>VZSZ01011689.1:16092-47221 GCA_013398815.1 Ibidorhyncha struthersii
CCCGGCGGCTGCCGTGAGGCAGCGGGGCGAGGGTGTGAAGCTCAGTCCGGTTTGTTCCGAGGTTCGGAGCGACTCTTTCATCGCCTGTGTTGAAGCTTGTGGTCTTCCACTTCTCGTCTGGGCACCCTGGTGGGAGAGCCCTCCCCCTGCCTCTACAGCGTCACCAGGAAAGCAAAACCTCGTGTAACTCNGAGAAGTATCAGCGGTGTGCCAGGAACCCTGTAACCGTAGGACCACTTGGGGTTTTCCTGTTGTAAGCGATATGTACTCTGAGCTGAACCTCGGTGTACCAGCCTGTGAGCTTAGATCTTTTGATCAAAGCTTTGGTGTCAGTTAAGTGTTTCAGAAAGACAGAACAGGAAACCCCCACACTACAACTCCCACCCCTTGCTTCCTGTTTAAGTACATGTGTGGGAGAACAAGAACATTGTAAGAACAAATTGCTGCATGTGAGGTGACGGGGAGGGGGGGAAAGTGATGTAAACAACAGCTGCCACGCTGGAAATTAAAGGTCCTGATCGCATTTGGTTTGGGTGGCAACACAGCTTCCACACACTGCTGGCTTTTCAACAACAATAGCAGCAAAACCCGTTAACTGGTAGGGAAAGCGAGGAGGCAGAGGAAGGTGGAGGCTGGATTGTTCAAATCAAACATGCCTGCAGAAGCAAATTTCTTGATCATCAAAGGTAGGAGGCAACATAGCTTCAGAGACTGAAAATGTGTCATAGAGGGCAATCCCTTATGCGCTCAGGGACAAGCAAAACGGTTGGTAAAGGGCTGGTAGAGTACAGTTGTGCTGAAGATATTAAAAGTACCTTGAAATGGCTCTGTGTGTGAGGGGGTCGGTGCTGCCTGGGGATCTTGCTGCAGTTTGCCTTTGTGAATTCCCAGGGTATCAGCGTTCTATCAGACCATGAGGCAACCACTTCTCCATCCCTCGGCAGGGATGCCTGTCTCTGCCAGGGCTTTGTAGTGGAGGTGGGGCAGGCTTTCAGCCCCTGGGGCACGTTAAGAAGAGAGAGTGAGAGATGCTGAGCCCTTGTGGCTTCCAGCTGAGGAACTTCTGGAGGTCTGCACGCTAGCGAGTAAGCTGACTTTGTAGATGAAGCTAAAAGGGGGGAGATGCGAGTGCCTAATTTTGGTAGGTTGCAATTTGCTCGGTAACTCTTGAGAAGTGTCTGACCCCAGTTGTTTGGGTGGGAAGGGGAGCGAACGCTGGCAGGTCTGGACTGAAACCATCCATGCAGTGCTGCTGCAAAGATAGGCTTGGGCTGAACCAGAAATGTCTGTAGGAGCCCTGGGGGAGTTTCAGACTGGTTGGTACTATGCACGGTACCATGAGAAGCAGTGTGCCCCTTAGTCTCAACTTGCCATCAAGTTAATTAAACCAATTTACAAGTGGCTCTGGTAGCAAATCCAGGGGATGAGTAAATGGGGAAGTAAGTGTGAACAGGTGCTTTTGCTGATGAATGTCATGTGCATCAGAGTACTGAGTAAAGCAGCACTTACTCCTCATAATATAATATGCCAGCCATTGCACTCAGCTGGGGCGGGGGGAATAAATTGTGATTAGTGGTGTGGAGCTAGATCCTGAAATGTTTCAGGCAGAAGAGAGGTTGGGTAGGGGCCCAGTACAGAGTGAGGGAGTAGTGTGCATGTGTTTGAAACTCGTGCAGGTCAGGACTTCAGTCTGCTCTTACCTCTGCTACTGACTTGCCTACGTCTCCCCTTCACTCCCCTATCTGTGCAGTGAGGAGCATGAGGATATTGTTTAGCTGAGTTACCTCACTGAGATTGTGAGTGGCGCAATATAAATACAGTGCATGATAACTGATCTGTGACTCCTGGTCGTTTTATTGCATGAGGACAGTCTCTTCTTGATCTCTTTTCTCCAGTCTTTGTAGTGTCGCTTTTCAGCCTGTTATTTACAGCGCTTGCCTCGAGTGAAACAAACTTGGCTTTCAGTTCCTGCCTTCAGGAGTGTTTGTGTTTAACTGCTTCATGTAAAACACAGGCACAATCCTGAAGAATACAGACCGAGACCCAGCACCCTTGTCCTATTCTGGAGAATTAACTGCTGATCTGTAGAGCCACTCAGCTTCCCCCTATTCCAGTTGACTCTCAGATTTTTTTTTCTGTGCAATGATTGTTTCTGTCCATATGGATGGAGGGCATCCAGTGTCTTCCTGAGCTGCCCTGGTGCATCTTTCTGGGAGCTGGAAAGTAGAGAGGCAGAGCAGTTACTGAGAATATGGGCACAGTCTTTCTTCCTTCAGCTTTTGTAGGAAAGAAGCCTTGCAGAGGCAAGATTTCAGACCCCCCACATCTGGCAGCAATTCCCAGCTAGTTATTTCAAGTCTCTGAAATGCCCAGCTCCTACCCAAGCAATGCTGAGGGGTAGCCTTGCCTAGCCTAGCCTGTATTCCCATCAGGGATCAGGTGCCCCGCAGGACAATTCAGGCTGGAAGGGACCACCTCAGGAGCTCTCTAGTCCAGTCTCCTGCAAGAAGCAGGCTCAGCTGTGACATCAGATGAGGCTACCAAATGTAAACCTTCCTGTGCCCACTTGCGTCGTGCAAGTTGAGGAATCTGCCTGCCAGGACAGAGGCAAGGCCAGTAGAGTGTCACCCCAGCATGTGCACCCGGGCAGGCTCCACCGCTCTCGTGTGTGTACTGCATCCTTCCCTGGGGTGTGTGCTTGTCCAGATGAACAGCCTCAACTCCTCAGTGCTCCCCTGGCACCCGTTGTCTCCTGCTGTGAGCTCCCTCTACAGAGACAGGTTGCTGCAAATGAGGCTGCTGAAATTCCAGCATAAGCATGTTTTTGCTGCTCTGACTGAGCTGTTTGATCTGGCTTGTGCATGCCCCTCTGCATTTGATGCCTTTTGCTGATTCTCTCCTTGCATTTACTGCATTACCTGATTTATTCATGTGTGGGAGCTATTGTGTAAGTAAGAGTACTTCAGTCCTGCACTGCTTGCTTTTTTCTTTTTAGTCTCTTGGGAATATCCTTTTTTCCTTCTTTCCAAAACTTCACAAATTTCAGAAAACAAAGCTGTTGGTCTCTAGTTCTCTGCACTCCAGGGGCTTTGGTTGGGGAAGGGGGTATTGGGGGAAGACCTGCAGTGAGGGATGCTGGAGGAGGCTGGGTGCTGTGGTTAGTGGGGCGATGCATTGTATTATTCTGGGCTCTAGTCCTGGCTCTGCAGCCAGGCTGGCGAGTAACCATAGGCAAGTCTCTTTGCTTCTCTGCATTTCATTTTCCCATCTGTAAGTACTGCCATTCCTTGTGAAATGCTTTCAGAGCTGATAAAAAGCAGCATCTGACATTAAAATATTCTTGTTGGTGGCACAGTACCCTTGGAAAGCTCTTCGCAGAGCAGTGCAGTCCATGTTAGGTTCATCATGAACAGACTATCCAGAGCCTGGCAGAAATCTACTAGTCCACAGATCTGCAGACTGTCCTAAAATTATGGGTACAACATCCCTCTTTATGGTGTGGGTACATAATTGTTCCCTTATGCATAGCTCTCCTCTGACTGATGGGGTGGGAATAGAAAACTTCCATAAAGGTACCGTTACTCAGTGATTTAAGAGTTTCTTGCATGTCTCAAGTACCGGCCGCTCTGAAGTAGCGGCTAGCAGCCGCTAGAGGAGACTAGCCAGCCGAGACAAGCAGGGAGTAGCAAAAATGAAGCACTTCAGTGCCATACTGAAAGATGTTGCTAGGGATCCAATTTGAAAGGGATGGAATTTGGAAGCAGAACCCTGCTGGCAGTTTGTGTCCATAGGTGGAGGGCGGCACCTTTATTTCAGAGCCCATGTGAAGTAGGAAAAAGACACTGCCCACTAGAAGAATTTGCCAATTTCATGTGCCAGTTTCCTCTGGAGTGCTGTGAAATCGGTCATCTGGCAGCAAAATGAAAAAATGCAGGATGGCGATAGTCTGTGTGCCTTCCTGGGCATGTTGTGTTTTCCCAAAGACTGGAACATTTCCTCTTATTTCCCCTTTTTAGCAATAACAAAAAAACACTTTCACATTGGTGTCAAACTGAGGAAGGAAAAAAGTTCGTGTGTTTTTACTTTGAATCGCATGCAGATTATTTAAAAGAAGAGGTAGGAGTTAGGATTCCCAGATGCATTGACACTAAACAGTTGTGTGAGCCCAGACAAGAAGAATATTAACCTTGCTGAGATACAGCGGAATAGTTATGATGATATGTACAATCCCAGAGGGAAAGCTGTAAAGCTTGTTGAAATTCATATTTGAAAAGAATAATGGGAACTGATGAGTCTGGACTCTTTGGGTAGGGAAAGCCCAAGGCTTTGCAATTTTTTGAGCCTGGGAGGTGCTTGGCGTAGCAGAAGAGCCTGCAGACGGCTGACTGTATGACCTTCGTGTTTTAAAATTACAACTTTGAGAGAGGTGGTTAGTCAGATGGAAATTACTGAAGCTCAATGTAGGGGTGAAATTTTGCAGCATGTGTTAGACAGGAAGCCAGGCCAAGTGATCTAACGTCCCTTTGCACTCTTAAATATCATTGTGCCTCTGGCTTGCCCAAGAGATGTGCCCTGGACAGGCCCAGAGCAAAGGATGGAGCTGCTGCAGGTTGGTTTCCTTGTGGCCCCGAAAGGAGGCAGCTGCCACCTGCGCGGTCTGGGTCTGCCCCAAGCCACCCCAGCACCATTGCCACCAGAGGGCACGTTGTGACCAATATGTTCTTATTTCTGAGCAACTTAATTCAGATACCAAAATTGCCAATAGTGAAATAATTTAGATTCTTACACCCCTTAGCTGTGGGGATGCCACCAAAATCCTCCCTGCACCCGTTTGTTGCTGAAAAGCTCCTATGAACCCCCCAAATTCCTTGACTGACCAGATCTGAGGAGTTTTGTCACACAGTTTGACAGTGACAAACACATGATAGGCAGAGGAAGCTATAGCTGGGCAAGGAGGGAATAAACTGGACATCTGAGAATATTTTGGGTTTTTTTTCCCTCCCCTAATGACATTGGCTTATGCCTTGCAGAAATGAAAACTCAAATGCAGAGAGCTTACAGCCATGTTGCTGCTATTGTGTTTTATTATTTTATTTACTATTTTGAGAAATATTATTTGTTTGTTAGTGTTGTTATCCTCCTCTAAAACAGCAGTGGTGTTATTGTTGGCAATATACATGTGTGTTCATTAAGGACTCTTGAAGTAAAACCCTCGCAGATTTCTTGCTGGTTTTGTTACTTGGTAGAGGAGGCTGATCCTTGGCAGAAAGGACTGCCCTGTCTGGGCTCGCAGTGAGGTGTGGGGATGCGGATGAGCTCTCTGGATAGTGCTGAGGGGTCACATCTGGAATTTACATTCACCTTTCAAAAAGATGTAACATACACAGAGGGTGGAGAAGAGTTTCCAGAGTGCAAAATGCATCTCAGTGTGTGTTAGGCGTTCCAGCCATGGAGGTTCTCAGAGCAAAGCTTGAAGCCGTTTAGTCAAACCTATAAATAACCACAAAGGGAGAAGGTGTCTGGTGGTAGAGGGCTCTTTGATCTAACAGAGTCATAACAAGATCCAGGTGCTGGAAGTGCAGGTCAGCACAGTTAAAACAGGAAATAAGATGCATCTCTTCATAGGGGAATGTAATTGGGCTCCTCAAGGGTGCAGTACACTCCCAAGCATGACAGTCTTGATTTTTGGAGCTTTGACCGTCTTTCCAGCAAGTAATGCTGTAGTTCAGCTGCAGGCTGCTGAGCTAGACACAGAAAGGAGGTGTTTATAGCCAGCTCCTGAGCAGGCAGTCAGAGCTAGGTGCCAGTAGCCCTTCTGAGGTTAGACTATATGGCAGTGTCTGTGCTGGAGTTAGACCCCGAAGGGTCCCTGGCTCTCCTCCCCTGCCGCTCAGGCAGGTTCCCTGCCCTTACTGACGGGACTGCAGAGATGTGTCCAGTGTCTCTTTCTGCAAGCTGTGCACTGTAAGGACGAGCCTACCACAGCAAGGACATCCCGGGAGCTCTGTGTGGCCAAACTGGAATGTCAGAGCATCTTTACCACTTAAAGCGGATCTGGGGTGATTGATATTTGCTAGATCTTTTATTTCAACACTGATGTGAAAACTTTTTCTTCCCTTTCCACCAGCTCATAGCTATGTTTCTGAGTCAGTGCCATGTCTAATCCACCAAGCATGTAAACCCACACCTCCAGGCTGTGCAGAGTCTCCGCTGCCAAGAACTATTGCAGATCTCTGGTCAGCTTGTCCTGCCTCATCAGTGACTCAGGGGATGTTCGTCTCCATTCTGTCCCTCTGTTTGCCTGAAGCTTTGGGGTCCAAAGGTGATGAGGAGATGGGTTAAGTCTGCTTTTGTGCAACCAGTTAGATGTGAACTTTATATCCTGAGGAATGGCAGATGTTAGTTTGCTGAGAGGACAGGCAGAGGAACACTGCCAGGTTTAGGGGATGCTCTCCAGTGCAGATTCTTATAGACAATGCAAATGGTCCTTGACTTCCCTCCTGCACTGCAGAGGATGACAAGTTCTCTGCGCAGTCTTACCTGCAAGCTGTCATTCTGACTTCCCATCCTTGCTTTGGGTAAACTGTTTGCAGCTGCTTTGGACGTGCCAAATGCTGGATGTAACAGCCACTGATGCAGTCCCTTGGTATTGGGGTTGCTGTACATCAAAATATCCCCAGCGGCGTCAGGGAGAGCCAATGGCATGTTCAGCAGAGAGCCAGTACTTGCCTGGCCCAGCCTTTCTTCTGCCCTTGCCAAGGGATGATGGTGCTGTGGCTACTGGGGACACTTAAAACCAGTTAGAGGGACTCTGGGAGAAGAGAGCCATTGCCTGGGTCTTGTCCCTCGCATGGATTGATCAGTAAGAGCCATATGTCTGACCCTAAACTTTCTCAAATCTTCTCACTCATCCCTGACCAAGAAGTGGCATATGCAGTGTGTAATTGCAGCAAAACTAGAATTATCCCTGTTTGCTGACCCCTGTATCCACATTTGGCATATTTTGGCTTAGGCTGTGAGCCCATTCCCCACCTCAAGTACCTGCCTGAGTTTTAAATGTCATCTTCAGAGGATCAGAAGAAGCACTGCACAGCAAGGTGGGCACTGTCTCTCCTGTAAAGCGGGTGTCTGCACTAAAGCCAGGCCAGGACAGTGTCTGTCTCCTGCACGTTTTTTGCACGCTTCCCTCTGTGGCTAACGGCTTGCCAGTTGAAGCCATCTCTGCTCCAAACCAGAGGCGCGTTGCATGTGCCTTTGATATTTTGCAAAGAATAAGGTGTTGTGCTGGCCCCAAAGGGTGACAGCCTTACCCCAGAGCACGAGCACCAGCAGCTCTCAACTCAGAAGAGGCCACTTACCACATCTGGGTTTCTTACTGCTGTCTTTGACAAATATTGCTATCGTTTCAGGAAACCACACGGTGGGTGTTGCCTTTTCAGGGTAGGGGTGGGGAAGGAATCCTGTTCATCCATGCGCGGGCCCAGGGATAGGGCTGGGGTGGTGGGATGCCTCTGCTCCCCAGGATGGGCTTTGGGTAGCTCCTCTATCAGAGCAGGAGGAAGCTGCCCACACTTTCCCTGGCAGGGAGCATCCAGGGCCAGCATGAGTAATTCCTGCAGATCATGGGCTGTGCTGTGAGTGGGCTGACCTGGCTCTGCTTCAGAGTAGAAGAACACGAAAGTTTGGAAAATTTTTCCAAGCTGTGGTTGTGCGATGTTGCCTATCCCAGCTGGGCTTGAGGTCCCTTTTTGAGCTCTTCCTATTTCTAAAGGATGGGGAGGCTGTTTGAATGGATTCTAAAGAGCTCACGTGCCTCTGCTGGGTCTCATGCATGGGCATGGCTTGCTAAAATTCTCCCAGGTTGGACTGAAGGGTTTTACTAGCTTTTGGAGATGCTTCCCATAGTGATGGGTGACATGGTGCGGACTCTTTTTGTCTGCTACTACAATGAGTGGAACATCAGACTTAGAGGGCTTGGTTCTGGCTCTGCTGTTGGGTTTTGTATATAGCAAGATGCGTCCCTTTCTGTGCTTGTTTTTTCCCCATCTTTAAAATGCGGGGGAAATAGCTTAAGAACCATCAACGATTTGACTGGAAGAGTTCCCAAGTTAGGCAGCTGCTTACTCTTACAAGAATGGGTGACAACAGTGGGGTTGAGAGGGACTGCTGTCACCTTTACTTGCCCATTAAATCTGTCATTTTAAGAATACTGGCATTTTTTAGCAAAGCACTTTGAGGAAATGGCTATATCTGTAAATTTGAGCTCAGAGTCTGATGAAAGTCACTTTTTTTCTTCCCAGTGGGATCCTGGAAATACAGAAGCACTAGCAATGGATGAAATGTAGGAACTCCTGTGAACTTATTGGACCTTCTCAACAGGTTCAAGCTGACTGTAGAGCTTGCATTTGGACCAATTCTTGTATGATCAAATCCAGCTCCCCGTCCCCATTTTCAGATGAAATGAAAATTGTCGCTATCAGAGCAAGAAGCTGATAAAAGATCTTCCTTAAGAACAAAGCCTGAAGTTTATTCATCTGTGTTCGAAAAAGGATCTTAAGGGAAAAGGAAGGCTTCTTGGGAAGAAAATCCTGAAATAGGCAGTGGGGAGGGCAAGGAGAGGGAGGTTTGTTAAATCACTTAAATAGCATTNAAAAAGCTGGAGTTTTTTTATAGCCTTTCTTGATTTTAGAAGGAGCTGCATTGCTTAGTGTCTCTAAAAAATCATAAACCCTTCAAAGCGTGCTTCTGCTAGCACAGAGGCGTATTCTAACTGGAATTAGATGCTTAAGTATCTTTGGGCAAATGGGTGGAGAGTCCCAGCCAGAAGTGTCTGTACACACCGTCCTTTGGCTGTGGAAGAATCCCACTGCCCTGGTGAGACGTACAGCCAGGTCATCTTCATGCTAGTTGCTCTGTGAGAAGCCTTGGGTGTTGAAAAAAAACTCTCTACCCTCTCCCGCCTGCTTTCTCCTCCTTGAGAGGAAAGAGAGGCTCCAGATTGTGTCTGGAATAAGCCTGAGGTGGGAAAACATCTGTTTTCTGCAAACAGCTCTTTCCACAGGTGCCTGACTCAAAAGCTGTTAGTCCATGGGAGTCTTGAATTGGTCAGACCTAATGGGAACCTGAAACTGAATCCCACCACACATTCACAGTCCTCCAGACTCATGGTGTAATGTCACTCCTCAGGCCCTTTGTATTAGCCAGGCAGAGCAGTTTGTTTCTCTGGGGGCTTGAGAAGCAGCAGGGAGACACAAGGGGTGAGGCAGAGATAGAGGGTGGCAGCAGCTGTTCAGGATGTGTTGCTGATTCTGTGACATCTCCCGCCCTTTTTGGAAATCGGGAGTTTGGAGCAAGACAGAAAGGAAGAAGAAACAGCCACTGATAAAGCTTCACATAGATGACAGCCCTATCCTCAATGGGCTGTGACCCACAGCCTGTCTTTGGGGATCCGCACCAGCTGGGAGGCAACGATAGGCTCTGCTGCTTATTCTGTCCGTTCACCTCCCTGCTCTGGGCATGGGGACAGATATCATCTCCCTTCCTTCCTCCTCCCTCATGTCTCCATCTCTTCCTCTCGAAGTCTGAAGTTTTCTTCATAACCTCTGTTAACTTGCCCTGGCAGAGCTTCTGCTTTGGCTCTGCTCGCTGACCCTCTGTTGTGTAACTGCCTAGGGACTTGTAGCCTTGATCCCCTTGAGCGTCCCACCTAGCGATGGTGGGCTGGGAAATCCCAGAGTATTCTCTGTCCTGGAAATGCAATTTTGAAGAGGCAAAAAAATAGAGTGAAGAAAATGTTTGCGGCTAGAAACTGTTGACCTTGGGCTGTGCTCCCTGGACAAAACTTTCCTTGGAGCATGACTGTATCACTTGGGTTTGTCTGTGAGGACCTTCATCAAGCCAAGAGGATGCTGGTGTCACCCCAAGAACTGATCTTCCCAGGGATGGTGGCAATAGACATCTACTGAAACGTAACGGAGAGGATATTTGCTGGAGCTCAGGGTGACACACCTGTGTAGCAGAGAAGTTTCTTGGGCTGGGAGCAAGGGGAGCTGCTCCAAGGGCAGATGTACAACAAGTTTTCTGTGGCTGTGAAACTATCTAGTTTGGCTGGAGGGAAGGGGATCTCTGACCCCAAGGGCAGCAAGGCTTATATTGGTCCATGGAGATGGGGAAAAGCAGGTCTGTGCTGGAGAAGTCTCCTTAGGTAAGGAGGACTAAGATCTGCACTGGCTTCAGGGGGAGGGTTGTATGGGAGGGCAGGTGGAGGCTGGTAGAGCATATATTTCCTCAGCCTCTCTGACAGCAGGGTCTATTTTTGGGTAAATATTCAAGTCTGGGTCTCTGAGGATCTGATAAACTGAGTTCCCACGGCCCAAGCAAAGATCCTGTGTATAGGGAGGGCTACAGGCTGTGTTTCACGTGCAGACAACTGTCATCACGTGTACTTTTGTTTCTTTTCTTTTTCCTTTTTTTTCTATAACAAATGAAGGGGGTCCCCGCATCTGGCTGTGGCGGTTAAACAGGCTTGATTTAATCACAGGCTGATACAGGACTCGGAGAGAAAGGAGGGGAAAGGGGTGAGAAACACAGAGCACCTGCTTACCCCCAGCCAGTGTGCCCCGTTGTGGGTCAGGCTGCGCATGCGGGAGGGCCAGGAAATCCACAGCCAGTAGCAAGGGCGCGGGGGGAAGCGAGTTGCCCAGATCCTGTCTGGGTGGAAAGTCAGATGGTTGGGACCTCTTGCAAAGGTTTTCTGCAATCTACATCTGGGTGGAGTGGAAGCACGACAGGGGACATTGCAAAGCGGCCAGGGCTGGCAGGGAGGGCTCATGCAGATTCGTTGCACGGCAGGAGGCTCCCGAAGGGGTATTTGCAGCAGCGCGATGCGTGTGTTGAGAGGTGAGACAAATCCAATGCCTCATCTGCCTCCCAGAAAATGGGAAATCTCTTCTCCCTGAGAGCACATTGCTCTTTAACTGTGTGTTAAAGATTGCCTGCTTAAGCAGCAGGAGCGGCTCGTGTGCGGAGAATAGCCAGCTAAGCTGGTGGTCCTCATGTTCTGGGTGTCCTCTTTGCTCTACCCCCAGTGTCAGGGTGAGCACCGTCTTTCTAGGCCAGGGCAACAAAGAAAATGGGGGGTGGAGGGAGAAAGAAGCTGAAAACTGACTGTCTTCTAGTGGCATTTTCCATACCTAGTAGGAAGGATGCTAAAATTGTCACTTCCCAAACTGAAGCCCCCAGGCCAAATCTTTTTCATACAAGGAGCCATGGCAGTGTTGATCCTCTGACCCAACATGAGGTGTCAGTTCTCTGGGGTGTCCCATGTGTTAAGTGGTTCCTTGAGCATGGATCAGTGGGTTCCCCTGCTGAACCGCTCCTCTGTAGGATGGGACAGAGATATAGGTCACTGTATCTGTTCCCAGCTGCAGAGGTGATTCTCAGTTAGGCTGGCAAGCAGAAATGTCCCGGCTGGGTGGAAAGTACACAAGGCTAAAGAGGGGTGAAGCTTGGCTCTTGTGTGAGGAGTCCCTCGGAATCAAGACTTTGGGGCTGGAACCCAGAACTGGAAAAGGCCGTGCAATCACTGAGGCGCTGGTCTTTCCACCAGAAGCCAAGTGTTTTGCTGAGAGGGTGATGGGTTTTGCCATCCAACCTCGCACTGGGTTTCTTTTTCCCCCCTCTGCTCATCTTTTGCAGCACGTTAACTGAGACAGCAGTTTTTCCTAAACCCCCTTTCCTCCCTCCCCTCCACCCCCAACCTGGTTATCGATGAAAGCAGATTTGACATGTGATAGGTCCCAAGATAAAAGCAACGTTACAAGAGAATGTAAGCAACAGCTCAAGGTGGGGGTGGGAGGGAAGCAAGCCCCCAAAGAGTTGAACAAGGCACGACCAGGGTATCTGGTGTCAGTCCCAGCCGCTCCTCGGCCCCGGGTGCAGCTGGGAAGAAGGCCTGCCTTCTAGAAAGGGTTAATGCCAGGACTGCTGATAGACTTTGGAGCCCTTTTGACAGCGGTTTTGAAATCTGATTTTCTTTTTGCAACCAAGCGAGGTTTTTATCAACTTCCTATTTGAGAGCAGAAGTCGGAGCTGGTGCAGGAAGGCTGGTGCAGGAGTGCTGGCTTGTGTCCCTCTGCCCTGTGCCATTGCATTTAGTCAAGGTAACCAGTGTGCTGGCAATGCAAGAACCAAAATGGGAGGTTAAGGGTAGGGAACAGCCCCAGAGGTCAGTGAGATAAAGGGTCACGTTTTATTCTTTGTATGAGACCACAGGCCAGCCATACTGCATGTGCAACCTGCTCCTGGTCGGTCGCTGTAGCATCGCTGGTCTCCTCCTCTCGCCTGTGTGCAGGGTTCAGCTGTCCATGGCTAATGACCTGTGTCAAACTCCTTGTGCAAAGCAGCAAAATAACTGTGCCTCTGCCTGTAATGCCCAGGTGCTGAGACCTGCACTGGTGCCTGAACTCCAAAATCAGATGAGACCCGAATCAGCTCTGTTGTGGGCTTGTAGCCTCACACCACCTGTATCACCATCATGAGAGGTGAGGAGCAACGTATCCCTGTGCGGATGGCTCCATCCCGCACTTCTGTCTGCAGCCCCAACAGCATTGTCTCTGGGAGGTGTTTTGTTAGCACAAGGCAGGCAGAGCCGAGCAGTTCCCCCGCTTCATGCAGATGTACACGAATCCACTTGTTCTAACCCAGGATTTGCACAATTTGTGTTATTCCTTTCCATATGTGGCTGGGGCTTTCTCTTGCAAGGGCTTTTCACTCGAAATCTGTCTGTCCTAAATTCAAGTATTGGGGGACTTGCACACTTCAGGACAGCTCGGGTTTCTCTGTACACATGTTTTATGGGGGAGCAGGGCCCAGGCAAGCACAGATGGACTTGAGGCTTATGGAAAGTACCTTTCAAACCAGCCCTGTTTAGATTTCTAGCCTGAGCCAGAAAATAAATAAATAAAGATGGGAGGTCTGGCCTTTTTTTTTTTTTTGGCCTGATGTATTTAATTTCATTGACAATCAGAGCCCGGGTCAGCCTCTCTATTGGAAATACCCCAGAAAGTCTCAGATTTTGCAGAGATTTCCCCAAATTCTTCATCTGGGGAGACGACGCTTCTCATCTTTACACAGAAACTATCTCAGCACTTTTCTGTTATCTTGCACAGGAGAGAGCCTGTTGTGGCTCTCGAGCCCTAGCCTGGTAGGGTACAGATATATAGGCCACTTGCCCTGTGTTGCATGGCTTGATGAAGGGAGGGAAGGACGCAATCCCAATATTGCTTGCGATGCCCCAAATCACGAACGCCATCAGAGCAAGCATGGAGTTCAGCAGAGGCGAGTCTCAGCTCTGCCCAGCATCGTGGTGCTGCCAACGTTCAAACAGCTAATGGAATATGACAGCAGTAGTGACAGCACCAGGTCTGGAAAAATCTTACGTGTTTATAGCTGTGATGGTGTGTGCAGGGAAACCACTGCTGAGATACGTTGTGTAATGTTCATGCTACTGTCTCTCTTCAGAGGTCTTGTGCCACACTTGTTTTCTGCCTCACTTGCAGTTGTTTTTCAACTCTGATGCAACTGTTAAAGCTCTTTGAAAGTGTCAGCTTGCAAAGATGAAGGGTTAAACACAGGACGCAGAGTGGGCCTAAATACAGCAGACCTCTTTGGTGGCTGAGGACCGCCAGCGTAATGTCTGCTCTCAAAATGCTATCTCTGCTCCAAAGCAGCGGTTTGCAGGTTTAGCTCAAAGCATCATCCACATGTGCAACCAGACACATCTTCCTTAGGCACTTAGCTGTGCCTGCACTGTGCCTGCAAGGGTTCAGCTGAGCCAGACCTGCAGGTGCAAGAAGTGACAAGAGATGGGGAGTGGAAACTGGTCTGTCTTTAGGGCACCATTGTAGTTTTCAGCTGTGCATCCAACCATCAATCTCTGCAGGTGAGCAGAGATCGTTGCTCAGCATCTATTTTCTTCTTAACTTTTACTGTGCAGGAAGTAAACAAACACTTATGCATACTTTTAACATTATTTGTCAGGTAATGGTGGTAAAAATAAGTTTGCATATTGTGGGGCTGAATGGGCTGAGATCAGCTTCGTGTTGCACATGGGAGCTCATTGAAATCAATGGGGTCTCAAGGGTATAACTGATGGCAAACATCAGCCCTGTCTTTAAGCCTTTTGTCTCTCGCTGTCTCAGCTGCTGGCACACGGGAATGGTACCCTGCAGCCCTGCCATCATTAGTCATAGGCTAATCTTCCTGCTCTTGGGTGTGTGTGGGCTGAACGCTCTCTTGCTCGCATAAGGGAAGGAATCATCCAGGATTTTGATGGTGAGAACAGCAAAAGATAGGAGTTTGGTCTTTGTCTTGCAGCATCTTCTAAGCCCATCTAGTAGGAGAGCCCTGTCAAGTTCAGAAGTACAAATGCACAGTCCCTGGTTTACAGTTTATTACTAATTAAGATCAACTGTAATCTCAAGCAGTGTAGCCTGAAAAAGAAAGATCTACTGTTTCCATGGACATCAAATTGGTATACAGAGCTGAGTAAATCTACTGACCCAAGTAGGAATTTCCAGGGCATGTTGTTAGTTTCTGATGTCTCTGGTTGATGTGTTCACAGTAATAGCTGACACTTAGATGAATGTGTCTCCCCACTCTTTCAGATAGATCATAATCTCTGTCCTGAAACAATTCATGCAGACACTTGGCATCACTTCATAACAACCCAGTAGCAGGGGACAGCGATAGAGGAGAGCATGGCTGTAGGAGGGAGCTACCCTGGCAGGAGACTGAGTTGTCTCGGCAAAAAAATGCAGTTCCTCTGTGGAGACAAAAAAAAAAGTGCAAATATTAGTACTGGAGAGTATTGAAAATCACTTGCTGTAATAACCTCAGGCCCCAGCAGCACGGCTCCCCAAAGCGCTGTGCATACTGACGATAAGGCAGGATGGATTTACTGGAGGAGTGTAGAGGCCCAAAGCAACAGGTATTGTGTCCATTTTAAAGCCAAAAGATTGGGAACAGACTTGTCACACATGCTTTCGGGCTTGAACAAGCTCTCCTGAGTCCTATCCCAGCCTTTGGCTTTGGCCCCAGCCTTTCCCCTGGGAGCAGAAGGGGACTGGATATTGCAGTGTTTCTGTAGGTTGTGGCACTGCAGTTGTATCCAGTGGTGGGGTGCTCTGTGCAGGTAGGATGTTTTCCATCGGTGTTTACACGTGCTGATTTCCTCCTCTGCATTGTGTGTTAGGTTGGATAACCAAGATTTTTAACCTGGTCACCACCTTACTAAGCAAAACCATAGCGCTCGAATTTCCTATTAACCTGGTACCTCTGTGTTTTTCAACAAATTCAGCACAGCAGAAGGGTGAAGCAGCATGTCCAGCTCACTTTTCTGAGAAAATTGTAGCAAGGGCAGAAAGAGGTGGTCGTCTAACAGCTCCCAGCCATACCATAGAAGAGATTTTGGATAGGAAGTGAAGAACAACTTTTCCCATGGGAACTACAGGGGGAGGCAAACTGAACTGAATGGAGGCCTCATAAATCAAAGACATACGCCTTTGACTTTCTGCACTATAGCTTTGGGCAGCTGGTATTTATATGCCCAGTCAAGAATTTCTTCTTATTTTTTTTTAAAGAGCCACAAAATGTGTGAATTACAAAAAATGCTGAGTTCTGTGAATGTTTCCTTCCGTAAGCCTCAAAGTACTACAGAAGGGGAGAATGACGCATGGTGCACGGAGTGCGTTTGCCGAGAGTCATGCTGAACCTCAGCCCTACAGGGATGGACACAAACTGGTACAGCTGTTCTTAGACATTCATGTTCCTCACCTCCACTCTTAGTGAGAGAGGAAGGGGTCTGGCAGTGCAACTGGCAGGGACATCTACATTTTGTTCCAGTTAAGCTAAACATGTATCCCATGTGTTTTCTTCATCCAGAAGCAGCAGCGGTACTTGCACTGCCTGCTTGAGAAATCTACATCATCAAAGCACTTTGCAGGTATTAACTAATTCATCATTGTTAAACTGCAATGATGGGATTTTCCAAAGCTGTCGTTATTGGCCTAAGCTGGGAGCAAAACTCGCAGCAGCTGTGATAGAAATAAAAGTTAAGCGGACTTTAAAATACACAGGCCTAGGGAGATGTGATTCAGTACGTATGATCTTATTTCTCCATCCACCTTCATCAAAATACCTTCTAACTTACCACTGACTAAAAGCAGGAGGTTATTTTTACCCAGTTCAGCAATCAGCTCACAGAGCCCTCCAGTACTGTCTCCCGGATAACTGTACCTCCCCAGCTCAGAGCTGATAATCAGCAATGGATATTTCTCTGTGCCTTAGCCTAGACACTAGCTCAGTGTCCCATCCCTTTTACCCATCACCAACCTCAGCTTGGGATGTGGAGGTCTGTCTCAGGCTTTGTGCTCGCTCTCAGCACCAGCAGGAATCTCACCCTCTTTTAAATGCTCCTTTTGTTCATAGGCTTTCCTGCCAGCCTGCAGTTTGCAGCAGTTGAAGTGCGCTAGTGCGATGCATCTCTACCTCTTACAGGCCATGAGCATGTTCTCTTGTGTCTCTGCGTATCTTCTTAGGCAAGCTGATCGCCTGCTTGGCCTGCAATTTTGATTGTACAGCTACTTCTGAAAGTGCAATCAGCTCCTTCCCCCACCTTGCTGCCCCTAGCCCTCTCTGCACGTAGGGATATGAGCCTGCCAATACCTATGGGCAACCTCTCCCTCTTGCTTAGGCATTAAAAGACGGTGTCAGGGGCTTACTGAAGCACTATCAGTCACTGTCCTCGTGCAGTTGTTTGTCATCTTTCTCTTTTGGAGGGCAGCTAGATTCCAAGAAACCCAGGCAGGGAGCTGCAGGCAGGGAGACTGGAGCACAAAAGGACCTTTTACTTATCTGTGACCTTTCTGGCATGGACACATGTTGCAGGGTGGCCTCCAGGGCCCAGATAATGCAAAAGCTGGGATGCACGATTAGGCATTGAGACATAGAGACGCCATCTGCAAAGTTCTGGTAAAGACCTGAAAGGTGGCAGTGAAGAGAGAGAGAAAAATAAATAAATAAATAAATAAGGGAAGTCTCCTCTGCAAAGCGTGGTGAAAAGCTGGGCTGGAGGGATGTGTGTGATGTGGTGGGGCTGCGCCTCGGTCCAGGGAGCAGGAGGGGCTTTGCCAAAGGGTCAAGGGAATGTTTGTGGCCTTGGCAAGTTCCTTGTCGGTGAAGGTCGCGAGGAGGTGGATGCTGGAGAAGAGTGGCCCCCAACCGCTGCCCCGCTCGGCAAAACCCAGCCTCGCTCTGCCAGCAGTGGGCAGCCCACCCCCCTGCTCGCTGTACCCGGACTGCAGCTGGCTGGAACTCCCCAGTGCGAACACTTGGAAGAAAATGATGATTTTTCTTTATGTGTTTGGAAGTATATTAAGACGAGAGAAAGGGTGACCCCACATCCCTGGCTGTAGCCATCCCTTTGGGCACAGACTGAGAATCGTGGCCAGGAGGAAGCGAGGCTTGGACTTGAGCTTTGTCCTCCCACGTCGTGCCACACTGTGTAAGAGCTTCCCGGACACTATTACCGTAAGCAGCACGGCCAGGCACGGCTGGTTTCCAGCAAAACTGAAGCTCTTCTGTGTATTATCTGGTGTCTGTGAAGGACTGAATCTATTTCTCAGTGGAAGTGTGATTTGGGTCTCTCTTCTCCGGAGCTGCCTGCTTGTATGAGACTTGTGGGAATGTAACACCATTGGTACCTGTACCTGATCAAGCCAGTCAGACTTGGTTGAAATTAGCCAAAGGATTAAGAATTTATGGGAAAGGGAGGACAGACACATGCAGCAGGATTGCATATGACTTGTTTCTTTAGAAAACAAGGCTGGAAGCGCTGAAAGGTCTTGGGTTCATCCTGATGCAGAACAGGAAGATTTTTGTGGGATGGGAAAAATGTTTCCTGCCCAGCTCCAGTCCGTGTCACAGCGTAGGGAGACCCATTGCGGTAAGCCTGGGCTGCAGCGATGGGCCTGGACAGACAGAGAGGACCACAGGGTGTGTTTATGTCCAGCAGCTTCAGTAAAAATTCCCCTTTATGGTATCACAGCCAAATCCTGCTTCTTCCACTCCACAAAGGACAGGCAGTACAGCATGACCCTGAGGTAAACAAGAAGAGAGACATTAACTGGGCAGAATATAACATACATATGTATTTATTTTCAGGTAGAAAAATCAAATGCTTTCCCAGCCTCTCTGGAGAAAAACATCCTGTAAAGTTTCTTGTTTTGCTGAGGCTTCTTGTTCTCTCGAGCCGTTTCCAGCTGTGGCGGTGGCGGGCGGAGGGACGCATCCCCGTGCAGATGCTGGCAACCCCACCCTGCCAGCTGAGGAGCTGCACTTTCAGTAGCCATGTACCAGGGTGACGTGGGGGTCAGCTGGGGTGTAGCCTGTGATAGTTATCTTTGTGGGGCCTTGAGAATATTGTTATTTTTTCCCCAGCTTGTTTCCCCTCCCCTGCTATGTTTAGGCTCTAGTGACCCGGCTCTGATTTCCTTTTTTAATTAATTGCTGTTGTCTCAGTTTCTGTGTTTCATGTAGTAATGAGCATTTCCTTTATTACGGCTATCGCTTATGCAGCGTATCTGTCTGCTCCCCAGAATGGCTGCCTGCCCTGGTAACCACTGGGGCTCAGAAGATGTAGGTCTAGTCCGTGCTTCACCGATGTAAATAGCTCCTGAGCTGTGGGAGGTTTATTTGCCAGCATAGTTAAAACAGTAGATGCTCTTATACAAATATGGTCATACTTTACATTAATACGGTTTATTTTACATATATACTAATTTAAATATAGCTGTACTTAAATGGTTTTGCCACCGCAATATCCTTTGCGTGGTGAAAAGAGTAAAGCTTTTATCTGGATGGAGCAAATGGAGAAGCCCACCTGATTCTGAGACGAAGCTGACCTAAATCTCTCCCGGGCACAGCTTTCCTGTCTGCACTTGCCCCTTCGGTAACGCAGCTTTGCAGCCAGCCAGGTCTCGTCCCTGATCTGGCAGAAGTTAACCCGGTCAGAACAGGGCAGCCAGCACAAAGACCAGCCTCCGTGCGAGGAAGGGAGGAGGGCTGGCGTCGCACGGCGGAGAGCGGGACAGCCCCTTTGGCAGCAGCCCGGACTTCCATGGTTTCACCCAGGAAACCAGATCCCAGATTGTCCTTGCTCTCCCTGTGCAGTTGGTTTCTCATGCAGCTCCCCTGTCTGCCTTACCTAGCGAGGTTGGCACCTCCTCAGTCTCTCCTTGCGTGCATCGGGGCCCAAAAGGCCCAGATCTCGGGGTGGGGGGTGCTTTTGTGCCCATTGCAGGGCAAGTAAGAGCTGTTGGTTCCCGAGTCCTGGAGCTTGTACCGCTTGGAGCAGACAGGCCACTTCAAAGTACATTCTGGGAGTTGTCAGTACAAAAACTAGCACTCGGCTATTAAAGTTTCTAAATCTTGACTGAAACTGATTAATTTACACCAAGTTAATTACTAGGTCCTTTCCAAGGGTCCGATCCAGTCATTCCATTGCACAATGTCATTTTCAGGGAGAATTAAATCTTTTGCTTACATGTTTATAGAGTTAAAGACATAATCTTGTAGCATCTTTCACCTGGGAATTTTCTACAATCTTGAAGGCCTTTAACACCATTAATAAGTGAAGATCATTAATGGTTACTCACATAAATATGAATGGAGTAGGCTTAGTGCTGGGTAAGTGCTGAATAAATGTATTTGCTGGAGTTCCACTTGGACACGTGTACTCTGGAGTATCTGGCAGCAGTTCTACTGAATTCAATGGGGACTTCTGTACTTCCATTATCTCAGTTGGCTGGAGGGAAACTGAGGCATGTAGCAGCTAAGTGGTCTGCCCAGGCTACCAATCAAGGCAGAAAAGAGCTAGGAAATGAATCCTCAAGCCCTGACGCTTCCTCGCTCTTTTCAATACGTACTTTTTATTTTCACTGTGCATATTTATTACTTTTTTTTTTTAATCGTACATCATATTATCTGGGTGAAGGGAATAATGCTTCTCCCTCTGGGAGACTTAAGATACTAGAAAACAGAAATTGCTGTGCTGATGAAACCTATGGCTCATTTAACAGTCTCCTCTGTATCTGAAAGGCCAGTATTAGCTGACTCAGAGGAAGGCAGAAGAACCCTGCACAAGTAGACTAGGGATAATTTGCAAGAACCGTTACTGGTGTTGACTCTGAAGCATGTGGTTTAGCATCTCCTCTCATGCATTTTAGAACACAAGGTAGTCTTGATATCCGGAGAATATCCAAGCTCTTTCTGGCTTGTAATCCTGCTTAGGAATCACAAGAAGTTGGCATTGTAGGCTCAAAAGGAAGTGGCAGGAGCCAGGACTGGTTGTTAGCTGTCAAACCCCAAAAGGTCAGGCTTAGGTTGGTGCACTGAGAAGAGCGAGGTAGGAGTGCTGCTGCAAATGGGAAACATTTCCATGCACTGCACTGTTGTCTCTAGGAAACCTTTCAAGCACTCCCAGGCCCAGCAGTTTGCTAAGAAGACCGAGATCTCATTCCTTTCACTACGGTTGCCGGCAGAAAGGGTTGTTGGTTTTTTGGGGGTTTTGTTTTTTTTCAAGTAGAATCTGCTCCTGGCTCCACTGAAGCCAGTCACAGTTTTTGTTCAAAAATTAAGCCCTTCCGTGTTCAGCTGTGCTTTATGCAGTAATACATCGCCTCATCCTTGCCTGGGTACGCGGGAGCTCCTGCTAACCCTGCATGCATGGCAGGGCACTGGCTGATTCCCCCGAGTGACCAAACAGCTGCATCTTGAACCAGGCAGCCAAGTGGGAACTGCAAATGTGCATACAACTCTTCTGCCCTGGAGCGTGACCACAGGAAAGGGGCTCTGTCCAAAATAGCAAGCGATGCCCTTCAGCAGCTCCAGGCGAGCCAACGGATTTCACAGGGGGACCTCAGGCCTCGGCGGGGTGGTGGTGGCAGGGGCTGGGGGAGACTCCCAGGGTCTCCTTGTTGCTTTTGTATTTGCTGGGCACGGCCAGCGTGGACAAAGCATTCTTCCCAAGTGGGTGCTGAAGGAGGGTCTTGCCTTTTCCTCTCGTGCCTCAGGGGGCAACCCCAGCATCTTCCAAGAGGCTGTTCCCAACATCAGGCAAGGAGGAGAGTCCTCTTTCAGTAGCTGTTTCCTCAGAGGGACTCACAGGACCGGAGTAACTCCAGTTTCCTTGGCTAAGGCCCTTGAATTACAGGGCATACAAGAGATTTAAGTAGCAGTGAGGTCTAGCTGTCATCTGCCATCACCTCCAACTTGTTTACATCCCTCTAGAGCCTCCTGTTCTTTCCTTCTCTGTAGCTATTAAGAGTTCATTCTTTTCTGGCAAGGAAAAGGCAAGATCCCAGCTGATCTGGAGTGTCTGGTAACTCTCAGAGGCAGCTGCAAACTGACTACTCCCCAGCCTCGATGAGGTCAAGACAGGAGCTGAACTCATTAGTCACCTTTTCCCAGGAATTAGCTGCTATGCTGTGTGTTTGACTCTCTCCTGCGTTTTCAGACCTTTATGGAAAGGCTGGCTCAGCCACTCCCTGTGTCTTTACACTCACATTTTGCACTACAAGGTCTCTCAGCTGCCAAACAGGGTAAGACAGTGGTACTCATTCAGTGCAGCCTATAACTGGGAGGTCGAGTCCTCCAGAATACACTCAGCTTGGCGTGTGTTCCCAGATGGCCACTTTAAGGGGGGTGGTGAGTCTCTTGGAGCCTCTGTTCAGACACCCAGACCTGTGCATTACATCCATGACCACAGGATTTAAATCAAACAGCTCTCACCTCTGTGAAATCTTCATCATAGGCATAGAAAGGGAGGGGGCAGGTTTCTATAAAAGCTCAGTTTTTGCTGAGAACAATCCAGTCCCTGCTTCTTCCACCACTGCCTTGAGAACAAAAAGATTTGCTGGCTGCTGAGTGCCTTTGAAAATTCAGCCCTTGATCTAGCTTTTATTTTTCTCTCCTTGTCCTCCCTTTTCTTTCTCTTTCTGGCTCTCTAAGCATGCATGCATCTTTCCAGTTTCTGTCTCTGCCTGGGCTGAGAAGTCAAAATCTTGTGCCAATTTGACATTTGCCTTTTCTGAATGCAAGAAGCCCCTGGAGCTCAGGTGGGAGGAGAAACAAGTCAGTCTACTTTCCATCATGTGCACCACTCAGAGCTCAGCCTGGGAAATGAAAGTTCCTTGGCTGAATCTCACCAGCCGTCTCCTCCTGTCACCTTGCCAGCTGAGCCTCACACATTTGTCACAGGATGAGCAGAGCGATGCGGTTCATCTTCCTCGCTTTGCCCAGTTCTCTGCATGCTTCCTCCACTTGCTGTTTGCAGCTCTCCACCCATTCAGTTCTCCCCTGCCTGCCCTGGTGCACTGGGTGGTAGAGGTGTATATCTCCATTTCTTCTCCCCAGGGTCACACTAACAAGGTCAGCTTGGCCAGGGGACTGGGCTGGTCCAAAACACAGAAGGAAAAGCCAACGGAGAGACTCCAGAGATCTCTGTTCCAAAGTCACGCTTGCAGAACAAAGGGGGGGGCATTCCAGGTCAAGGAACAGCAAAGCTAACACCGCTGCACCCACCGGGCCGTGATGACCCATGTGTCCTTGTCCTCATGTTCCTTGTGTGTTCATCTGTCACATGCTCCTGACTCCCTCATAGGCTTTCAGCAGGCAAGGACCATGACTTTCTGGAGATGTCACATCCCCTGGCACTGCTCAGTAATCCCTGCCGTGCCGTGCCCCTGTGACACAGCCATTTATCTGGCTGTGTAACACCTTTCAGGTCCAAAAAAGCATCTCTAGTTCCAGCATCTCCAGCTGCTTCTAAAGCTGCTGGGCCAGCATCCTTCAGCTGCTTGCAATGGGCTTCGGCTCAAATATATTAGGAAGGAGGGGATGGTTTTATGGTAATGACAGTTCCTAGTAGGCCTGGCAAGCCCCACGCTCCTTACTGCCCGGCCCAAGCTGTGCAGATAAACAGTGGCTCCGATGATGGGGCTGTTGAGCAGTTCTGCACTTATCACTGCCCTGAGCCTGGACGGGGACTGGCAAGGTGGCCGTGCAGCAGGGAGTCTCCCCCACCAAAGAGGTGAAGAGGAGCCAACAACAGTTGCAAGGTCCCCTTGTTTGCTGGGCTATGGAAAATCGCCCGAGGAGGAGTGACTGCTCAGCATCTTTACAGCCCTGCATCACAGAGAAGTGGAAAGTACGTGCAAGTGACTGCTGTACCCATCAGTGCCTGGGGGAGACAGCTGTGTCACCAACACCAAGCACACCAAAGCACGCCTGAGTGGGACGTGGCGCTGATGTTGGGTACGCGACCTCTTCGATTGTGGTGGGGCTTAGGCAGACAGAGCACCACGCTGGGACGTGGAATTTGTCTAGGCCTGGCACTCATCTGCTGGGGAGTTATGAGCAAGTCATTTCAGTGCCCCAGTTTCATCATCGGTAAGCACGGATGCTCCTGCGTTCCTTTGCAGGTCTACTAAGCACTGCCATTCCCTCATTCATCTTCTCTCCTTCCCCAGCTGCTGATGTAGTGCAGTTTTAAAATACTGGTAGAAACAGAGGGTTCCTCACTGTGGACCAGATACCTTGGATTCATCCTCGTGTCAGCAGCCACCCAGACTAGAGCATATCCAGATGGATTTTAGGTCCTCCACCCCTGAAATCGGTCTGGCCCAGCCCCTAACACCCACAGCAGGCTGTTCACTGTCCAGACGTTAACACTTGTTTTTGGGACATGGTCTGCCAGCTCATCTTATAAATAAGAGCTACAAAAATAATCTCAGAAGCACTCATGCCTGATTGCAGGAACCTCTTTGTTTGTCAGTTTGCAGTGGGAAGGAAGTTCATATTTTAATTGCTACAGACAATATCCTGATAGGAGACTGACTCTGGTGTTGCACTGCAGTAGATCTGATTCCCTTCTGCTCAGGCTTTTGTAGTCAAGTGAGAAGGACAGTATTTCTGCTCACACGTACAGGGCAGGAGCATTAGACTTGCTTTCAGTGGCAGGTCTAATTGGAGCGGCTGAAGACTGGCTTTCTAGTAGGGATACCTGAATAGGATACAATATCATTTTTTCTAACTCAGACAGTCATATAAAGTACTAATAATTTCAGCTTATGATGTCTCAGGAGACATCTTCACTGCTGTGATGCTAGGAGAGGGAAGGGAAGGCAGGCAGGAGCGGCAGCTCCGACACTGTAAGGCTCAGGGCAAATGCAAAGCAGTAGGTTAGTGTCGGAAGAAATGGTTAACGTATCAGGCAACTGCTGGAATCACTCTACTAAAGGTCTGCCTAAATATAGTGGGAGTACTGCTTGCCCAGTGATGTGTATGCATTCACAGAGTGTATCTCATTAGCATGTTGTTAATGTCAGTAATTATTGATGACATGAATGCAGATGCATACGCAGATAATATACAACTACCAGAACTGCTGGGAGAAATGCATCTGTATTTTATTACGGATACTAGCATCTCAGTGAATTTGATCTCTATACATCTGTTGGGACATACAGAAGTACCTGGCTGTGACAATCGTAAGAAAAACAGTGACATTTGTGCCTTCAGGGAAAGGTGTTCTGGGAACATAGTGTAATATGTAGAGAAGGAGACTTGTCTTCAGTGCTGCAGGTTATCTGAACAATGGCTGTGCTGCTGTGTGGATTGTATTTTATTTCCATTTATTAATACAGGGGTGTGACATTCCCCTTTGCCTGTACTTAGTCACTGTGGTTTGTAGGTCCTTACAATTTTCCTTCTCTGGCTTTGCAGTTTGAACTGGAGGGATGAGGGTACTTCTTCACTGCCTAGGTGGGGGAGGACACGTGTCCTCTGTATCCGTTGGCTTAAAGTGGTAAAGCCAGGTTGGCAGCAAAGATGGTGAGCTTTGGGATGGTCCCTGGTGTGTCAGAGCGGAGGGTCTGCCACACACAGACACAGCTGCTGTGCTGGATGTGAGAGCGGGTCCGCTCGGCGCCCGCTGGCTGCGTAGGCATATTCAGGCTGATGTGGGGTTGGTGCAAGATGTTTCCTTTCAGTTACACCAAGGGCGAACCGAGTGCAGCCAGCAAGCTCACGGTAAAGGCTTCTCGCCTGTAAGGGCTGCTTCTAGTTCAAAGCCCTTGTAGAGTATACTCAGCCTGTGCTGGAAGGTAACAGCAAGCCAGGTGCACCACAAGTGGGGGAAGTCAGTGTGGGGTATCAATCATTTTCTTTCTACCCCCAAAAACAGTTGCATGCATATGCACACAGCATAGTACTCCCCCCTCGAAGGAACCAAATCTACCACCGTCTCAACTGATCTGATGAGATTCCTGCCTGCCCATTGCTGGCACCCCAGAGCTCGGTCCTGCAGCATTTTCACTGCAACGCCGGCAGTGGGGTAGCACATGCCCTCCGTGCCCACCCTCCATCCTGTCCTGACACGATCCCCTCTGCCCCCGTGTAAAGGGAACAATCCTCCTAGTCCAGACTCGGGCAGAGACCTGCCCAGTCTCCATCCCCATTTACCACCTGGCCAAGCCATGATTAAAACCCAGCCATCCTGCCCGCCAGTCCAGTGCCCAGTCTATCGCCCTCCCATTTCCTCAGGAGCCCTGGCTGGCTCCAGCCCTGCTGCCATGACTCTGCTGCCTGCTTGGCTTTGCGGGGTCCTGAAAAACGTGGCTGGGTGCCATCGTGCAGTGAAGCGCTGGGACACAGGCTTAGGTGCTGCAAACAGCCTCATCCCATAGCAGACCCCACTTCTTGCAGTAGGAGCACCAAGCCCAGCTTTCAAGGATTTTCCCTTCTCCCTGCTCCTGTTCCAGGTAGGCCAGTCCCCTCTTCCTCATCACTTCACCAGGCAGGACTCATCCTTTCTCCACACCGGCCACGGCAAATTCCCTTTCTGCCTGCACTGCTGAGAAGCCCTGAGCTGGCTCTGACTCGCTGACTGGCAGTTTGTGTTGGCAAACAGGCGCTAGGCACCGGGCTTGCCACATCAAATGAAAGATATCATGCAACCAAAAATTCTTAGAAAAACCCAAACGCATCTCATCTACCGAATGGGGTGCGCAAGATGTAGGCAACAAGATCAATTCAGGGCAGGGCAGGAAAGGGCAGGAAGGATGGACAAGGGAAGGGTGTTGTAAAAAAAGATGTATTTTATATGTAAAATTTCAGGGCAGTATTTTTTAACAATTTGCATAATTGGCAACCACAGATAATCCCCTGAAATGAGCTAAATATATCACAACTGGGGGCTTTCCAAGCCCAGTTTGCTTTCTGAAATTGATTGGTTTCAGCTTTGCATTTTTTTCTATGGTCTTTCTTTCAATCTTTACCAGCTGAATTTGGCTAGTTTCTAAAATGCCTGATTTGGGAGCAAAACTGAATATTCACCTGGGGATGGTTCACTCTGGTATAAGTTTGAGTCAATGAAAATGTGATTTAATTTTAGATTTCATTAGGAAAAGGGAACTAAGGCAGAAAACAGCTGCTAAAATGACAGATGAGGACAAACTTGTTCTAATGCTTTTCATAAAAGTCAGGTGAAACTACATTTAATTCTCTGCTGGCCTAAACTGTTAGCTGGGACAAACTGGGCTGGCTCCACTGGAGCCAAATCTGGCCCGGCTGCTCTGAAATGGAGACACTCCAAAGCCATAGTCACGTTGGAATTTTTCTTCTAAATGATTTGCCAAAAGATGTAGTGAATTGCTTGCTAAGTGTGTGTTTACAAATGTGTCTCTTTTCATCCATTTATACCACTTTCCAATCACTTCTTTGTTCTGTTCTGGAAGCCACCTAAGCGAAGGGCTTCCCTACATCCAACTGTTTCTCTCCTTTAATAATCCTGGTTAAGGAACTCATCATTAAATTGATACATATCCCAGGAACAGGCATGCTGAGATACAGAAGCGATGGATACAGCGTGAACCCAAACAGCATCAAGTCACACTTTTATTTTTGTTTAAATAGACAATTAGTCCAAAGTGTACCAAAAGCTGCTCTAATAAGGGGATTTAAGTCAATGACAAAGCTATATTTTGACCTTTGAAGCAGCAAACTTTCTTTTTCAGATTTCTCATGTATATCATTACTGGATATATCTAAGCATTGCTGAGATTCAGTATTCAGATGACATCACTCCAAACTAATTAGTTGTACTCAAAAGTCTGACCAAGTCAGAGGAAAGGGAATGCAGTGGTTGCCAGTAATGGGAAAGATATTAGGAAACACGTCCCCTGGGTCAAATGTTAAACTTGTACTCGACCAAACTTCCCTTCAATTCAGTGAAAGCATTTTTTTAAAGTTAAGAATGAATAAGATCTGAGAAAGGAGAGAGAGCCAGCTACGGGGGGAGACAGCAGGCTTGTGTTTAAGCGTGGGAGCGAGACCAGGAAATCCTCAGCTCTCCTGCCCACTGGACCAGGGAGCGGCTGAATGAGCGGGGAAGATGCCTCAGCTCCCTGTGCCTGCGGGCTCCGATTCAAGTGCACTAGAGCAAACATCTGCCATGGCCCGACCTGCCGCGTCCCTGCAGCGATCTGCCCTGCTGCTGCCGTGTCAGCAGATGAAGCTGTGCACCCCTCGGCTGCTGCACCCGACAGCCTGACCTGCTAGTCCTGGTCCATCTGTATCAGCACTTTAAGTGCATATGATGGACCGTAAACTGGGCTATCTCCTTCAAAAGCAGCGGGGACTTCTGGCAAGCACGGACTGTGACACCAAACTGCCACGGCGTGCTTTGCTAGCCCTTGTGTGCCACAGCCTTTGCTCTTTCCTGCTGGGAATGGTTGCAATACCTCTCCGCTTTAGGGAAAACTGGATGTGAAATATAACAGATTAGGATGTTTGAAGTGTTTTGAAATCCTCAAACCAGAAAGTGTGAAATACTGTCTTCACTCTTTCTCACACATGCACAAAATGGTACCTGTTTTTCATTTTATTTTGGGGATTTCCTACAGCAAATTATATAGTTATTTGCTCATTGGGTTTGGTTTTCAAGTCCTTCATGTATGTTAAGCGGTTTCATTTTGATGTCACTGATGACACTGTTGTTGCAGTATGACCAAGGAAGAGGGTGGCTTAGCTCTTGGTAGATCAAAACTGGACACAAGGTAGATAGAAAATAGAAACCACCATAGAAAAGGTACTGATCATGTTTGTTGACAGCCTTCGGGGCCAGGCCCACTGCTGATGCAAAGTGACACGGATGAAGACTTTCTGCAGAGAAGAGCTTACGGAGATGCCCCTACTGAATGGCCATCCCGATAAATGGCATTAGCCTCGATCCGAGCCCATGTGTGACACCAGCTGCCTATCAGAATCAGACCTGCATCTGCATTGCCCCTTTAAAATCTCCAGCTGCTGGTCACTCTTTTTAATTCATCATCAACATACCAAAAAAATGAGCGCCTTTTATGAGTCAGCAATGAATAACATTGCTGGTTCGAGATCCTGGAAGTCGAGAGGCCATCAGGTTTTTTAATTTTTACTCTGAAGGAATTTCCTTTTTTTAATATTGCTGTGCTGTCTTTTGCCAAAGCCAGGAAGCTGGCTATCTATGGACAGCAGTGACCAAAATTTGGTTTTCCTGGAATTTTCTCTTTTCCCTCCGCACACCCACACAATAGGCTTTTTAAGACGCCTGCAGTCTGTAATTTGCCTTTCTAGCCTGATAATGTGGCTTGCAGAGGCATCAGTTCTGCCAAGTCATCATCTGGAAGGAACACTTTTTTATGCAACAGGCTTCATTTTTCCCCTCCATGTCCGATGGCCCACAGTTGCCACCAAGCCCAGCTCCAGCCGAAGGGGCTGTGTCAGAACCACTGTGCAGACACTGGGAAACAGGAGAAAGACCATGAAAGGGCCTGAAACTTTCCATTTCAAAAGGCACAGCCCAGAAACCAGAAGGACCAAGAACCCAGTGCTGTGGTTTCCCTTTGCCTGACTAAAGAAAATAGCTGCTGTCTATTTTTACTAAAAATGTGGGACATGGGGCCCTTCTCTTCCCCTGCACAAATGGGGGATGCTGCTCACAATGAGAGAGTGGGGGAGTGGAGCAGGGGGGGGTCATCCCGGATTAAAACCAGCTGACTGGTCCACAGAAATCTCGCCCATAGATTCTTCAAATATTTCTTGCCCACACCACTGGAAGATTTATTTGTAAGGTGAAAGTAAGTTAGTTGGGAAAGGGATTTGGGAATCTCATCTCACCTACAAAAATTCCTCTTTTTCATTTCAAGGCAGGGATGGGATTGATCTAAGTCTCTCCCCCTTTCTTTTCTCCAGTTCCGCGTCGCCGTGCTGTATGGTGTTCTCAGGGCATTCAGCACAACAAATCTACACTGATGGCATCATTAAAAATTTGCAATGTATCAGATACCTTGCAGAAAATGAAAGCCATCTGTACAAGTGTAGGAATGGGATTCCAGCGTGTGAAATGTGTGTTATGTATGTGACCTTTGTGTTCGCTGTCATGAGTAGTATTCTGAACCTCTAAACCTCTGATCAAAAAGATGTTTTTCATTTTCAACACAAAAAAAAAATCCTGAGCTGAGAGAACAAAGGCTTCGGTCTTGTTTTACTTATGCTTATTAACTTCATATGTTTGTTCTTCATTAAAAGACTCTAGATGACTGAAAATACAAGAAAAAGTACTAAATGTGTCAAAATGGCACACAGAGAAGTGACTTGTGTGCGGGGAGTAGCTATTGTGGCAAGTCAGTCGACTCCTTTGGTTCTTTGTTCCTTAGCCTAAAAATACATACAAGTGTATATACTGAGGAATACTCCAGCAGAACTGGTTGGAGGTGTTGCAGCCAAGTCTCCTTTGTATGATACCGCATCTCCAAAGTCCTCCATTTCTACAAATTCCATTGCTCCGTTCCCTTCTGAACAGGAGAAGCTTTCTCCCCAGGACTGTAGGTATGGATTATTGCTGTGAGTTGAATTTGGGCTTGTCTCCATCCCATTCCCTGTATCATGCTCTCAGCCCAGCAATACTGCACTGTAAAATGGAATATACTCCGTGCAATGGAGTGTTACAGGAGTGTGTACTGCTGAGGCGCTTTATTTCAGAGGGCAGAGCAGTCAGAATTGGCAGGGAATGGTGCAATATAGCAGAGTGAGAGATGTTGGTGGTCTGGAATGTATTTCCCACCTCTCACATTGGTGATTAGGTTCCAACTGCTGCTGCAAATGCCACATTGCGGCACCATCCCAGTGGCGAAGAGGCGTATACAGGCAGGTCATCCCATTTGGGCACGTTGCCTTCGCAACCAGTACTGGAAACTTTCATGAAAAATGGACCTCCTGAGCTAATTCTCTCAACTCGGTGAGGAGCTTTTAATTTGCAAGCTTGAAGGCAACCCATTCCCCCTTCCCACTGGAGAATCTGTTATACGTTTTATACTGTTTTCTGGCCCTTCCCATTGGCACTAGCAAAGTCAAGGCAACGCTGCTTTTTGTAGCTGGCAACAAACGTCAGAGCATGGAATTACAGCCCGTTGTCTTCAACTTCCCATGCCAGAAAGCCATTACTGCTGGGTCAACTAGAAGCAGACGTGGGTATACCAGTGCAGAGCAAATCCTATGCTGTGGAAGTCACAGTGCAAACTTATTCAGAAGACGTTAAAAATCCCTAGAGTAAGTAGCCATTCAGTGTACAATTTGCAAAGGTATTTCCAAACAATTGTTAAATTATTCTGAAAAAACAGCCAAGCCTGATAAACCCTTATCTGAGCAGACACTGAGGTTGCTATCTCCCACCAAGCTGCGCCAGTAGTAACACCAGGGTAACTTTTGGAAGACAGCAGACTCGGTACCGACCGGCTCCAAGTGTGTACGCAGCTGATTACTTTTCGTAGCCTTGAAGGACCTCGGTCAGATGCACGAACACACAAAATAACAAAGGTATAGGACTAAATACTAAAAAAATTACTCTTAGAAATTTGTAAAGATTGGGTTGGCGGAAACCTCCCTGCGACCTCCCGGGACCGTCCCTCGGCAGCCTGGCCGGCCTGCATGGAGCTGGGTACCGGGAGACGGCCCCCGGAAAGGAAGGGGGTGC
>VZSZ01011689.1:53030-67985 GCA_013398815.1 Ibidorhyncha struthersii
GCGTGTGCAAGAGGAGGGTGTTCAGCTGCTTGAAGGTTGGGGAGAGCAGTTGTAGGTCTCCTTCATCTGCCTGGTTTGGCCCTAACGCACTGTCTTGCCTCTGAGATCTTTTACCTAAGGTCAGTTTTGCAAATGGACAGGTATTTCCTAGCAAAGACCTTTTGCAGGATCAAGTCACCAGGCAGATAACGAAGGGAGCAGCAGTGACAGCGGGCCACGAGGAGCGAGAATGAGAGAGAGAGATAACAGCTGAGTAGCAGGGGATGTTCACTGTGATAGAGCATTGACTTTAGAGATGACATGCTTGTGTTTTACTCTTTTGCCTTCTGCTTGTTGCATGGGTCGGATACATGTGGCCGTTTCTGCATCTGAAGTTGGCACCTTTACCCTTTACATCCAGTCTCGAACTCTGGTCAGGGGATGGAAACAAACGTTTACCCCAGATTTCCTATTTGCAAATGGACTTTCATGGCTGCTCATTTCTGTAGCTGTGTCTCAGCTGCTGGGTAGGGTGGGTGGCCAGTGGCAACATCAACAGCTCTTTCCACCTTCCTTTTGAGTCAGCTCGTGAGCACAACAGAGCGCAGCCTGCTCCCGCTTTGCTGGCGTCTCATCAAGTCTGTGATAATGTCAAATGGTACCTTATCGACTTGAGTGACAAAATTGAGTGCAACTTCCTTTTCTCCTGCAGACAGGGCTGCTGCAGAGAGGAGCTGGGCTCTCTGCTCCCTGTGCAGCCTCGCCAGAGAGGTTTACAGACTCCTTGTAGGCATAGCGGGTGTGTGGGTGTTGCTGAGGGTAGAGCTTGGTGTACAGTGACTGTCACTACATGAAAAGGAGAGACGCTGGTGTGACTCTCGCATCCCAGTCTATGCTTGCAGAGCTGTAAACTGAGTAAAACAGTCTCTGCTTGTGACTGGGGTCTGTCTTAGTGAGAGGGTGCAGAGGCAGCAACAGGGGGCTTGAGGCTGTTTCACTGCAACCGGACTGTGCTCTGAGATCACCTTGGCAGAGCAGGGGAGGCAATGGGAAATGGTCGCTGCTTTCCTTCCTTCTCTTTTTTTTTTTTTTTTCTTTTTTTGTGGGATGCAGCCAGGAGAGATCAAGGGAGCAAGCTTGCAGAGGGGAAGCTCAGCTGCTGTGCAATTTCCACCCCTATAGATGTCAGCGAAGTGTGGGGAGCTCTGCCCTGGGGCATCTTGCAGAAGGGGGACCTGGTGTATTCCTGGCTATGGGATGCTCAGTGGGCAGCGCTGGCAGCTTGCAGCCCTTCCACGAGGAGGGTGGGCTCTGTAAGCTGGAGAAACAAAGGAATATTTTCCACTTTCTTCCTCTCTTTCATTAGCCAGGCAGAGACTGATTCAATTAGGTGCAAAACAAAATGCCAGGAAAAGGATGTTTGCTATACTGAGTGGTGCTCTGCTGCTGCAAACCTGCTTGCCTATCTCTTGCAGCCTTTTGTTCTGCTTCTTCCACAGATAAAGTGATTCAGAGATTCTGACATACTGGTCTGAGAGCGGGAAGTCCCCAGGGTTAGCAGGAGTGAAGCGCGGAGCAGGGTGGTTTGGCAGGAGAGAGGCTTCCCTGAGCTAAATCCTGTGAGCTGGTGACAGTCCTTGGCGCCTGTCGCCTTCAGCTGGCATCTTGAGTGCCGGCTGGGTCTCGGGATCAGGCCTTTTGTGGGAACGAGGTTTTAAAGAAGACGATGAACCTCTGTGCTAGCTGGAAAAGAGCTGCTTTTGTGCAATGCAAACGGACGGGCTGTTGTCCTGGATCAGTCCTGGTGCAGCAGGAGCCAGCTTGTCCCAGGTGAGGGCTCACAGCTGAGCTAACTTGCACCCCGGATCTTCTTAGGACAAAACGTGTCCCAGCAGGGACAGGCTCTCTGCCACACCAATGTGGACATCATCTTTCTCTAGTGACTCCCACTAGCTGGCTTGCAGTTCTGGGAAGAAAGGCAAGAAGCAAGAGCCCAGGTGATGGTGGGCTGGTGTCCCCTCTGTGCTCAGGACCTCCCCTCTTGGGTGTAGCGATCCCTTTTGGGTTTGTTTTGCAAGCAGCAATTTCCAGGTCCTGCTTTTGACCTTCACCCTGGGTCTGCAAAAGGGCCGCACTCCCAGCTCACGGGCAGATATCAGGCTGGAGCTACCTCGGCCTCTTGTCCTCGGGGCAGCGACTGCCCATGGTGTCAAGAGTGTCCTGTGCCCCTTCCCAAGGCAGCGGGCTCATGCACGAGCAAGCAGCTGCCTTTCACAGCCTGCTGCCCTTGTTGGGTTCCAGATACACAGAGCTCTCCGTTTCCAGCAGCTCTTTCCTTGTGTCACCATGCTGCGTTGCTGCAGTTTAACCAGTAGCCATCACTACCTGTTTTTTCTTTTACCCAAACCTGATCTGTCACCTCTGTTCCCATCCCCCTGTTGAACCTGGCACCCTTGGTGATCTGTGCTGCGACCCTCAAGCTCTGGAGCTCATTGCTAGGTTTCTTCTTGCTTCTATCCTGTGAATTTGGCTTAAAAATAGAGAAAGACTGGCAGGCCGGCCATCCATATGGGAGACTAGTAAACGTGTGCTAGCGAAGCACCGCTTTCTGGTTGGAGAAGTGCAGGCTGTGAAATGGCAAATGGCGCAGTTGGCCTCATGTGGGCTTTGGAGCAGGTTGAGCAATGCTGCTCATTTAAGCAACTTAAAACTGATATTGTTGTGTAAGGGGAAAGAGAGGGTTTACAAAAAAAAAAAAAAGAGAGAAAATGAAGATCTGCTCATATGAAAAATCTCACTTCTTCAAATCCATCTGTCCTGGCAGCCCTTTGGCACGTCTGTGGGCAGCATTGACCTGGTAATCCTAGACTGCTTGGAAAAAGAATAGATATCCTGCTGGGTAGGACTAGGCCCTGAAATGGAGATACCTGATACAAAGCCCAATTCAGCTGTGTCCTTCCAAACCTGGAGCTTCAGCTCCTGCAGGGTGTTTTCCTTTCCCAGTACACCTGCAGGGCCACTGTCCCCCTCTGCTAGTGGGGAGGAGAGATATAGGGGCATCTTCTGTGGCCTTTCTGACATATCTGGACTCTGTTGCCGAAGGCAGATTTGCTGCTGATCCAGAGGATGAGAGAAATTGGGGGGCAGAGATCTTCACTGTGGCTCGGGACGTGGGGGAATTGGGACCGGCAGAGAGGCTCGGGCTGCTGGGTGTGGGCGTTCCTGCTGGGATGGGAAGGGAAGCGATGCTGGGAAGACACCGCGCTCGCCTCTCCTGAGGCTGCTCTGTCCGTGGCACGGTCGTACCCAGATGTAACATCAAAGCCAGCCAGCCCAGTGGGACCAGCACGTGTGTGGTCTCTGAGTTTGATTCAACTGCTACTCTAGCTAAGTCACGTAGACTTTGACAGTGATGGCAGAGTGGGGGACTGAATGCAGGGCCCCCAAATCCTGTGCTAAGGCTCTAATTGTGGGGCTCTCTGAGTTGCTTATAGCTTGCTGGATGGGTGCTGTGGTACCACCTGGTAACGCTAGGACTTGCCACATGATGGCTCTGCCAAGCGCTTGCCCGTGGCTGCTCTGCACTTTGGTTTCCCTGTCGGTGTTAGCACTAATGCCCAGAGTTGGATGAGCCTGAGAGAGGCAGAGCAGATGAGAGGAACAGCCCGGGCTCCAGCTGAAATCCGTGGGGGGCACCCAGCCTTCCCGCCATCTGTTCCCCAGCTTGCAGATTGCACAGAGACTAGCTCGTGGACGATAATACAGAAATCTGTTAAGATGCTTAGAGAGAGCACCACAACATGGGATGGAGACACTGGCAGCTACCTGGCACGTAACTGGGAAGCACCAGTGGGCTGTTGCTTGTATGTCAGTGGGAGAGGTGGGTGTTAGTATGGCTGTTCAGTACCTCCTCCCCCTGAAAGGCTGCTGGGGATGCTCTGCTGAGCCTAACTGGAGGATCTCTTGGCAGAGAAGAGGTGTGACGGGTAGGGGAGGTTCTGCCAAAATGTTAGTACCCAGCCTGGGACCTCCTCCGTCAGGCTGCATCCTCAGCTGGGCTGAAGATCTCAGCACCAAGTCACAGCCCCTGAGCTCTGTAGGGATTGAAGCGCTCACACAGGACCTTGGGCTGTCTGGATGCAGCCCTGAAAGCTCAGCTGTGTTTCCCCCACCTTCCCTTGCTTCAGTGTGCTGTGCAGAGGGGCGGACTGCAGAGCAGCTATTGCCTCCTGTGGTTCACGGGCCAAGGAGCTGCTGGGGAGGGAGTCAACGCACTGGCCAGCTCCGAGGGGCGTGCAGAGAGGTGAGCTTCTCTACTCCCTTTGCTGTGATGGTGTGAGCTCCAAGCTGGATTGTTCCTGGGGGCCTGGACATCGGCCTCTCCTTTCGGGAGTGGAGAAGGAGTATGGGAATGGTGTGCCTACTGCTCCTTGCTCCGCTTTTTCCTCTGTGAGCCGTTGCAGCGAACTTGCAAAGCAGAGGAGTGTTGAAGGCTAATCTGACTGCACCTTGGAAAGAAGAAACCAGATTTATTGCTTCCTCTTCTGATCTTTACTCCCAGCTTTGCAACAGCTCAAGGCTGGATTTGTGCCATAGTTGCAGAGCAAGGATGTTCCCTCTTTTCTTCCATGTCTCATGGCTTGTACTGTTCTATGTCCCTTCCGCAAGCGCTGGCCTTACCTGCTCTTGAATCTGGTGAGTGTTTCTGCCAGGCCTGGCCCTGCTGAATAACGTCTGTCTGTCTGTCTGACTTGGCAGGATTGGGAGGTTCTAGTCCTGGAGAAGCTAAAGTGGGACCTGGTCTCAGTGATAGCAAATGATTTCTTGGCTCACATCCTCCATCACCTCCCGTTGCCTAAGGACAAGATGGAGCTGGTGAAGAAACACGCACAGACCTTTATCGCCCTGTGTGCCACAGGTGGGTGCCTGCTCCTGCTGGAGCCACCCGCCGGGACGCTGGGGAGGGTGGGCTGGCCACTGCCAACGGGGTAGCCTGGCCTTGAGGCAGGCTTGCTGGGTAACCCCGGGCTGGTCTTCAATGCCGTGGCTTTGTGGGGAGCTGAATGCCTGCCGTCATTCAAATAGCAGTGTTTTGCCATTCAATGATATGCTTTCTATCCCTGACAAAGTGCGGTAACAGTCTTGGGGGCTCTTAGTTGGTGCCTGGAAGATGCCAGGAAATAGCAAAGCCACCGTGCCATCCCTCTTGCTGTGTAGGCTGAGACTGCAGGAGCGTGTCTGGGGTAAAGGCAGTGCTGAATCTGAGCTTTTGTCAGCTCACACCCAGAGAAATAGCTTAACAAAGCTTGCTGCTCTGGTGCTCAGCTTGTTTCCTGTTACTTGACCCCCATTTCTCTCTGCTAAGCTGGAGAGACCCCTCTGGTCCTCTCGTTTTCCAGGGAAATCGCAGTCCCAACAACTTACCATGTGCATCCTGGCTAACAGCTTCTTCTTTTTGCCCCTTGTGTCCCTGTCCTGGCTCTAGACTACACTTTTGCCATGTACCCCCCCTCCATGATTGCGACAGGCAGTATTGGAGCGGCGATCCACGGCCTGACGGTCTCCGTGAACGATTTCACCGGTGAGGCGATCACTGAGCTGCTGGCCAGCATCACTGGCACGGAGGTGGTGAGTGTTCACGGGGGAACAGCAAAGCGGTTTTACTGCTGGATCTGGTGGAAACCCTTCCTTTTTCCGCTGCTCATTTTTCTTAGAGGGAGAGGAAATGAGGCTGTTCGTAATGATGCTGAGCTCAGTTTTGAGCAGTGCCTAGCGATGAGTGAGCATCTCTAAACGCAGCACCCTTGGTCAGTCCCGTGGCTGCAGTCGGCTCCTGGCTAGCGAGCAGTGCCCGCACAGAGCGGGGCGAGCTCGGGAGCCTTTTCAAAAGCAGCACAAAGGGGAGCGTCTGTTCCCTGCGCCGGCAGGTGTTGGCGGGATCAGGTTTTGACAAGGTGGAATGGGGCAGAGGGAGAAGCCGAGCTCAGCATCTGCTAACCTCTGCCGGTGTCTGGTTGCAGGTGCCCAGGCTCTGTGGGAAGGGGGTGGGGGGCACAAAGTGGTTCAGGATGCTGTCATGGCGGCTTTGCTGGGGACATCGGGATAGCCGGGGGCGTCTGCCTGCCCCTCCACTGCCCTTTGAATGGGGAAGAGGGGGGCCCTGTTGGGCTCCCCATTTCCAGGTCACTCCTGCTGCAGCAAGGTAATCAGGANATTGGAAGAGATGCCGGTGCCGCAGCGGGTGGGAGGCTGCAACCAGGCTTTGTCCAGGCAGGGAGGGGACGGGGCGGGAGGGCGTCCTGATCTATTTGTGCGGCTTTGATTTTTTCTTTTTTTTTTTGTTTTTGGTTTGTTTGTTCTCTGGAGCCTTTTTAAAGAGAGAATCAGTGCAGCCAGCTGCTCTCAAGCTGCTGCGGTGAATGGGGCTGGGGCCGAAACCTGCTCTGGGTCAGGGCTGGTGGAGGGAACAGGTGGGAAGCAGAGGGAGCACTGCAGAGGGAGGGGAGCCGAAACGGAGCCCAGTGCACCTCTGCTGCCCTCCAGCCCGTTGCCCTCCCTCCTCAGCCCGGAGAGGGCATCTGTTCTGCCCCACAGCCGACCTAGGTGCGAGGTGTTGCACAAACAGCCCCTGTGCAGAGAGGACCATGGCGGCTCCTTTAGCAGAAGGAAGCCCTGGGGATGTCTGCAGCGCTTCAGGGCTCCCCAGGGGGGAGCACCCGGCCTCAGCCTCCTGTGTTTGCGGTGCTGATGCTTCTCTCTGAACCTGGCCTTGCAGTGTCCCTGGGCTGTGACTCACTTTCCCCTTTGGCTCCACAGCGGAGGAGCGATCCCCTTCCCGCAGCTGCTGAGGTTCAGCCGGGCAGTGCTGGGGGTGCGGGGACTCTGTGGGGACAGAGGGGGATGATGGTGCAGGGCTGTGCTGGCTCCATGGCCCACAGGAGCTGCACTGCCACGCTGAGGCTGGCTTGTTCGTGGCTGTGCCGGTGCGTCGGGTGTGACTTGGAGCTGCTCTGGACTAATGCTCATCCCTCACGGAGCCGAACCAGCCCCACTGGGTGTCTGAGCCGGAGCCCCACGGCACGGCTGCCCTGTGGAGTAGGGAACATGCAGGCTGGGGCAAGCTGAGCTGCCTCTCTGGTAGCCCTTGAGGCTTCGCCAGCCAGCAAAGGAGCCTGGCTGCCTGTGGCCAAGCTGACTTTTAGCATTTCTGCCAAAATTGCCGGCAGAGAGCCCAGGGCTGTGGCGTGAGGCCCTGCACTGAGCTCGCCCGGGGCTGCGGGCAGGCGAGCTGGAGGCTGACGGGAAGCGGAGTGGGGAAGGGGAGGTGGGCGTTGCTATTTTCGCTCGCCACATCCTCTGTCAGTTTCTAAGAACCGGTGGCGGATTCCTGGTAAGAGATTTCGGTGTGTGACAATATCCAGCGAGCGTTCACGGTGTCCAGTTCGGCTCCAGCGACAAGGTGCGAAATGCCACCTCTTACCCCTTGGTGAGAGCCGAGATGCCGTGTCGGAGCCAGGCTGGGGTGAGCCCATTGGTGATGCCTCTCATAGCTCTTGTTGTGTCACGGTGCTCTGGTGTCGAAGTGGAGGAGTTTCCTCCTCTGGTTACAGCTTACGTGGGGAGAAAACAGAAGGGGTTTTGCTCTTATTACAAGTGATATGCCACTGCTCGCAGTCCCCTGCACTTTCCTGTTTGTGGGGCTAGTCTGTCCCCAGCACTGGGCTCCCTGGGCCCCGGGGAGGTGCGGCTGAGTCACGGGGGGCTCCCTGGGGGGAGAGCAGGAGGGTAACAGCCTTTGCGAGAAGCTATGTGGCCACAGCATCATTCTCGTAACGACCCAGCATCGATGGCATGGAGTGTTGTAGGGAACACGTGGCTGGGGTGGCTGTTGGGTCTGGGAGGGTCGGGTCCAGCTGCCTTTGAGGTCCCCAAAGTGATGGAGTGTGTGTCAGCCAGGGCACCCAGCGGGGATTCCCCTTGTCCTGGCTCAGACAGGGCAGGGACAGGAGGAGGCAGAGCTGCACGCAGCTTCTCTGCAGCGTGCGGGTGACCGCAGAGATGCAGGATCACAGGAGAGCTGGGATGTAGGGCCTGGGGGAGGCAGGTGGGGCTCCAAGGTCCCTGTGTGCACCCATTCTGTTGCACACCGGCTATCGCTCGTGGATCTGGGAAGTCTTGGTTGTAAAGGTTGATACCAGCCTGCGCAGAGCTGTTCTGCTCTACCCTCTTGGTTGTCAGCGGCAGCTGACTGCCATGATGCTCAAATCACACACTGCATCCCGGCACGTGCCCGGATGCTTTGGGAAGCTCTGATGGGCACAACGTCTATTACCTCAAGAATGTGGTCAAGCAGGGAGGTGGGGAGAAGACAACCAGAGCGTGGGGCTTCTCCTGGGGAGGGGCCTAAAGCACAGACAAGCTGGAGATGGCCCTTGTTGGAGAAAGGCTTCTTTGTCTTGTGTGTGTAGATGTTCCAGGGGCCAGAGACGTAGCCCAGCAGCTGCTCAGAGCTATTTATAAGGCTCCCACGTCTGAGTGGCAGAGAACTGAGGCCTCTTGTCTCGCTCCCTCTCCCGCAGGACTGCCTGAAAGCCTGTCAGGAGCAGATTGAGGCAGCCTTAGCCGAGAGCCTGAAACAGGCGTCCCAAACCCAACAGGAATACAACACCGCCAAGACTGCTGCTTACCCGGCCAGCCAGCCCACCAGCACGCCTACAGACGTCACGGACATCAACCTGTGACCAGCCTCCCCTTCCCGAGAGCCGCCCGGCCCCGCCGCAGGAGGACCTCGCCCTGGACACCGCAACGTCGCTGCATCCCACCTACCCATCCGTCAGTCCCCTCCATCTGACGCCTGCCGAGGATTTGTTCCGCTCGCTGGGAGTGCGGAGCAGGATCCACGCTCGTCCGTCGGAGCGGGCAGCCGGGCTGGCGGAGCTCACTGCTGCAGGTGGCTGGGGTGAAGCGACCGTTGGCACGGTGGCAGGGCACAAGAATTGCTGGGGAGGAGGGAGAGCAGGACCCAAAATGAAGTTGTAAAACGTTTCTCAGTTTGTGTTACTCATAGCCCGGCTGGCCACTGTTTGCTGTCTCCTCGGGGGTGTTTACCGTGATGACTTCCAGCCCTGTGAGGCCATCAATCATGGATAGCGAGCCTCTGACCCTTGCCTACGTGACCAAATTCCTTACAATCCCCCAACCTCCCTCCCCGGGCTGGGGTGCTATGGGCCCACGCGGCTCACAAGACAGAACCAAGTGTCCGGGAGGAGGGAGCAGGTGCTTGTTGGCCCCTTGGTCCCAATTGCTTCGTGCCAGATTGCTGTAGCTCCTGGGGGGTGGCGTGGCTGCTTCTGCTTGGAGGGGGAAACTGTGGGGCTTGTTTCTTGTTGCTGTTAGATTTGGGATTAGTGGGGTTTCAGCTTGCTTGGGGGATGTGCTCCCTGTCTGCGTGGACAGTCCTTGCCTCGGGAGCAGCCTCCTGGGCAAAGTTTGGCTGCAATCCCCTTGGCTTTCCACTGCCCCACTGAGGCTGCTTAATTTATTGTTAACTGGTGGGAAATGGAGAGGGAGGAAGACTGCAGCTCCTTGGTGTGGGGCTTAGATGCTGGTCTCCTCCCGAAAGTGCCTTCACCCTTTGTCCCCTTCCCTAGCTCCCTGGGCAACGGGAGACTCTCACTTGGAAGCTGGTTGGTTTTTTAGGTAGCTTAGACATCAGACTAGGTTTTAAGGAATACCTTTGAATGTGCTGCTATAGTCTGAAATGCATCTTCATGCCTCTAAGGCAGGCCTCTCGGATCGTGGTCGGGAGGGGGCTGCGTTGCATATATATCCACGTGGGCCCCAGTTGTATCCTCATCGGGTGGAAAATTTGCTGCGCACTTCAGCTGAAAAGCGATAATTGCATTTTTATATTGTTGTTGTTGATCCTGTCTGTTTAGTTTTTATAAAAAAGTGTTTAAAAAAATAATAATGCTGCTTTTCTAAGAGAAAACCATTAAACAGTAGAATTGTATTAACCAAGAGAAGCCGGGGAGACTCTGCAGGGATTGGAGGCAGCCTGTTGCTGCTGGGTGACCTCTGGACACGTGGATCTGTGGCTGCTGTCCTCCTGTGGGGGATGTGGAAAAGGAGGTCAAAATCTCCCTTTTTGGATGCCACTAGAAACAAGTCTTACCAGGTGGAAAAAGATGGGGCTGCTGTTTTTCCACCAGCCTGATTTTGTCAAGAAGAGCCATCTGCGGCTGACTCCTGCTAGCAGGGGGGCTGGAGGGTGCACAGAGCCTGTCTGTACAAAAAGAACAGATTTTTTTTTATATATAAGTGAGTTTTAATTTAAGAGTAAACTGGTTTGGTGTTCACACGCAAGAGTCCCGCTGCTGGGAGAATCAGGACCATGTGATGTTGCAATAAAGTATTTTAAACAAGTACAAATGCCTCAAAGGTTTCCCTTTGCGATCCGCTCCGTGCTGTGCCTTGGGCAGACCTTGGCCTCCCCTTCCCTTGCAGAGCTCTGGCCTCTGTCCTGAGTGGTGCTGGGGAGGGACCCATGAGCTGGGGATCCCCTCGGGGGATCCTGGAGGCTCCAGCCCTGCCTTTTCCAGGACAGGGTGAAGGGGGGAGCTGCCAGCAGACCCCTGCCAGCCAGCTCCAGCCCTGCTCAGGTGGAAGGGAGATGCTGCAGCAGCTGAGGGATGCAGTTGCGCTTGCCAAAGCTGTGGTGTAGCTCATGGGTGGCGGTGGAGGAAGGTGGAACCAAATGTCTTCCTGTGGGCAAAGAGTCTGGAGAGGAGGCAGCGACTTCATGCCCCTGGCAGCTTTGAAGCCTCCCCCTCACCGATCGGCGCTGCAGCAACACGGGCGGTGCGGCAGGCTGGCAAGAGCGTGCTGGATGCGCTGCACGAGCCCAGGCTATCTCTCGTGATTATCAGCTTCTGGTTTCTTTAAAGAAAAGAGATAAAATCAGGAAGCCAAGGAAAAGGCGCTGCGGTGTGCAACCAGCGCAAGCGGCCAGGCTTTGCGTGCTGCTCCACTCCATGTGGCTTCTGCTCCTGGTGCTGCCACTGTCACGGGAGAAGGTGCCAACTCTCAAGAGAAGCAAAGACAGGAGGCAGCTGTCCTCAGCACAGCCCGCTGCTGTAGGAAGCTGCAGGGGCTTTTCTCTGTGGGCTGCACCAGCAGGACTTGGTACTGGTTTCAGGAGCAAGGCCAGGTACTGGCAACGCGCAAACCCGTCAGCAATTCCCCACGGTAAGCACAGCACCTCAGGGGACATGGGAGGAAAAGCCCGTGCTGGGTTTTCCAGCAGAGGTGGCATGTGTGCAGGTTGCCACGAGCAGCCCTGGCATGTGGCCTTGATGGCCAGCTCTGAGGACAGTGGCCCTGTGGCTTCACTAGCCTTGCTGAGTAGAGGCAAATCCAGAGGGACGGCTGGGGAAGTGAGTGTTTTGGGAAAAGCCCTGGGGAAGCGGGATGGCAGGCATTTTGGAGGCGGGGGGGGTGGTGGGGATGTGGTCAGGTCAGGCAGGCAGGGAGGCTCCCGGCACTGCTCCTGCCCTCACCTCTGCCCACAGCCACGCACATGCTCCCCATGATGTACCACTGCAGCCCGCTCCTGCCTGGTGACAGCAGGGAAACCCTTGGGAAACCCTCAAGCACCAACAGGAGTGGGGTTTTTTTCTTCCCCTAAGAGTGGTTTAGGGCTCTGGGAACAGTCTGGGGGTCCCAGCCCTGTCCCTTTGCCCAACTGCGCAGGGGCTGCTCAGGGCAGAGTGCAGGGAGCAGCCCCAGCCAGGGCACAGGGAGGGAAAAGGGGGTGCCCAGGGGCCACCTCCTCCCTTTGCAATTTGGGGACAGCACCGGCAGCGCAGACTCAAGCTGCAGCTCTGCGAGAAGCCCGGGGCTGATGGCTTTGCTCTGCCACCTGCTGGGGACAGGACAAGGTGGGGCAGGTACCAGGCAGGACCGTGCATGGATGCGACCGCAGAGAGGTCACAGAACCACCCCTGACCGACACGGCTCGGGTTTTATTTTCCAATACAGGAACAGGCCAAGCCCTCCCAGGTGCTGGTTGGCACCAGGTTCCCGGGTGGGACAGGGCTACCCTGCCCCATGACAAGCAGCACAGGGAGCACGGTCCGGCTCTACAGGCACAGCCTGCTCCCACCATCCGCTCGGAGCAGCAGGATCCCAGGATGGACGCTCCCACACGCCTCCCCACAGCTTCACTCACGCACCCGGCTCCCAAATGTGCCCAGCAGTGTCCTGGGAGCAGGTGAGGCTGCAGCTTTTCCCTGTCTCTCCTTGACACTCCACGGCCACAGGCTGCTGCCCCTCCACATCCCGCGTCTTGGAGTTCACCAGCTCCCTCCGGATCTCCGGTGAGATCTGCGGATGGCTGTGAAACTTGAGCAGCTCGAGCAAAGCTTCCTTCTGCTCCGAGGAGAGGTCCTCCTTGTAGCGCTGGGCAAAGGCTAGGAAGCTCTGGTGCCACAGCACGGGCAGGACCCGCTGGTCCGTGCGGAAGGCCAGGAAGTGGAAGACGAGGGCATCCACCACGCGGAAGGGCAGGGCGTACTTCTTGTCGATGAGCAGCCGGAGGAAGATGCTGTTGGCACCGCTGTACTGCATCTCAGCTATCTTCAGCATGGCCGCGCTGTGGGGACAGAGGCAGCACCGAGGTAAGGGCACGCCAGGCAGGAGCCATGGGGCACCAGGCACAAAGATGACAAACCCGGCGCTGAGCACCAAGATCTTAGGACAGCTCAAAGCTCTTGAGAGCTTTTAGACACAAAGATCTCAACCCTGGAGAGAGCTGAGAGAAACCCCCAACCTCCAGAGAGCGTGAGGGACAGATGCGAGGTGTTGCACCGGTGTCCCTAAAGGAGAACCTCTGCCCTGCCCCAGCTTCCCAGGGCATTACCTGGAGTGGAGGACGGGGATGGAGCACTTGGTGAGGATGCTGCCAATGATGATGGCCTCCCGCAGCGTGCAGGTCCCCGACTCACACAGGGGGATGAGGATCCCTGGAGAGGGGGAAAAGTCAGGCACCACCTGGCTTAAATCGCAGCAGGCAGAGCTGCAGGACACAGGGCTCAGCCCCTTCTCCTGTCCCAGGACACATCCGACCCCAGGAAATAACAGCTCCTCCAGCAGCTGCTGTTACAGGAGTTGCAGCATCTCCCTGCCATGCAATTAGCCCAAAACCACCTCAGATGATTGCCAGACGAGACCAAGATCAGACCTAAGATAGTTTGTAGCCTGCCATCAACCTCTAAAAGAACCCAAATACCTGGCAGCACCTGCGTAAGCCTATGGCACTCATCACCCTTCCTGAATGCTGCAAATAGGCCCCTGGGGGTTTGGAAGCTGCTTCATCCGCCAGGGCGGACTTCCTCCATCTCCTTTGCATCTTTTCCTCCCTACTGGCTCCCCAGGGCCATGCCATGCAGGTGACAGTGTCCTCTCACACTGGGCACTGGTGTGCAACAAGTGCCCCTGCTGAGCTTCCAGATGGCGAGAGGCTCCCGGGTAGGAACGGCGGCCCGGCAGGGTGTCCCTACCTTTGAACCACGCTGCCGGCTTGAACAGAGCCTTCTTCAAAGCCATGTAGAGGTGAAAATTGAGGCGCTTATACTCAGCGATGTCATCCCTGACCCGTGGCAGCAGCACCAGGTTGTAAAACCGCTGCGCCATCCTCTCTTTCAGGTTGGATGAAAATATCCTGGGAAAAGCACAGCACAAAGTGAGGTGTGGACAAAGGACGCCAAGCAGGACACAGGTTGGCATTTTGTAAATCTGGTCCCAGTTATGGAAAGAAAAAGCAAAAAGTCCCACGTCAGCATCTCCCAGACATGATCTTACCTGGTGGCCTGGTACATAGCAGCTGCTGTCCACGTCTCCGGCTCTGTGATGTAGAGGATCTGCTCCCAGTTGGACAAGGCAGGAATGATTTTAAATGCCTTGGGGAGTTTCCCACTCCTGTATTTAGAGAGCACCTTAAAAGACATAGACACAGGTTGGGCCGTGACATACGGGCACTGACAGACAGCACGGCTGCAGGACTTGTCTCACAGCCACGAGAAAGCTGTCCCCTCCCTCAGCATCTCTGGTAAGAAAGAACCACCCCAGGTCCTAAGAAAGGACAGTCCCAGGATCAGCCCGAGCACACTGCTCAGGAGATTGTCACTCAGAAACTCTCTGGGCCCATCAGTGACTGATACTAAGCAAACTGCGGGTAATTCAGAGAACTGCCTGCACCGAGCGAGGATGGGGACTCTGAGGGAGAGCAGGGGCAGAGGCAGTGCCTGTGGGGCTCAGCGTGGTGTCTGCTGGACCCCAGAACGGAGCGGCTTTGGTCTTACCTCTTTGACGCCCCTGTAGACTTCCAGGACGCGGGGATCGAGCTGGGACATGGGACAGCCCGATATCTCCGACAGCGCCGTCTCCACCTCCGTCTGCTTCTCCGTGATCCTCTCCATGATGATGTCAGCCAGCGTGCGCCTGGGGCCGAGGCAGGAGGGCCGTGAGCCAGGGGCTGTTTTGGGGAGCAGCACCCGCTGCCCTGTCCCGGCCCTTTGGTCCTCACCTCAGCGGCGGGTTCTTGTTCATGAACATCTCGATGGCCTTCTCGTCCTCCGGGTCCACCACCACCTCCCCGCAGTACTCCCCTTTCCGACTTGCCACCGCCGCCGCCTTCTCCAGCGAGGGCCACTCCTCATCCTCCTCCGAGTCGGAGCCGGGGCCGCGCACCGCCGGGCCTGCGGGGGAGCGGCGCTGGCTGAGCCCGGGGCCTCGCACCCCCGAACCCCGGGAACGGGCTGGGGACGAAGCGGGGGCTCACCCAGCGCCGTGCTGCGATGCTTGGGGGCGGCGGGCGCGCCGGGGCCGTGCTCGGCCTCCAGCTCCTCCTGCTGCCGCCGCGCCTGCTCCAGGATACGCCGGGACAACCGGGCGCCCCCATAACCCTCCTCGCCGCCG
>VZSZ01011689.1:76965-111457 GCA_013398815.1 Ibidorhyncha struthersii
ACACACACTCTCCTGCGAATGCTCAGAAATAACTGCCTACGCGCGTGAGCCCCGACAGACAGGAGTCAATTTTAGAAAAGCTGCTAATTTTAGGAAACGCGCCTGCTAATCGTGTTACGTGCGATTGTTCGTAGGAAAAAGCGGCACCGTCTGTGTGTCAGAACGGCTCCGATCGCCAGGTACGGTCAGCGGGGGAATATTGACAGCCGCGATGAAAGCACCCCGTTATTTTGAAATATATAGAGAGGGGAGGGAAAGGCGTCTTTACTTTTCAGTGCTACACTTGTACTTTTAATCAGGGAAAGAGCTCTCGAAGCTGCTGAGCTCATCTGGTGCGAAATGTTGGAGAATTTGGTACTTTTATGTACTGCTGCTTCAGAGGAGATGCGCACTGGAACCTGAGGAGTGTGCGGTGAAAGATGTGATGGGCGCTACTGATTCCTCAGCCCGGGCAAAACTCTAATTGACTTCAGCGGGAGCTTCTCCTAAAGTAGTATCAATCGTTGTCGTGCGAAGGCAAGGAAAGAAATAGGGAGCAGATTAAAAGGGATGATAGGGAGGTGGGACTGGAAGCAAAAATAAGGTGTCGGGGAGGGGGAGGAAGGGGGCTATCGGTGGAGGAGAGATCTGAGCTGCTCCTCGAGAAAAGGGGACGCACGGCTGGGACGTGAGAAGGTTTGCGCTGAATTTCTGCTGCTCTGCCTTTGGCAGCTACACGTGGGGGCTGGTGTTGTTTTGCGATCGTCAAATGAGTTGGTATGGTTTAAAAAAAAAAGGGGGGGGAGCAGCAAAAGCATTCGGTGTTCTTAATTGCTTTGAAAATATTCTAGGTGCAAATATTTGAAAATTATATGCCAAACACGAGCAGCATTTGATGTCTCTGAGCTAGGCGTGCTTTCAAACACGAGGCTGCAAATGGTAAATGCTTGTTTATTTTTCCCCTAATCATTCTTCCTATTAACATGAGCTGGTTTCAAGTGAAAAGGGCGTTTTGAAGTTGGCAGCTTTTCGGGTCTGGAATAGTTCTTGGTCTTGTGCAAGTTCTGTTTGTTACAAAGAATTTTGGTTATTCAGGGGCAGGGCTTAACAATAGTCACATATGCAACGGTTTATGGAGTGTTACAGCTAGTAAGTCAAAATTGGGGATTTATTTAGCTGTTGTGTGCCCAAAGATCGTTAGTAAAGAATCTGTTGCCGCAGTTCCTGCGGAGATTCAGATTGCATGTGTTACAAAGCCCTGTGGTTGACAAGACACGCTGGAGGCCTGTAAGAATGGAGAAATTGTGAATAAGCCTCATGTGCTGCGGCTTGCAAAATGAAACAGCGCTTGGGCTGATTAGTATTTGGATTGGTAAACTCGAAGGGAACAGCGAAGCATCTATCTTTCCTGTGTTGTGCTGTTAATCATGGCAATATTGCTGACGGGGGAAAAAAAAAAAGGGGGCACGTTTATCTTGGTGTATCGCCTCTCTGCTTCGGGGTGTGAAAGCCTTGAGTGTAGTTTCTTGCTGCAGTGGATTTCTTGCGACTAATTGTAATCCTTCTCTTGGTGATTGCTTGTTTGCAGCTCTGTCCACATCAGACGTTGCAGGTTGTTTTCTTCAGTGCTAAAACACACTTGTCAATTGTGTTTTTTTTTAAAAGTAGTTATTCTTTTATCTCAGCACCAAAGAACGCGTGACAAGAAGCACTTTCTCTAGTGCAAAGGTGGTATACATTACTGAATATGTCTTTTAAGACCCTATTTTTATTGGCCTCTTTTTTCTTTTGTTAGTTATTTTTATCCTGAAATTTCTTAGGACCTCTGCTGGGACTCATGAAGTGAAATTTAGTGTTTTCTCAGCCCTTAGAAGATGTTAGTGGATAGATTTAGAATAACTAACAAATGGAAATACTACCAAATTCAGCTTATGTCTTATAAGGTAAGCGTGAATTCTTCCACATGCAGTTTTTGCTTGGGGGAAGTGTAAAAGGGTTGCCGAAGTTGACCTCAGCTCTGAGTCAAAACAAAACTAAGGTTTTTGTTTTAAAATAGTTCCTGAGAAATGAACAGAGAGATATTAAGATAAGTCGTTTGAAAACTGTGCCTCTAACTGGGTGCAGCAATTTAGATGGAATGGGGGAAACAGAAGATGGGGTGGCTCTAGCGACAGCTCGCTCTGAGCTGCATGGTGGGACGTGCTCCGAAAGATCCCCCCAATCCTTTATTTTCCGCAGGAATCCTCTCCAGCGGATGAGAGACATTGGAAGTTTCTCACTTTGTTTAACAACCTTTGTGGTTTTCATCTTGAATATTTCATCAAGAGTTGGTTTTGTTGTTGGTTGTTTTTTTTCCTTTGGGGAATGAAACCTTGGGAGATGTTCTTGCCTCAGCAGCCTGTTGTTAATTGCTCAGTGTATAAACACTTCACCTTTCCTCAACACTTAACCACAATGAACAGGCTGTTGAGTCGATGCGGGTAGGTTGTATAGAAAAAAGCGCCCCCCTCCCTTCAACGTCGGTGAATGGAAGACCATCCTCGTTAGCATGAAACCCTTAACGAATCATTGCTTTGGAGTGTACTGAGCAAATTCAACAAATCGTTAAACAGAAATCACTACCGTTTTAAAATCTGATTTATAGATCAGAGCGTCTCGGTTGTTTGTTCGTATCTCCATGTATAGCGACGATAACGCTCTTGACTTTTGTTTTTATTAGACTTTAGATCAAAGATGGCTCATGCGAGGCTGTTAAGTCGTATGTGGCTTGCGAGCCATTGAATTACAGCCCCAGCATGCAGGCTTCATCACGTAACTGGCAGCAGAGCTACGGAGCAGCTATAACACACCACTGGAACAAAAAAAAGATTAAAGTGGGAGTGAGGGGAGAGAAGGTGAAAATGGAGGTGGAGATGCTGTCCTTTGCCAGTCTCGTAGGGAAATAATTTCGAAGTAAGTGGTCTAAAGCTAATTATTTGTATATTGGCAGTAATTCGTATCATAGTGTATTGAGGAAAATGCAAATTAAAGTGCGCACTCTGCTACACTGCATTCTGCTGGTTTTGAAAGGAAAAAAAATCCCTTTACTTTTTGCAACAGTGTTAAAAAGTGAGCTAGTATCTTCAGTGGACCTAAGATAGGTAGAAAAAAATAAACTTGGCTGCTTGGTGCTAAGTGTGGTTAATTAGCTTTTTGCACATTAACTGTTACACCTCCAACACCTTACAAAGATCAGTATGAAATCTCTCTGAAAACAGCAAACTTGTTGGGGCATACCTTGAGATTTTTTTAAAGAAGGCTTACTAGAGAAGTTCCTTTAATTAGGTAATTATAATGTAATTCACTGAGAAGTCTCTCCTCTTAAGAACTTTACTGAGAGAGTAGAAGAAAAAGACAGGCAGCTATGTGAAAACCAGAAGCTTTTTTTTTCTTGTTCCTCCCCACGGCATGCACGCTCGTTTTCATGTCTCGCCGCCTTGGCTGTGTAATTTAGCTGCATTTTCAAATGAAGACAGAAAAGTGGAATACAGGGATCTGACAGCTCAAAGTTAGTACGAGTGCATTTGAAATGCATCTTGCGTAACGTATCAGCTGTGACGAATGTACTCTTTTAAAAAAAAATCCTGATTAAGGACATGCATTTCCAGTGTTTTGTAACTTTGCTAACTGAAATGCAAAAGGGTGCTTTAGCCAAAGCAAAACTCATATACTCAGACACAGGAATCCCTGCAGAAGGTTGGAATTACTAAATAACATGCTCCATCTTGGTCTTTAAAAGAAAATAATGTTTTTGTCTATTATAGTATACTTCAGCATGTAGTATGTATCACGAAAACTTTTACACTCAATCTCTAACCAAGCGTACTGAAAAAGAAGCGTTTTTTTTCCCCCGTATGGGTGAAGCCAGTGGCAGTTTTGAAAGAACCAATTTAATGGAGAAAAGCTTTAGTGCATTTATGTTCTTTTCAGGCTTTTCAGTCAAACCATGGAAGATCAAGTCAAGAGTTATGGGCCACAGCTGTGTTCTTCCATTGAGACCTTCTATAGGACATCAGCTGAGCTGATTAAGAAATGGTGACCACAGCTCCATTCCCTTATTCACTCTGAAAGGCAAATCCGTCCACTTGATTGAGAAGCAGTGCCTTGCAACCATATTTTCCCATTCACTTTCAGTGGGCGGCTTAGATTTGATTAAGAAATACTGTCCTATAATTACATTCTGTCCCTCTCTCTCATGCTATGAAAAGCCTCTGAAGACAATTCAAGGTTTTTGAACTTCAAATAAAAAAACAGTACGGAAGGAGGGTCTTTGCAGCCTGGCTAGGTGGGTATGCAGATGAAGTGATAAGTAGCTTTTAGCTAGAAATACTAAAAGAGTAGCGTAGGAAGGGCAGGCAGTGCTGGCTTGTGTTTCTGTACTGCTAGGGCTTTGTTCCCCACTTTGCTGGAAACGATCAGCGTCTCTAAGCCTGACTCTGTTCCAGTAAGTTTGTGACGAATGTGCTTTACTTTTCATCAAACAGCAAAACTGTGTTTTGTATTAAATCCTGTCTTTCTTTTGGTGTGATGGGACCCAGTTCGTCTCTTGCCTGGTGCTGAAGATAACTTTCCCCACTAATTTCAGACAGTTTAGAATTTCACGTTATGTTGTATATTAAATGTGTTCCAGCTGAATAACAAGTGCTCTGTGTATTAAGAAAATGATAGAGATTTGCAGCTGACTTCTAGCTTGAACACTATCTGCATAAATATTGACCTGTAGTCTATCACAGCAAATAATTTTTTCATACACTAAACTTTAACAAATACAGTTCGCCATGGACGTCTCCCCTCCTGCCCCTGCAGATCTGTGTAACTCAGTCAAATGAGGAGCTGATATTTTTTTTGAACTAATTGGGGTTTGCATTTATGTTCACTGTGGGGTTTTTATACTTGACAATAGTTGGTGGGTTTCTGGGTTTGATTTAAACAGACTGTATGTCTGTATATTTGTGTGTGTGCATCTGTCTATAGACGTGTTGCTAGAACTGGACAACATGATCTGCTTTTAGATGCTGAGGGGTTTTCGAGTCATTAATGCAGAGTGAAAAGTGGTATGTTCTAATTTGGAGATGGCGGCTGGCTTAATATGAGCCAGAGGGATACTTAATGATGAATTAACGGGAACTTGGATTGTGTGTTACTTAGAAAGAAAATCCTGTCGTCCGGTGGGGCTATAGATTGGCAGTTGGGTGCTTGGGCTAGGAGCCCTGGGAGATCTGCTGCCTGTAGCTGTCAGGGTGTGACTAAACCACATAATTTCAGCATCATGCTCTTGGAGGAGCGATGCCTCCAGCTCTTCCATCCAGTGACCTTTGTCAGTAGTTACAGGGTAGTTTTATTTTTGCTTCTTAGGGGAAACTTTTTGGCTCCTCACTGTCCCATCCATGCCTCCTCTCATGGAAACGTAGGAGGCAAAAGCAATGAATTAAGGCAGCTCATTGAACCAAGCTGGCTCCCTTCTAATTAGATGGAGCTCCATCCTCTGCCAAGATAGAAAACTACGGGGAAAGACTGCTCCTTGCTTTCCTTCCTAATGCTGCCAAAGGGAACGACAGGAGGAGGAGGTTGAAAGGGTGACTTTAGATACCTGCTTAGTGGCTGCTTCTGCGTTACTTTGTTGGCGTATAGTGAAACGGTTTGCTGATGGCATGGAAATTTTTGGTGTCATATTTGGAATATTTCATATAAAACCCAGCCACGCTTAAATGTATGCTGTATGGGAGAGCTTCACTGCCCATCTCCGTAGAATTGGTTGTGTCTTCTGCAGCTGGAGAAATGTAACGGGAAGAGAAGTATCACACTGAGTACAAAGGAGCAGGTTGATCAGGATAGCTGTTTCTCTCCGAGGAGAACAAAGGGGGGGGTTTATGTGCTTAAAAACCACACAAACATGAAAAACATGTTTTAATTTTAAGGACAGGTATTCTAGACTTAGAATAGTCCTAATTATTCTGAAAAAAAAAATCAATTTAAAGCTCTGCTGTTCTGCTGTTGTTTTTTTTTTTAAAGTTACATCAGCTAACTGTTTATTCACTGGAGTTGTGAGAAAGCCCTTAGCTTGGATTTAATGATGTTTAATCATTCTTTCAAAAATACAAAGGAGGTACTAAAAGCTGTTCAGCTAAGCTTTAAAGAACTAATAGCTATAACTCAGATTCAAAAGTGATTTAGTTCCAGAGGTAAATCTATAATCCTACCAGTCATGAGTTAATCGGTCATCAGACTAAGACTAGAAGCAAATCTATTTAACTAAGAATAGTTAATTCACCTGAATGAGAGCAAGGATGAAGATCATTCTCACAAGAGTTAGTTTATTTTGAGTAAATGTCATATTCATGACAAAGAGGGAAAATAGCGAGTGTTTTTTCAAAGGCAGACTGAAAAATTCTGCTTTGAAATTTGCACTGCTCTTTTTCTGAACTTTTCAGGATAGTTCAGTAGCATGGCTGCCCGACCTGCTGTTTTGGGCACTGTGGAAAGGAGTGAGTCAGTGAATAAGGAAGATAATATCCTGTTTATTATAAAATTGGAAGGTGTTTAGGAACAGCTTTTTGAGGAACTGGATCGTGGCATCAAAACCAAATTCTTCTCTCCCTCTTTGCTTTCCTTGTCCTGTTGTCATTTCATCTCAAGACAAATTGATGTGGTGAACTCTAACCTCTTAGTAGGATAATTTATTAAAATAACAGATGCTGTAGAATCGGGCCTGAGTTGATCTTCAATTCTTAAAGAAGATTAACAACTTGATATTTTGCAAATCGGGTTCCTGTTTCCTACCTCGTTCTGTTACATCGACGTGTTGTGGTGAGGACAAAGGCATTACTCAGATATTGCCTGTAATTTGTAGAAAAGGATTTCAGCCAGAACAGGATTCATAATATGCAAATTAGGAATAATTCCATCAGGAAAGGGGGGAAAAAAGGTGCATTTGAGCAAGTGAAATTGTTTCTTATGTACCAGAAAATAGAGGCTTGAACCTTGTGTGTCAGCTGGCCGTAGGGGAGGTTGAGAATGAAAATACACTTCTTTCTTCTATTAATGCCACTTCAGGTCTCCTTTTGCACACCTAGGAAGAGGAGGGTTTGCTGTATAGATTTTTTTTCCAAGTGCAAAACAGGCACATCAGTTGAGCAGAGCAAGAGGACATGTAAATCTGTCTAATTCTTTGTTGACAAGAAAACGGAGAAGACTTTGGTTGAGCCCAGAGGTCCAGGTGAAAGCTGTGTTGGATCATTTGCTGCTTCTAGAGCTGAGGAGGCGGCAGCGCCTTCCCGAACAGGGATGCGGGCACGCTTACGGGTGCTGTGCAAATAAATACTGCATCTCCGGCTGTTGTCTGGGTTTTGTTGCTTAGACAAATAAAAAAGCAGACGTCCTTGCTGCATTTGGATAAATTGGTCATTCTGATTTACTCCATTTACCAGTTAACAGCATTTATTAAAACCCATAGAAAATCGTCTAGCTGCTGCTCTGTTTCACTCGCTTGGGGTTTTAAAAGACCTAATAGTAGTTGATTGGCAAGTGAAGGAAAAGAAAATGATGGAGAGGTGTGTCGAAACCCTTCGTTATTTTCGTCTTGTTGTAATCTCTGCTCCTCAAACACATCGAAGACACTTTTTCCTGCTTAAAACACAGCAAAATGTGACTGTGGAATACTGTACTTGTATTTAATACTATTTGCCTATTCATTATGGCAGTGAGGATAATAAGCCACAGCCTGCTGGGGTTGTCTTGTTCTTTATTGCTTCAGTAGATGGCACTGACATGTTCATTTGACTGATTGCTTTATATGTTGTATCAGCTGTGATGTTGTTTTAGATTAGTTAATAGTCTGTCTAAGATTTTGCCAAGATGAATATGAATTAAAATGGGGGAGGAAGAATGGCAGAGGACTACCCATAACTTACCAAGTATTCACTCTCTGGTATAATCCGTCTTTGTGTCTATCACAAAGAGATTCTCGAGGAGGCTGTTAGTCTGCTGCTGAATACCAGGGCTCTTCAATTGATCTCTGCTGCAGCCGTCGGGTTCGTGTGCATGAGCAGCACCGGGGGGATTCTCTGATGTGCCGGAGCTGGAAAACTTCACCTCGTACCTGTGCAATGAAGGGCTTTGGGTTTGGTTTGGTTTATTAAAATTGCGTGTCTTTTAATACAAAAGTAATCAGGTTTTTGGAAATGATGGGGGAACGGAGCACAGTACTATAGGTCAAAACGTAACCAGTTCTGACCTTGCTAATGAAGTGTTTTGCCAGTAGTGGAAAGTTCTGGTTAATTTTATCAATGTTATTGTGAAGGCGGGTGGAAATTGCATAGAATTTTCCCTATCAAAGGTTGAGTGTGTGGTTTTTAATATTTTTAATATAATATATCATCTGGACTGTTGCTGCGAACCTCAACTCTGAATGTATTGTTTACATGACAATTGGTGATAAATGTGATAAACACTGAATGTGAAAAATAATGCTTAAAGAGCGTTGTCAAAAGAAAAGATGCTTCCTGCATTCTGAAAAATGTGACTTTTTGGCTGCATTGTAGTAGGCCATGATTAAAAGGAATAATAAGGTAGGGAAAGTGGGGACACGAGAATGGCTCCTTATCTCCTCTATTCCTGCTTTGTTAGGCCACGTTGAAATATAACGTGGCTTGCTTTGTTTAACTTGTACCTTGTTAATTATTCTTAAACTGCCTTGTTCACTTGTGCACAGGTCCTGACCCATGAATACGTAAGCACGTACTCTATCCATTTGAGCAGTCTCACTAAAGTTGAATACTTGCCGAATTGGGCAGTGGTAAGTGTGAAAGGAAGCAAAAAGACATCAGTTTTGGGATGTATCGCGGCAGTTTGGGGATGGTGGGGTGTAAAAAACTGAATTTCCAAATAGTGAAAATTGATGCAGCTCTCTTGACTTGGAGTCAGTGCCACTAATTTTGCATCCATTAAAGCTCTTTTAGTGTATGCTGTGGCAGGGAGGGTTTCAGGAGCAATGCTCGGGGGCAAGAAAACTTTAAAACAGTATGGCATGTCGCTCTCTCATGTTGTCACAACTGTGGAAATATAATTTGTTGGGAATTCATGGATTCTATAAAGCTGGTTGCTTGACTCATAAAATGAAATTATTACTTTATAGTGGGCAGCTAGCGTCAACTTTCAGACTGTTCTAATGCAAAACGTTTTTTCATGTTTGATTCTGATAATTGAAATTGTATGTATTTGCTATAATTGCTTCAGGCTTCTACAGATGTAAGTAGCAGTGGAATTACTGCATTGACTCCTTCCCTTTTGGACTGGTTCACTAGGGGTAGAGGAAATACTGTGAATTGTTTTAATGTAGAGTGCCTCTTTTATATGGTGTGTCCATATCGTGTTTCCCAGCTTATTAACACTTCAAAAAGCCAAACCAAAAATAAGCCTATGAAAAGAAAGGGGAGGGGGGAAATTTATGTGTTGTAATAAATGAAGAAACATTAACTTCCAGAAGGCCATGAGCTAAGAAGTATATAGCATTTTAATAATGCTTTTTAACATCCAGGGCCATTATGTAGTAACTTCTCACATTTTCGGGCAACTGTAGGATACGTGTCTTTTTTGTTCGTTTGTTTTACGGTGACCCTAAAGAATAAATAGTATGGGTTGTATTACACATTGAAAAGCTATTCTTAAAGCTAAGTTCAAAAGGTGAAAATAGAAAATACAGGTAACTGGGGGCATTACCTGAGGTTTTAGTCACATATTTTTATTCATCTCTTGCCCTACACGGGAAACAGTGTGAGCTTGGTTTAATATGAATATTCACATTTCATCTTAAAAGTATTTTATATTTTAAAAACTTCAAAGTTTAAACTTGTATGGCTGTAGACTTTGAATGGCAGAGTAAATAACAGAATAGCTAGTTTCTAAGGAGGGCTGCATTAAAAATCTTTGTGAGCTGAAGAAATCCCACGTTCTCTTTGCCTTTCTGTGATTATTTTAAACCATGAACTGCCAGATCCGTTCCTAGTGAATGCTGAAGTGTCTCTAGTTTAAACGGATCTTCATTGGGAAGGAATGTGGATAAAAGACACATGCACATTTGCAACTATTTGTTGGCCTGTGTAAAGTATGAATTATTGCTCTTTGAGGACGCAGGCAGTATGAAGTCTTTTGTTTTAGTCATAAATTTATTCTAACCAAACAAAAGGATTTCGGTGTTTTTTCTCCTGGAGTTTGCCAATGAGCCGCTCTGGTAAAGAAAGTGTGTATCTGCAGAAAGGTGGGTTTGGGTAGTATAGCTAAATGAGTTCACCAAGCACAGTAAGCTGTAACAGTAAAAAACGCAGGATAAGTTTATTTTATCTGTTCCAGGCGTTGACTAGCCTGGAACGGGGACTGGAAAACCTTTCACGTTCTTTTCAGTCTTGATTGGTATAGACGGGTTAACAGCACATTTCAGTTTATGGGAGGCCTTAGATTTAAGTTCACCGGTCGTATTTAAAACAGTCTCAGAGACATTAAAACTTTTTTCTAAAGTACTCAAAATTCCAGAGTTTTAGGAAAAAGAGAAAGTTTTTTCATCCTTGCTCCTTCCCTGGAGCTCTGTTCCCTGAGCACTGAATTCAGCTTTAGCAATCTGTCTGATTGACTTGGTGGTTAGATTGTTAACAAATAGTACCTGTAAATGGTTTGTTTATATATATATATATATATATACACGCACACGTATATACACACTACTTATAGCTTCCTGGTGTTTAACAGGTTTTATGTCCATTGCATTGTGGTAGTGGGATCTTGACGTCTCTGATTGGGAAGGTTTGGGACATTTACATCTGTCAGCTGATGTAAAACATGAAGCAAATGCTTATCTTCTCCCCTATGTGAACTGAACTTCATAGGCAGGATGACCAATTTTTGTAGGTTGGGTTGGTGTTAGGGACATATTGGGGCCCCTTGGAACCTTGTATTTTTTGCCGTACAGTATGCAATACTTGAAGCTAATTATACTCTGTACATCATAGTGTCTGTGCTCTTTGTTGTACACTAAAATCAGATATGGACAAATACCCGACAACTTTAGCTTCCCAAGGTGATTCAGAGAACAAAGTCCTGTAGAAGTCGTGTTTACTCCCACTGAGGATGCCAGTGCAGGAAATAGGATTTTCTCAATCCTCATGTTTTTGAGTGCTTTGGGGTTGGGTTTTGTTTTGGGATTACTTTTTTTTTTCATTGACTGAATATTTCTTTGAAAACTGATTCCCAAGATTCTGGGTTTGAGCCTTGAGCAGATTTTTACAGCACAGTGTGAGCTCCCGGAAGCAGTTTAACATTGACATAGTTATAATTAATTTAAAGGAGTTAATAAGATAGAACTCGCTGTGGAAGTTGGCAGGAAAGTCACATTTTCGTCAAGCTCCCTTGTGAATGTAGCCGCAGAGTTGAACAGGGTGGTGGGCTGTGGGGTCCTCCAGCACCTGCACAACTGAAACCAGCCGAAGTCCTTTGAGCTTGTCACGACTCCTGTAGGACACTGGCTGCTTTCCAGGCATGCATGGGTGGGATGTTTCAGAATTCCGTAAGCTTTGGGTTCAGGTGGAGGATTTCTGTGTTTCAAGGCTCTGGCTGGGTGAGGAGGTTGATGCTCGAGGAGTGGGCTGGCCAGGAGGGAGGTGGGGTCAGTGACCACTTCTGCTGTCACAGCTCAAGTCTATTTGTCTGTCTGTCTTTCAATTTTTGGTTTATTCATGTATTCACAGGAGCTATTTAATTCATTGCTTTGCTTGCCTTTTCAAAGAAAAACCAAATCCTGAATCAGCCGTAACTCTTCCTCATGTGTTTTCCTTTTTTTTCTTTGTCAGCTGTGTTAATTTGCCTGTAACTAACTTGATAGTGTGTCATCCTGGACAGAAGAGGGAATCCAGCAATTGTAGGATATAAAGCTGACAGTTTTCAAGAAAATATGCTTTCAGAATAATTGAAAAAATCTCTAGGGCTATTGTTACTCTTTGGAGATGCAATTTGAAAGTCTAAAACCAGCAGGGTTCGAACTAGAGGAATCAAGGGAGAAAACCATTCCTTCCCGGGCAACCTGATGGCTCTTTGGAGAAAGAGAAGTAGAAAGAGCTTCTTGCACCTTTTCCTAGGGGTTTTCCTTGCTCAGGTTTCTGAGTGAGTAGTTCTGGACTGTGCAGCGACTTTGTAAGCACAGAGGATACCTGCTCAGGCAATGCGGTGGTGACACTCGTTCGTCTGTGTGTTCCTTTTCTCTAATGGAATACCAATTACACGAGTTTTTCCTGTTTGAAAAAGTGTCATTGCTAGTGGCTTTGAGAAGCAAATACGGGATTTTGCTGTGAGTATGTACACAGACGGCTCATGCTAGCAGAGGAACGTGGATATCTTGAGCAGGAAATTTTTTTCACCATCTTCCACGCAGCTCAGATTACATGTTTTCATTAGACATCTGGTTGAATAATTGGTTCCTCACAAATGGCTAGGTTAAAATAGTTGAAGGAATAAAGTTTTTGAGTAGTTGTATGCAATTTTTAGATATATATTATCTCTGTTACCTCCTTATTTGCATTTTTGAGTATTTGCAGCGGGCTAGAAATTCTACTCTGGAGCTGCCCATAAAAAATTGTTTATTGGGGGGAAAAGTGGAAGGTCCTTGGTTTTTCTGCATCCAATGTTTTTAAGCCTATTTGGTCAAATGCAGTGTATTTGTGTAGGATATGTAGTTTTGACGAAAACCAAGAATATCAAAGGATATTTTTTTCATACAATGTTTTCAAACAAAATGAGAAGGGAAAAAAAAAACAGGCAAACATGCTTTATTTAATGTGGTACCAGTTCCCAATGGACTGCTGAAATGCTGCTACGTTTCACTTTTGCCACTCCCGGGAGAGGGATGAATGAATGAGCTTCCCACCTGTCCTTAAAGATGATTTCCAGACCGCAGGTAAAGGAGTTTGTGTCAGTACTGAAGACTGTTGTTTGTTCTGGAATCAACTCTTGGACAAATGAAAGATGCATCTAGTTTCCAAGGCTAAACACCTAGCACCTTTCCTGATGCCTAAGCTTTTCTTTTTGCTTTGTGCACATATATTTTGGAAAAGAAAGTAGCTAGTGTCAACAGATCTGTACAGATGTCTTTAATCAGTTTCCAAATGTCTAACAATGGTACAAAGAAACATAATAAAGTCATGTGTTTTATTTTAACACTCTTTTAGGGTCAAGAGCCAAATTGTTTCTGCTGTGTTTGGTTCTTGAAGCTGTTACAGCATCTTGCCATAAGTTTTTCCAGGATTATGAGCCATGCAAGAAACGAAAGTAAGGTTTGGCTCAGTATTTAAACACTATAAGGGATTTGCAAAGGAGAGAACTTTTCAAATTGTCTCTAAAACACTACTGGCTGAACTAGTGTCCTTATTTTCCTTTTATTTCCTATTATTTTATTTGTGGTTTAACTCATCTTTAGAGGTATTGCAATGCAGCTCTATGCTGCTTTTGGTACCTCTTCTCCATGCAGAGCAATTAAGTTGTTCCTCCTCCCCCCTTTTCCTTCCCCCACCCCTTATCTGGAAAATAAAAAATCTAAGTAGGTGAGAAAGGACAAGTTTATATATATTTTTTAAGATGAGAGCTACCTTGTTGGAAAAAAATTGTAAAACCAAGAGTTGAACCTGATACACTATCATTGCCAAGGGAAGAGTTCAGTTTGTTTCCAAGACCTTAAAGTGTAAGGTGTTAATTCTCTATCATTAAACTCTCTTGTTGCTCGTGGCTTGTCCTAGGCTGTCACATCAAGCACAGAAGTTTGTGTTCAGTTGTTGCAGTATCTTAAGTAGCTCCAGCTCTGTAATCTTTGCAAGGTTTGTTTTTCCCCTTATGTGACTGTTTACAAGTTCTGACTCATCTTTGTGTTTCCCTTTAATCACAGCTTTGTAATTTCTCCTGTTAGCGTGTTCTTTTTGTTCTTGCTAGTAGGTTGTGGCAAGCTATTTGTTTACCTATGTAAAAGAGAGGAACAATTTCTGTTCCTAGTCCCGTGCGTATCTTTCGATGACTTATTTAGTAGTCTGTTTGCATGTGGGATGGCAGGGCTGAACCTACAGACACGCCAGCTGCTTTTAATATATGTGTTGCACAACGTGAGAGCCAATTTTAATTTTTTTTTTCATGGAAGGGGTCAAAAATGTGAGTCGGTAACAGGCATCTTTAATTGGGGAAATCCCGAAGCGTGGTGCGTGGCAGGGAAAGCTGCTCCTGCACTGTCGTGAGCCATGCAGATGCTGTGCAGGCAGCTTGGACACCAAAAACGACACCGAGGAAATGGAGATCTTATTTGAGGAACTTAAAAAGACGTATCATTTAAGTGGTTTGGATTAAACAAACAGCATTTATTCTGAACTTGCAGAGCAGCCGACAGTATATAGTATTAGGGCTTAGATTTGCAAGGGAAGTATCCATAGATACCTAAGAAGAAACAGGTGGGGATTATCGCATGCAGCATCAAAGATGCTTTTGTGCTGAGAATTACTGAATTAAGGTGTAACAGAGCTGCTTTGTTGACTGACCAGCGTTGTTAAATTCTCTTTCCTTTTTCAAACGGGAAATCTTGCTGGCCCACACAGGAAAAGCAGAATCAGTTGACAAAAGGCTTGTAATTTATATACTGACAGCCTACTTCATTGTTAAACATGATTCTTTAATGCACTGTATCTGGTGTGTGATTGATTTCCTTGTAGCCTGTTACCCAGCTGAAACTAGCAACATATCAGCATTGTTTCTTTTTCCTTGGAAATTGAGGATAAATTCAGTGCTCTTTGAAAATATTGTGTCCTGAGACCTTGCAGAGCTGGTGAGCGACGGCGCTTGGCGGCTGTTTAATCAGTCTCTAGAAAATTGTATGTATGAGGCCCGTTTTTTTGTTACACGGTACGAATCTCATCTATGCTGGTGAGACTGAAGGGTTAAATTCCCAACACTGTCGCATATGGCAGTGAGCAGAATCACAGATGTTGATGATACAACATAATTAGTATTCTTTTATGTAAATGAAGGCTGTCAATGTTACCATAGTGTCTATACTCTTTCAAGCTGGAATCTATGCCACTTGGTCTCACCAAGGCTAGACGGGATTATTCCACAATTTTCTATCAAGACCTGAGCAGAAAAATAAAGAAGAAAGAGGGGAAAAAAGGTCAGGGAGGAAGGTGAGAGGAAGGTGGGAAGGGATGTTTCCAACTTGGAAGGAGGAGAGCAAATCAGTCCTTTGTTTAGTGTAGGATTTCCAAAAGTGCCTTTCCAGATCCTGGGATTCGTGAGTGAATGAACACAGCCCAAAGGAGAGGTGTAGCCAATTTTTGAACTGCTTTAAACAAGCAACTAAAACGGTTATTTCGACCCCGGAGAATCACTCTGTGGAGATGAATTCTGAAGTGGCCACTTGTGCTTTAATCTGAAGTCGAGAAGAGTCGAAGAATAGAAGAGCTTTGATTTTTTCTTTAACAGATTCCATCTTTAGCAGTAATGTCACTGGAAAAAGATAGTAATTAAAGTAAATTTGCATAATTTGGGGGCCACTAAAAAGATGTTTTCTTAGCGAGGTCAGACAGATTTTCTGCATACCAATGGAGGCAACTGTTCAATACCTATCCTAATGCTTTGGGAAAGCAAGCCGTGGCCTTTGTTGTGTTAAACTTTGCCCCTCGTAAAATGATTTTTTTAACTAAATATTCTGTATGCCAGATCTGACACTCTCCGTGATGTCTGTAACCACTTTGTGCCTATTATAGCTGTCCCTCCTATCACTACTTCGTATTGTATTCAAGTATGGTAGTCGTAGATGCGTAAGCAAGTTAATTTAGTCTTTCTTGGATTATTAGAACAGATACAGTTTTACAATCTTTTCTGCCTTTGGCAAATTGCAAGTTTTTCCTATTTTTCTTTCCTCTGTACTTCTTATTTTGTTGCAGTTCACACTTGACAACTATTCATTACTTCGATTTTATTGTTTGAAGAATCATCTAGAAATTAAATTTAATTCAGGACAGATTTTTTTTTTGTTTTGGTTTTCCCCATCTCCTCCCCCCTTCTTTCACCAAGTTATTGAAGCAGCCAAAACTGAAGTGATCACAGGAGGTGCACGTTTTTGCTCCTTTTTTTTTTAACTCAGATTTTTTTCTCTGCCATATGTTGGGTCATCCACTACAAAAGACTTGCGATGAAGAGGCTACATGTGATCAGCAGATTTATAGATTATCAGAAAATGAAAGCAGAAAAATGAAATTCCCGAGTGCCTCTTCCATGTGACGTTTCTTAACATCTAAGTATTTGGGTTCCTAGGTGCGTTCCTGCTTTGACTTCCAGATAATTCTGTTCTCTGTAATAAATGTGTTCTCCGCAGTAGCTCTTGCACTGAGAGGATTAATCGTGTTCAAAAGCAACCCAGCCAGCGTTCTTAGTTTGTTTATGTGCATCACAAGAATATTCTCTCTCTAGGGCTTTGAAGCTGTGCTGCCTTACAATGAAGACCTAAGTAGTAATTAAATTCTCGAAGAACCGCCAAGACTCCTTTGGCTGAAATGGGGATGTTCCGCACCCTGGATGCTGCGTGGCGGAGGAAAAGATGTGTAAACATGACTCCGTGAGTAGCACAAGGGAGTGAGCGGGTCTGGGGGCTGTTTCTGCGCCCCAGTCTCTTTTGCTTGGATCGGAGTGTTGCAGGGACTGTACAAAAGAAACCACAGTGCTGGCACGTGGTGTTTTAGTTGTGCTTTTTGTACGGCTGAGTATCTTCTATAAAACATATGGATAAAGGACACGGAGTGAACGCTTTTCGCGCTTTCTAGTTCTAGTATCCCTGCTTTGATTTCTCTTCACTTACAACATAGTAATTTAGTAAATCAGTTGCTTTTTCTGTTTATGTGTGCTCATGCAAACATGTACACATGCAGATGTTCCTTTAGGTTTACTATAACATGGTGTTACACATTTCATTTTTTTTTCCCCTGCTGATTTTTTTTGAACATTGAAATGTTTGGGAGGCTGTGGGAAATCAGAGAATTCGAGGGTAGAATGTAAAGCCTGCGGACTTGCAATTGCAAATGCTCTGGTTATGACAATTATCTGATATTTTTGTGGCTTCTGCAAGAAGTTGGTAACCTCAGTCTCGTTCCTGATGACATGCATTCCAATTCCAAATTCATTTTGTATGTATCAATTTCAAGAGGGCAGCTAAAGATCAAACGTGTGTGTGGACTGAATTAATCTTTTTCTCCTTGGAAGCGAGCCATTCAGGTTGGGTAAGGCATGCTGGCAGCTGTCTGGGCTGTCCTTAGTAGACAGATAGACAGTTTTATTCTGTAGACCTTGTCAATCCAATATCTTTTGCTGGTACTAAAAACTGCTTTTAAAAAAAACTCCGTGCAGAAATGATGTAGTCAGTTGAAGGCAAACTGCAGTTGGGATTGACAAGACACAACATCTGTATTTTTATGGTACAGAAAAGACCATTTTAAATATGTATAGTGGCTCTAAGATCCCTTCCTTTCTTTTTTTTGCCTTTCAAGGTCAAAGCAGCGAAGACTTCTTTAAGACATGGATAGATGCAAACATGTTGGGCGGCTACGACTCGCCCAGGACCACTCTATCCTCAACCCCCAGAAGTGGCACTGCGTGGACTGCCAGACAACCGAATCGATCTGGGCTTGTCTGAAGTGCTCCCACGTAGCCTGTGGGAGGTACATCGAGGAGCATGCACTTAAACACTTTGAAGAAACCAGGCATCCGTTGGCAATGGAAGTTAATGATCTGTATGTCTTTTGTTACCTTTGTGAAGATTATGTCTTGAATGATAACCCAGAGGGTGATTTGAAATTGCTGAGAAGTTCTCTGTCAGCAATTAAAAGTCAAAAACATGATCCGTCAACAAGAAGCGGCAGGACATTGCGATCAATGGCTTTGGGAGAGGACATGTGCAGCCATCAAAGGAGCCCTCAGGGACAATCTCAGATGCTTACAGCTCTCTGGCACAGGCGCCAGTCCTTGCTTGCGAAGGCACTGCGGACCTGGTTTGATAAGAGCTCTAGAGGGCAGCTAAAATTAAAACAGAAGAAACAAATGGAGGAGTTGGAGAAAAAGAAGGAAGCAGCGAGGCAGCGGCGGCAGGAGATGAAGAGACAGCTCCTGGAGGAGCTGGCAAACACTCCTCCACGTAAGAGTGCAAGGCTGTTGTCTCACGTGCACAGAGAGAACTTGATTCCAAGGAAATTCAGGGAGGTGGCGACCGCTTCCCCTACCTCAAGGCAGATGCAGAGCAGCAGATTCAAACAGTTTTATTCCATCCGGCGTAAGCCTCTGATGACTCCCGGGGTAACGGGTCTAAGAAACCTGGGAAACACATGTTATATGAATTCTATTCTGCAAGTGCTAAGTCACCTCCAGAAATTTAGAGAATGTTTTTTGACACTTGATCTCTGTGAAACAGAAGAACTCTTAGCCAAAACTGTGAATGGGAAGTCTAGGATGCCTGGCAAATTGGCAAATGGGTCTGCTGCTAATGAGTCAGGGAAGACTGACAAAGTGGGATCATATGGCACGCAGAGCTTGCCAGCTGGCTTAAATGGTGGCTCCTCAATAAGCAGGAGTTTAGAACTGATACAACCCAAGGAACCAAGTTCGAAGCACATCTCCCTCTGTCATGAATTGCACACCCTTTTCAGAGTGATGTGGTCTGGCAAGTGGGCGCTAGTGTCCCCCTTTGCCATGCTGCACTCTGTGTGGAGTCTGATCCCGGCGTTTCGAGGTTACGATCAGCAGGACGCTCAGGAATTTCTCTGTGAGTTGTTGGATAAAGTACAGCAGGAGCTGGAGTCAGAAGGAACAAAGCGCAGGATCCTCATCCCTTTCTCACAGAGGAAGCTCACCAAGCAGGTCCTGAAGGTGGTGAACACCATTTTTCATGGGCAGTTGCTTAGTCAGGTATGCACCTGCTTTTGCACAGAAATCAGGTGGAGCTCTTCACACCAAGGAGCAAAGGCTCTGTTTCTCAAGGAGCCACCAGATATGTAAAGAGGAGTTTCTTAGGAGTGCCTCCTGAGAAAGAAATCTGTTGGGTTGCTGTGCAGATTGTCAGCTTTTTCGATACTTGCCACGTGTACTGTAAATTCAGTTGACTTTTGCCACTTCAGAACAAAATCTGCACAAGTTTTTACTGTGTTTTTAAAGCGTCTTTGTAATTTGTTTTCTTCCTTCCTGGGTTTGTTTCTGTCTAGAAAGAATATGATGGACAGAGAGGGCAGTCATCTTGTGCTATAAAGAATAAGCTGTTTGTGATAATTCTTTTTTTTTTGCAGGCATTTGAAAGTCATCTTCAGATACTGAGCATGCTTAACATATGTTTCTGTAGGAGCTGAAAGTGCCTGTCATGGTGCTCGGTCTCTTATTCCTGTGCTGTTCCCTTGTCTGAAACATATTATTCCCACAAGGCAGACCCTGAGAGCCCAGTGTGTTTTGAAAGTCCTCAACTACCTTTGCTTGCCAGGAGAAATGAAACGTGTGCATAACTTGACACTCAAGTGTTTGCAAGATCAGACCACGAAGCGTATTATATGTGTGCATTCTCATTACTATTTATATCGTCCTTCTCAGTGCCAGTCTTACTAAGCTTACCCCTCATAAGAACTTACGTGCACGTTAAAGATTAAAAGGTGTATTTTTCAAGTTAAAGCTTTTGGCTTTTCAAGGAAAGGGTGCTTGAAGTCATGGTTCATCTGAATCATCTCTGCAGCGCTTGGACTTCTTAACTAAAAGCTTTGTTCGATTGTCTCTTCACTCTGGAAGATGCTGCGTGTTCTCGATTCAGTGGCAGGTCTCTGTTAACAGCGTGAAGACTTTCACAGATCAGTGTAATTAATCTGCTACTGTGATACACTATAAATAACTTGCTGAGCTATTTATTCTACTTATGTAACTCTTGTGTACATGTACTGTATTTAATTTCAAATCTCTCTACGCACGCTGGTGCCTTCAGTGGGTGAAGCTGCAAGGTTGGAAGTTGGGTTTTGGTGGATGGTTCTCACAGGGACAGTCTGACCAGACTGGCTTTCTGTTTTTTTTTACCTCCTCATGTTTTCACTTTCTACCTCTGAGTTTAATTGAAAACTTTTCTGCTGTTCTTATTCGTAATACTCTGGGATGACATAAGAAGACAAGTGCATCTGGAATTTGTCCTTCTGTGCTCCATTCAGGAATAATTTTTATGTAGTTAGCAAATGAAACATTAGCAGAATTACATGCTTTGCAATATGCAAGGAAAGTAGAGAAACTACGTAAGGAAGATTGCGTGATAAATGCAAACATGTACTTTTTGTAGTAGAAAACAGATCCAAGGTGCTTGTTACCCAGCTGTGAATTGATGCTATACCTGTAGTGGTGTCTGTCTGAGGAAGTGAATCCCATAAAGGTGAATATTGTCTCCATTTTTTGACAATTGAGAAAGTAGTTTAAATTATTTGCTCAAGATAGATTTAGCTTTCAGACTGGAAATAAACAGTGTTTCTCTTGACTCAGAGATCATCTCTGTGTCTGTGCACTGCCTTTTGGGCATAAACTTGCTCTTTAGATGTGAATGTAAATGCCTGTCTGGAGGTGTATATGTTCATAACTTCATTTGTGTATACACATTTCATTCCTAGGTCACCTGCATAACATGCAACTACAAATCCAACACCATTGAGCCCTTTTGGGATCTTTCCCTGGAATTCCCCGAGCGCTATCACTCTATCGAGAAAGGCATCATCCCTGTCAACCAGACAGAGTGCATGCTGACAGAAATGTTAGCCAAGTTCACCGAGACCGAAGCTCTGGAAGGGAGGATATACGCGTGCGACCAATGCAACAGTAAGTCGGAGCCTGCTGCTATCTTTGCCATTAGAAGCACCGTCAGTTTTTCTGCGTGAGAGGGTTCTGATGCGTGTTTTGTGTCTCTGAAAACACGTATTGTGCCCTGCATGTATAGAAAAACTGTGTTTTTCCTCACCGCTCGTGCTGTTTTGTTTCCTCCTGTTGGTGGCTTCTGCTCCTTTGGGCACCAGTTTGGATCTGATATGTCATTTTTCTCTCATCGCTGCTGTTCAGCAGCGCAATTTGCTAAGGGTTTATTATGACCCTGTTCAGAACTGTGCTCTCCACTTCCGTCGGAGCAGAAGGCAACTTCAAGAATTTTCTGGGGAAGAGGGGGGTTTGGGTTTAGAGACAAAAAAGGGAAGGCTCCCTTTGGCGTGCTCATCTCTGCATGGCAGGAAAGCTTTTATAACAAGTCATCTATATGCTGCTTGTTCTTGATTGAATCCTTTAACCAGAAATCACAAATGCAGAGTTCTCAAGGTCTGCTGCCAGGTTAGAGTTTCCATCTCTCTGTAGGCATTTTGTCAAGAAGCAATGAACTGACATTATTCTGGGAGTCTCAGGTTAACGCATTACCCGTTATATGAATGCAGGTGTTTTGCTGCGCTCAGCTAGAAGATGACTTCTGCTTTCCCGTAGTAGGTCTGAGTGTAAGGTCATTATATGCATGAAAATAATTTTAGCCTTGTGTATAATCATGCAGCTCAGCTACTCTGATAAGCTGGATTTGAAATTTTTTTCGTGCAGGTATTTATGGCAAATGTTCATCCCCTTGGGAGGAAAATGCCAATAATTTGACTTACATCGCAACTAAGCAGCTGAAGTAGCAAATATTTGTAGAGATCTGTTCTCTATCAGCTTGCAAGTCTGTTACCAAACATCTTCACAAAGCGTTAGGAAATAATCGTTGACTAGATGTTCTTGAAACAAAGCCAAATATAATTTGAAGAGATTCTGATTCACAAATAATGTTCACAAAGTGTTGATATGGATGAGTACAGCTTCATCTTAACTCTTGTTTTCTTTGATTCTTTGTGAAAGCCTGAATTTTAACAGTTACTCCAGAGTTAAATGACTAAGGAAACACTAACCAGCTGAAAAAAGTCAGGAAAAGGCAACTAGCCTGCTTCTAGGTGCCAAAAACTATTGGGGGCACCACTTGTCAGACGTGATGGAGGAGGAGCAACCCATCTGTTCTGAAGTGGTGCAGTGAGGTGCAGAAATCTAATTAACAGGTACATTTCTTATTGGAAGCTCCGAAAGCCACCTGTCTTCCTCCTGGCATAGTCGTATGTTCAGTGTGCTGGAAAGAGTAATCACTGAGAAGAGGAACCTTTTTTCCTCTCCAGTTTTGGTTCAGTAGTTGTTTTACGTTCTTGGGCAGGCAGAACCCCTGCGAGAGGTGGAACTGTGCTGAAAGCATTTTCTGCTGACCTGTATTAATATTCTTGAGCTAGTGAAGCTTCCTACTACAAGCTTCAGTGGTATAATAAGCAGATCAAAGTAGTATTTTAACAGAGTGCAATGTCAAATAGTATTAGTTGTATGGCAGTAGTTCACCTGTTGGAACCGCTACAGCCCTGGATGTCTTTGGCATCAGCTCTGGCTTAATATTTCTGGTGTATTTCTCAGAGCAAAATGTCAACATGAGCAGCTTGAAGGCGATACCTGACTGTGTGATTATGAGCATCACAAAAGTGAAAAAGTTCAAGTATTTTTAAACATGTGAGGTTTGATCCTAGAGAGTTCCTGCTCTCTAAAGAAATGTTTACTGGCATGTCCATCCTGAGTGCATGTGAGCTGGACTACTGCTGCTGGAAGAAAAAGAGTTCAGACTGTGCTCTCTTCCCCTTCTGAAAATTAAATACATCCTAACAATCTTTGCCATGATTTTTTTTTTTTTTGGTAGGCAAACGGCGAAAGTCTTCTCCTAAACCTCTTGTTCTGAGTGAAGCTAAAAAGCAGTTAATGATCTACAGGCTACCTCAGGTCCTCCGACTGCACCTTAAACGATTCAGGTGAGTGGGACACACTACGTGGTGTCAGGCAAGTGACTTGCCTCTGTCTTTTTGGAAAGAAGTGATTAGTGTGGGCCTGTAACTTCTCTGGCTTTCTGGTAAATGCATGCGTATAAACATTTTACCCAAACCAGGTTTGTGATACCCTCTCGGAGTACTACTTGCATTACAGTCAGGAGCTTGTTTATAGTGTGTTTTCTACTATGCACACAGTGTAATCTTTTGTAAATATCAGTACCGATTTCCTTGAATTGTACTCAACAGTATTTGTCTGAGTTTGCAGACAACTGGAAACAGTGGCTGTGAGACGGATGAACTGACTGGTTGAGTGAAAGATTTGTTGAAAGCCCGTGACAGTTAAATGCCAATGTTATGTATTTACCTGTTGAATAAAGCAGAGCAGACGAAGCTCAGAATATTATGAGAATTTTCTAAAATGGTTAGCACAGACAATTGAGGTTTGTGGTGTTTATGTTTATATAACTGAGTATATTAAATGCTGTTTGACTGTCATGGTAGATGTTTGACTTTTTTTGCATTTGGCTGTTGCAAATCTGAACAGTATCCCAACAAATTGTCCTGGTTTGATGTTTGTTTCGTGGCCAGCCCAGCCTAAACCATGACACAAATAACAAATCGGCATCAATGACAGAATCGGTTGTATGCAAAAGATGTTAGAATGAAAATAGAAGGAAAAAATTATATGATGCCTGCTTGACCCTAGCAAGGAGAGCTCCTCAGAGTTGTTTAGCAGTGGCTACTTTTGCATGCATCTCCCCGCAGCCCTGTACCACTGTCGAGAAGCAGGATCCCGAGCCTTTGATTCGTGCCCTTGTGTTTGCAGGTGGTCTGAACGTAATCACCGTGAGAAGATTGGGGTCCATGTCCTCTTTGACCAGGTATTAAACATGGAACCTTACTGCTGCAGGGACTCTCTCTCCTCTCTTGACAAAGAGACCTTTGTCTATGACCTCTCCGCTGTGGTGATGCATCACGGGAAAGGGTTTGGCTCAGGACACTACACAGCATATTGCTACAACACAGAGGGAGGTGCGTGTGCCTTATTACGGGGGAAACAAATTCAAGAAACTCATGTTTTATTCCATAGACGTAGTGCATTGTAAAGCTTTATGATCAAAGTTGTTTGGAATCAAGTTTCCTGAAATTTGTACTTGTTTCCCAGAATGTATTGCTAGTAGCATGTTTTCTTTTTTTTCTTTTTTTTTTTTTTTTTTCATAAAGCCACAGATTGCTGCTCTTTGCTTTGCGGCCCTTTGGGATGCCTTTTATTGCTTGCTGTTAACAGCATGAATGCTTCATTTTCTCATGCAATGTAACTCCGTGGAGCTACTCCAGCTGGGTGTCTTTTCTCAGTATCCTTGGGATGATGAGATAAACAGAAAGTGTTTTGAAACTGGACAGGAACTATTCATGAATAACATCCGCAGGGTTTTTGTGAATTTCCAGCAGTCTCTTTCTGCAGCTGAATTAGTATTGACTCTGCCTTCTGACTTGTGGAGAAAGAGGTACAAATTGGCTATCTCCAGGGAATTTTTATTTTCCTAATTGATTCTTGGGGCTATAATAAACAATTGGTTAAATTATGATTTGGTATTTCTAAACTCTGTTAACAGCACAGAAACGATGAAAATGTTTTCCAGATTAGAAACTCCTTTCCTAGGTGGTAGAGGTGCCTTTTCTCCTACATCGCCCTTATTCTCTGTGGATGTTTCCTATGAACAGCTCCAAAATGCATTCAGGCAGAATGATGCCTCCTGTACTAATGTCCTCTTTCTCACTTTGATTCCTAGGTTTTTGGGTCCACTGCAATGACTCCAAACTGAATGTATGTAGCGTGGAGGAGGTGTGCAAAACCCAGGCCTACATTCTTTTTTACACTCAAAGAACAGTGCAGGACAAAGCAAGAATCTCAGAAAAACAACTCCAAGCTCAGGTGCCGTCCAAAAATAGCGATAAGGACAGAAGACTGACATTCCCGTGACAGGGAGCTCTGTAACTCAGTCAACAGTCTCCGTTTTTTTTTAAACCATTGGCGTTCACATCTTTCCTCTTTTTAGGAAAAAAGGCTCGCTGCAGGAAGGGGATCAGATCACGATGTTTGCCACCCAGGGTCTGGAAAAGCGTATCGAGCTGTGCGATTCTGACATGTAAGATTGTAGTCAGAATTGTGTTTTAAAAGCATCTTGTTGTTAAATTATGCTCACAAAACGAAATGAGAAAGTTTGATGCTGTATATCATTCATCTCATATCAAAAAGGAGTTGCGTAAGGTGTGTAACAAATAAGCACGACCGGGAAATAGAAGCATTCAGCTGGCTTCAAAAACCATCAGTCCCTAGTAATGCTGATAAAACTCCAGAAGGAACAGGTACAGTACCCTCCCCTTTAATTGCCATTCAGATTTCCAGGGTTTGAATCACACGGTCACCCAAGTATTTATTTGAACTGTTGTTGGATAGATGGAGTTGACTGCTCTGAGAGCCATTCTTGCTAGAGAAATGTTTAACGTTCTTCTACCAGAGAACATATTCCCCCAGGCCTCAGCTATCTCCATGATACCAGTATCTTTGCCATCAGTTGAGGGCAAACCCATGGCTGGCAAGCTTTGTCAACACCTCTTTTTCTCAGTGTTACTGAGGCTGTGTGCACAGCTGAAGGTTTATTCTCTGGGCTGAACTGAATTGGCAGCTAACTTCACTAGGAATGTGATTTTAAAACAGTTCTGCTCTGGAGAAAATGTGTTTAAAAAACAAAAACAAAACCCTGTAATAAGACAGGAATGTACCTGTGTGTCATATCTGTTTACAGATGCAGCAAAAACAAAGCCTATACTACAGGCTTCTGCTGGCATAACTTCGTCATCAGGATTATAAAGAAGTCTGAGCCCTGGCTTGCACAGCTGTGACAGCAGAAGCGGGTCGCGTGGAGGCATCTTACACTGGCAAACTAGCACTTTTTTACAAGTGTGGCTTGTTTTCCTCAGGGCAGCAGGGTGGTGGTAATACCACAACAGTGGGAGACGCAGCGAGCTTCTGTTACTGCTTCTGTACTGCCAGTATTCATTAATTGCGGTTGTCACGCGAGGCCCAGACTAACCGAAGGCAGTGAGGTAGCACAGGTGTCATGCGCAGAATTCAGCCTGTGAAGTCTTTATTTTTGCTGGGACATAAAGGGAAGGAATGTAGTTAAATCTCAAATTCCATGTTGCGTTTGAAAGGCTACAAAAATGTCTGTATCTGTAATCATCTTGCTTTTAGAATTCTGTGAGAAACACAGAGCCTTAGTTGACTTTATAGTCACTTCTCAGCCTACAGTTGCACCTCAGGTGTTTTTATAATTTGGGATTTGGCTGTTCACATTTCACGTTTTAATCAAATCTGAATATGTAACTGCAGAGAGACATGATGTCTTTCAGTCCGAATGGTTTGTTATTTTTTTATAAAGCGGTTAAAGGTGGAGTAATCTAAAATATGAGGTTCTCCAAAATACTGGTTCCATTTTCAGGCAGAGAAGTTCTGAAAGTGTTTCTCTTCCTCCCTCTTCTCCTTTTATTCTTGTCAGCATTTAGCCATCAGATACACACTGACAACCCTATGTTGTTGTTGGAGGGGGGGTGAAGAGGTACGTTTCCCATTCTTCTCTTCCCACTGCAACTTTTAATCTCCTGTCCTGTGGGCAAATTGGTCTCTCTTACTTTGGCTGCTCTCAGTCGCTGCAGCCATGCAGAGATGAGCACAGCAAACAAGAAACTTTGATTTTGTCAGAGCACGGTGTCACACTAGGTCTCCTCTGTCCTTAAAGTTCCCCATTTCTTGTGTGTCTGAGCAACATGCTGCTTTTTCAACCTACAAAACTGTCTTTTTGACAATTAAGTAGAATTTTGAGATCCTATGCTCTTATTTTTTAGAGACAGGACAGTTTGAAACAGTCCTATGGGGAACTGATTAAAAAGTTTCAGTTTTGGTTCTCTAAATGTAGCAGGGTCTGGAAGGATTTCTTATGAATGTCCGTATATCTGTGTATTTACTAGGTAGGGGATTTTTTGTGCTACCAGTAAATAAAATTAATAAAAATGCAATAGGCCAAACTGAGATCCGATAAAAGTAAATATGACTGTGCTGATTGCAGGGGAAACCAAGTTGGGTTCAGCACAGGTAGAAGCTGATGTTCCTGAAGGGATCAAAATCAAGTGCTTGTGATTATCAGATACATGATGGATTCTTTTCTGGAGCAAAACATACGCTCTGTGAAGACTCTGTGTCTCAAAAAGAAAATTAAAGGAAAAAATAGTGCTTAACATTGCCTTTTTACTCAAAGAGGTGGAAGGGAAGACTGGTATTTTTCCTGTGCATCTGTCCTCCCAGGCCTATCCACCCTTTAAGAGGATTATATTCTTCTAAACAACAGTCATGGTTTACTATGACTACCAATGGTGCGTTCACTTTCTGAATCCCTTAGCCATGCTGGCCCTGTTTATATAAAAATTTCATAGAAAGGCAAACCGTAATGCAGCGTTAGTTGTCACTGCAGTGAGCCGAGACTCGTCATTATGAATGCTCATCTTTTGACTGAGTGTTTTGCATTTATATTTGAATTCAGGTAGTAATACATTTGTCACGTGAATCGAGTGGGTTGCAGAGGGGAGTGGGGAGCTGAGATTGTACCTGTAGCTGTTGCTGCGTCTGATTGCCCGAGTGGATTTTGTAGCATTTGCTGGTGACATCTTTCGACACTAGTGGCCTCTCCATGTGACATTAGCCTAGTTGTGCTGAGATGTGGAGATACTGCAGTCAGAAAAGTGATTGCCCTGATAGGGAAGGAATGAATTATACTTCAAAGTAAATAAACTTGCTTTTTCCAACACTGTGAGGTTTCTGTAATATTTAGCTTTTATTTGGAAGCGATAGCGTATAGCATTTTTTATGCTGTTTGGTTTATATTTGTCTACTGCAGGCTTCTTTGTATAAGCATAGCCCAGTGCTCCCTCTATGGTGGACACTGTTTTATAGTGTCTTGTTTGCCAGAAATTCTTATTGGAAGTTACCTCTCCGCATCAGTAAGATGAAAACACAACTCGCAATTACAGTGAAGCCCACTTAAGTGACTGCCTGGCAAAGGGTAGCCTGTAAAGCAAACTTTGTCCCTCCTTTAATGATACGGCTTCAAATCCTGCTAATACACCGATGCATATTTAGAATAATTCCATGTTTAAGGCTCTGCTTCTGCAAACACATAGGCAGATGATGTGACTTAACTCACGCGTGAAGTTCAGTGGCCACAGTTGTGAGTTGCAGGCTAAGCGTCTGCAACATAAAAACCTTTATTTTGGTGTAACTGGGAGGAGAATTGGTTTCTTTGCGTGCTGGGATTCCTGTACTGGGGTTCCAGTCGAGTAGCGAGGAGTGAGTTCCCTTGAGAGATGCTCAGAGCAAGTGCGAGGTTCTTGGCACCGTGAAGCTTCTTGTCTGAAGGCACAGGAAACCACTGTACGCTGGCAGACTGTTGGACTCATGAGCACGCAGCCGTTGGGACAGAACAGCATATCCTTATTCCATTCAAGTTGTAAGTAACTTGGCATTCCTTAACTTTATGTTTTTAGGAATGAAGAATCATAATGTATTCATGGCCAGGTATGATACAGCATCTGCTGCAGTTGTTGGGAAACACTTTATTTTAGCTAACTTTATTCCACTAGCAAGTTAGTTACAGAAATTTGCCTTTATGTTATCCCTTTACTGTCTGTGTTCCCAAGTTAAACTATGCATACCGCAAAAAACAGTTTCTCTGCAGAGCACTGAAAAACCAAATGTTTTGCCCATTAGTTCAGACCAGAACAATTTTCTGGTCTGGTTTTGAAGTTGTTAATGTGAGGTAGCAAATGGAATAATGCATATTAAATGCTTGACGTCAGACTTTCCTGGGTGGCTGTACCACCCCAAATTAGGGACTTCCGGACTTTTTTTTGAGTGTAAGAATAAAATTGGAAACAGTAAAAGCATTAAGTGTGTCCTATGGACTCGCTATCAGGAGGGTTTTTTTGCTTTTAGAAGGCAAGGCTTCTAGCGTAAATATTGTCTTGGTGGTAATTTAGAAACTCTTTTATTGATTTTAATGTCCCCAGGCCTGAATATGCTTAATTGCATGCCAATGAAAGACTAACAAAACTTCTGGCTATTGCCAGCTTAGCCCAGGATGAGCTCCAGTGGAAGTCAACGGTGTTGCAGAATGAGAAATACGTAAGCAAGAGACAGGGAGATTAGTTTTACCTGCCAATACAGTTTTGTGAACTAATTTTTCTATGATTCCTTAGATTTGGTGCCTTGTATCCAGTAATATTTTGCATGGGACAGAAACGTTGGGAAATAAGTCATGAAGTCCCCCCTCCCCACAACAGCAGACAGATTTGTGTGGTTTTACAAGTACTCAGTATCACTGATATTTTTACATTTCATATCTGTACGTGAATGAAGTTTACCAGCAAACTCAGAAGCGAGTATTTTAGTGTTACATGTTCAAAATCTCTGTATTTGTAATAATTCAAATAACAGCTTGTTCAAAGGCAGATCAGATTTGGCTGCTTAGATTTTTCTCATGTCATCCAGGCCTCTCCAGCCAGGTCAGTAAGTTGACATCTGTCAAAGCATGTAGCATAAAGCAAGGATTAAAAACTCCAGTGGGGTTTTTGGTAGAGTAGCTGTAGCTTTGGGAAGCACCTTCTGTTACAAAACTAATGATAATTGCTGGTTTAGAAAAGAAAAAAAAATACAGTTGCCATTGTCATGGCAGTGTTTGCACAGGTTTCCCCTGAGCAGCCTAGCAGATACTTCCACACAGGAGCATGCCGTGGTAATGCCTGTGTAAATTTAATATGCAACAGATACAGTTGCCTAAGGTGGCCAAGTGTCCCTTCTTCAAAGCAAATAGTAAAATCCAAGCACCAGCTCTGAACACTGCCTTTTTGTGTGCGGCTAATCCCTTCAGCAGGTTTGAGATCAGATAGGATGGACTGAGGTTGAGAATTTATTGCCTGTGGGAATATAAAACCTCAATTCAGTGCATTTTTTGGTGTCTGTTACATTAATATTGATACCTGTTTATTGCAGATGGGAATGTGAAGCATTCTAGCAAGCTTCTAAATTTCTAAAACAACATTTAAATGATCAAAAGCTACATACATTAGTTACCTGTACCAACTAGCGATTGTCTTAGTTGATTTTAGGGTATGCCTTTAGGCCACTCCTTCTGTTGTACTGATTTTTATTTTGTGTGTATGGGTTCCACTTGTTTACAGGATGGTGGGCCAAAATACTTTCAAAAAAGTTCTTAAGTCTTCAAAATGAGCTTTGCAATGGACATTTCCAAAAGGGTGGGGAACAAAAACAATTTAAAAAGACCAGCCCACTGGGCCCAAGACTGACTTTAACCACTGTTAACTATTTATTGTTCTGAAGCTTGGCACAGTGCAGGATGCATTGCAGTCACAGCAAAGTGCTGTACCCTTAGGGTTCTTGAATGCCGTACTACTGATTTCGTGCAGGCCGGGGGTAGGGAGGGAGTCAGGATGAATGAGACAACCAGTAAAAAGAAAGCCAAGCTGACCACAGCAATAATCTGTGATCTAAGTTTAGAAGAGACTGGAAGTGTCTGATAAGAGGACCTTGTGTGTTAGAGGATTGCGTGTTTTGCAGGCAGAGACATAAAATCCAAACGCAGTCTCATAAGCAGTCAGCTCCTACTGTTTTTGCGGCAAAAACTCTCTGATCAATAGCCTCATACTGGCAAAACAAATGGTGCTTTCCCGTGAGATATTACAGTTCCTAAGGAACAGTACTCCAAATTCTCAAGTTTTATAAAGGAGCTACCTACTTAAAGCCCACAACATCACTGTAAATGCTTTGCATAACTAGAAATGAGAAACGAAATGATACAGTCAATGACTTTACCTAATTTGATTTGTAATTTTTAGTCTTGATAACATACTTCCAGTGGAGGTGGAAGGTGGTGAATTTGGTATTTCCCCCCCCCCCCATGCTAAAGTGCTGTGCCCTGACTTGTCAAACTAGGACTTGGTGGCATCTGGAGTAGAAGACGCCTCCTCTTGTTCCTGCTTTACAGCCGCTTTCTGTGTGACCATATCTTTATGGGAGTGTGGAGCTTCTGAATGTTGCTCCTGCTAAAGAGGAACAGCCACGTCCCCTCAACGCGGGCAGGGGTCAGTCTAAAGTACTTAAGCTAGCCTTATTTCCTTAGATAACCGTATCTGTACCATGGGGATAATCTGTACTGCTACAACTGTTTTACTACAAATCTGTGCCATGTTGGTGGCCAGACAAGGTTAAAGAATGTATGATGGCACGGGCAAGCTAGAGCTATGCACGTGAGTAATGTCACCGCAGGCTCGTGGCGCACCGCGGAACAGAATCGGTAGCTGAGAAATTAGGATAACCTCCCATGGGGCTCCTTCTCTTTTGCACAGTTAGCGTAGTGTTTGGGCTGCGTAACTCCACACCTCTGATCTAGGAATGGCATTTTCATAGCAAGTGTCATCTTCACTCTCCTTACATTTATTAAGTGACATTACTAGGTCTGGCCCTTAAGGCTATTTCCTACTGGTACACTATGAACCATGTATTTCCATGTGAAAACCAAGTTTTCGCCCAGTTTATCAGATGTGCAAACTACAGTAACTTACGACTGCCAACCTAGTGCCCATATAAAAGAATTAAGAGCTATTTTTTTCCCCTGCTTAACTTCAGCTTTGGTTAAGCAGTCACAAACTCTTTAAGCCACATCTAACGAGCAGTTTACAGGAAAGGAACAAGTGGGTGAGTTTGTTTCCAGTCAAACCTTTTTTAACAGGTCTGCCTTTCCATAAAAGAAACTTATACATGGCTTAGAAACTTAAAGCAGCTTCTCCAGGAGGAGTGCTGCCCAGGCAAGCTCCTGTAAGGTGTGATGGGCTTGGGCAGGGCGCTCCCGGGAAGCCCCTGCCTCTGCTAATGCCCTGGAAGCTTCACTCTTGACTAGAGTAAGGGCAGAATTAAAGCTAATCTTCAGCACTTTAACAAAGTTAATCCCGCTCTAAGGTAAGGTTGCTGGAAGGGTGCTGTTGGCAGAGGCTGGACAGCAGATGAGCAGTTTTTCCTCAATATGAAATCCCCCAGCAGCCCTTGTGAAAACAGGAGTGTGATGCTCTGCCGCCTTCTTGGGCAAGGAGCCAGGCTGGAGCTCGGGTGGGTTTCCTGATTTTTCAGTGACTTCTGTGGGGGGCTTTAAGACAGAACAGCCTCTAGTTTGTGCTTCGAGTTTCTGGTATTTACGTCACTAATGACTTAAGCTGATGGATGCCATGCTGTGCTCATGAATGAGACTGCCTTTGCTTCAAGGACGCTCCCAGGCAGCAGCAAGTGACAAGAGAATCCAATTAATTACTGAATGTTTCTGTCAATCTGTCCAGCTGTCTCACAGCTCGGTGCAAGCGTGCCGCTCCTAATCGCAGGTTCAGCAGCTTTTATTTTAGTCAAGGTTTGTTAAGACAACGTCCAGTAAGTCACCTATGGCAGCCTTATGTGCTTAACTGCCTGAACTGCCCCCTGCCTGAACCCAGGCCTCGGGAGCAGATTAGTGTGTTCTAAATCAAAACTAAGATTAACTATAAAATGACTTAATGTTCTAATTAATCCCCTTTTCCTGCAGAAACTGTTTCTGCATAAGTTGGATTATCCGTACTTCAAAGGAACTTTACAGGATGTTAAAATGCCTGCTTTGAAAACAGCATTTTTAAGAATCTGTATCGGTAGTGGAATGCATTTCTCTCTGGGGCAGGTAAGGGGGCAGTTCTCGGTCACAAAAAGTGGAGGCAGCGCTACTTCAGGAGAATGTCTTAAACCCATGCGTAACCGTCCAAAGAATCGGAAGCCATGTTGCAGTCCTACTGCCATAATGCTCAGGGCTGGGAAGTTATTCTGCTCTACAGATAGCATCTCTGAGGAGCTGTCGTGTAACACACCAGAGTAAATCACAGCCGCAGCGCCCACGTCAGCCTCGCGCGGTGCTTTCACTGTCCCCCGAACAGCTTCACCACCCACAGCTGGACTTCAAAGCTGGTAACGGCGAGCTGCAGTCTCAGTCCAGGGCGCTAAAATGCTATGCAACACCAAATGGCTTCTTCTTCCCACACAGACATCATTCCTTTACAGTAAGTGTCCCAGCTTTATCTCATCCGGACATCACCCAGGAAACCTTCTGGTGGTTAGAGTTTATCTAGGGCTTGTCACAGTTTTGTTTTTCCTTTGAATAAGTAGCTGATGAGTCCTGCTTACAGCCCAGGACTGGACTTGTTCCTTTGTCTTTCGGGTGTGAAATATAAATCATGTTTTTATGATTTTTTTGTAAATCTTTACTCTTTTTACACCTTGTTTTTGTAAGCTGAAGTTTCTTATTAAAAAAATGAAATTCCAGTGGGTTATGTCATTTTTCTACATACTTTAATAAACATCTAGATGGGGGTACAGAAAAAAATTCCACGCACAATGGCTTCACGTCCTTGAGAAAACTATTCTCATTGTGCCTTGCAGAATGAACTGAAAATAAATTCTCCCTCTCACACTTCAGAGTTTTTCCCCTCCTTGTCATTGCTTCAAGCATGACAGCTTTGACGTGTGAGTAGCAGCTCTGCAGAGAAGGAGAACAGAACGTACTCCCATGAACGTATCAGCTAAACACATCTCCTCTGCTCCTCGTGTGCGGGGAGGGTGAGCTCTTCTCCATTGCAGCGCTGTTTCTTTCCTAGGTCAGCAATTAAGCAGAGTTAGACACGGTTGTTTCTAGTTCTAGTTGGCTAATGGCAATTTAACACAGCTTTGCAACTCTTTGTACAAATTGGATTGCTCTAGGCTTGGTGCCAGGGTGTGCTCAGGGTTCAGTCCCCTTGTACCTCATTATTGATGGTGCTATGGGGACAGGCTGAGGGAGACGGGGGTGTTCAGCCTGGAGAACAGAAGGCTCCGGGGATACCTCAGAGCCCCTTCCAGTGCCTAAAGGGGCTCCAGGAGAGCTGGGGAGGGACTCTGGATCAGAGAGGGGAGCCATGGGATGAGGGGGAACGGTTTTACACTGGAAGAGGGGAGATTGAGATTAGATTATTAAGAAGAAATTCTCTCCTGTGCGGGCGGTGAGCCCCTGGCGCAGGTTGCCCCGAGAAGCTGTGGCTGCCCCATCCCTGGAGGTGCTCAAGGCCAGGTTGGACGGGGCTGGGAGCACCCTGGGCTGGGGGGGGGGTGTGTCCCTGCCCAGGGCAGGGGGTGGCACTGGGTGGGCTTTAAGGTCCCTCCCAACTCTAACCCTTCTGTGGTTCTATGATTACCTTATATTTGGTCACCTCACATGGTGACATAGCCTTCCGGGGGGTGTGTATGACATGACTTGGGGGGTTCTGCCAACAGGAGGGTACACATACGTGGTCACCACTCTTGGGTCACCGACATCTGGGGACAAGTTTTACAGCCGAGCGCAGCAGCAGCTCCCGGGGGCCTCTCATCCCTGCGG
>VZSZ01011689.1:137144-166734 GCA_013398815.1 Ibidorhyncha struthersii
AGGCATGAAGGTTGTTCTGCAGGTTGGGGGGGACGGATGGAGCCCCTGTAGGAGCAGAGGGTTTGGGAGGAGAGTGAACGACTCGGGAGAGGTGAGCTGTGGGCTGGAGACAGGGCCAAGAAGGGCCGCAAAGGTTTGAGGAGGATTTAGGTTTGGGTCCTGGGAGGTGGGGAGACTGGAGGGGAGGATGGGGCTGCTGGTGTTAGGAGGCACGTGCTCTTGCTCGCAGGGAGGTGTCTCGTACTATTAGCGTGTTTGGTTCGACTAGTTAAGGCTCTCAACTGGCAAACTGATGTCGGAGAGGTACGTGTCGAAAGCGCTGAGCAAAAGACCGGCGTCTTAAGAGTCTTGGTGTCTGCGTGAAAGGGATGCCACTAAAATATTCAACAGCGAGGAGTGGTGGGAAGCCTGAGGGAGCGTTCAGGAGTTTCACAGTGTTTTTTTTTTTCTAGTTTATTAAGTTCTGGCCATGTTTGGGATAGGCGACAGCACTTTGACCTAACCCCCTCGCAGGTTAGACAGAAGAGGGTGGAGGGAGTGAGGAAGAAAGAGAGGGCAAAGGTAACATATTTTCTACTAGTTTTTATTTTTTTTTTTAACTGAGGGAATTGATGAGATGGGAGTGGGAGGGCAGAGATGCTAGAGGACAAGGCCCCTAGTGACCAGATTAGATGAAGTGGAGAGGGATCTGTTGCTAAATTATTGATCAAATCCTGTAAGGCCAGTGGGGAGTAAATCCATACTGAGTCTAGAAAAACAAATAGGATGGCTTGAGCAGGATACGGTGTTGAACAGGGAGCGTGTGGCGTTATTACCATCAGGGGTGAGGGGTATGCGCAGGAGGGCAAGTGGCAGCCGTCTCGATTTGTGCCTGAGCTCCTTCAGCTTTTTCAGAAGGAAGCATTCCTTTTCAGTAGGACTTTGCAGGGTTAGGATGTGGTAGGGAATTCATCAGGGGCCAAAGCTAAGGCACAGGGTTGCAGTGGAAGGTGATTTAGGTTCTGTTTTGATGTAAAAAATGAAATGGGACCCCTTGGTCAGCTGATCACTGGCTCTTTCCCCTCCCTCTGCACGGTGAGGGAGCCTGAGGGCAGCTGTGCAATGTGGTTTTGCACTGAGATGCAACTCCGTGATTCACTGTTTTAATTTGGAGTGACTGGTGATGCAAATTCTGGCATGGCAGAGCGAGAGGTTTCCAATAGCCTTTTCATTTTATTTACTGCTCTCGTGCCAGGCTGGTTATCCATATGGCTTTATTCTCTCACACCTCAGATGGAGAGATTGTTAGCTATTCTTGCCAAATAAAACATGGCATCCTCTGGTGTTATCTGCTGCTGAATCCCCTGCCCTAGAGTGGATGTGGAGTCCTTTAAGTTTGCATCAAAGATAGCAGTATTTCTCATTACTACTGCTTGCGACTCCTGCCTGTTTGATACTTGTGCTTGCTGACTGTTGTCAGATAGCGGAGTTTTTGTGTTTTCTGGCATTTGTTATTTTTCTTAGTCCAAAGTAGAACAGCTGTTGCTTTCACTTGCTTTAAAGGCTGCTGGTTCTCTGACCCGTAAGGACCTTCCATCGAGTGAAGGTATCTTCGCATTCTTAAGCAGCAGATGCATATCATTCCTCGTATCCTCACCACCCTCAGCCATTCAGTATTATTGTGTTGTGTTTGCAGTACAGTAACGCTGATAGACTCCATTCCTGTGTAGGATCCCAAAGTCAAGAAGCAAAATATATCTTATTTTTAGCATTTTTTTTTAGCTGTAGACTGTATATTTTCTCAGAAATTACAGGAGTGATCTGTGCAGAATTACTTTCTTATATACATGTAGGTAGTTGATTAAAAACAGTGCACCTGTCTTCCTTGTGATATTTGAAAGGAACTTCAGTCACACACCGCCTTCCCCCTCCTGCTTTTTACTCTTCTGGTTATTAAATTTAATTGTATTCTTCTTGTCAGGTGGAAGATGGGACCGTTTCCCTTGTGTTTTAGGTGACTCTGACACCTGGTTAACATGAAGTCCCGAAAGAGATAGAGGGACAGTAGTGGGAATTTCTTCTCACTCTTCCAAAAAAATCCAACAATTGCCTAATGGTAAGAAAGCTGTTCTTTTTAATTAGCCTTGTATTGTATGGTGTCCATTAATCAAGGAACATATTGGAGAGTTTGAGATCCAAACCCCCTGGGCCACGTGTAGGGGATTGAGGAGGATTTACAGGCTGTAAATGCTGCGTGTTTGGAGTGGGTGGGAGGAGTTGGTTTGAAAATATGATTGTCCTCTGTTTTGTGTCCTCTGTCCAGGGATTACCTGTTATCCTGACGTCATGGGGAGCTGCTGCAGTTGTCTGTGCAGAGACAGTATCCCAGACAACCATCCCACCAAATTTAAGGTAAGTATTGCACCTTCATCCCCATCAGAAAGTCTGTGACAGAACTGACTACTAGCGAAGTCCAGCATGGGTTGGGCTCCAGGCATGAAAGGAAAGAAAACCTCTGCTCTTGCAGAGAAGTCTCTCACTTGATGAGATTTGCAAATATGTTACTGTTTTGGTTTGGTTTCCCGCCCCCTCCCCCCTTTCCTTAAGCAACCTCTGCTGCAAATATGTTTGTATTTGCAGTAGAAATTGCCTCTGCACTGAGATTCAGCCTGAGCAACGAAATGGGGAACTGGAGAGAAACCTTTTATTGCTCAGGGCTGTGTTCCAGTGTCTGTGCTGAGACACATCAGCTGAACTGCCAAGCACACAGTCTCCAGGGCTGCGGGCTTGGCGCCTTCTGCCAGCAATGAATTCATGCTCTCAGCTGAGAAAAAGGCATTTCAGTAAATGAAGGGGGAATCCATGGGAATTAGAGTATCTTCGTGGGTGGGCTTTTTTTGATACCAATACCCTGAGTTTTCTCATGTGAGCTCTGTGGCCTCTGCAGGTAACAAACGTGGATGATGAAGGTAACGAGCTGGGATCTGGGATTATGGAGCTGACGCAGACGGAGCTCATCTTGCACACTCACAAGCGAGATGCTGTCAGGTGGCCATACCTCTGTTTGCGCCGCTATGGCTATGACTCCAACCTCTTCTCCTTTGAGAGCGGTCGTCGCTGCCAGACGGGGCAGGGTGAGTGTGGAGGTTTCTAGAGGAAGGAAGGCTTAGGTTTCTGTTCCTAGGCAGCCGGAGTGAGCTGACGCTTGTCTCTTCCCAAATTCCTGCATCTAATGAATCAACAGGTTCTTTTGTAGCCTCTGTTCCCCCAGAATACTGGAGTCTGCATGCACATACAGTTAATACTCCTGATTAAAACACTAATGAGAACAACATCAAGGCTCAGGACCTGGGCATAAATCTAATGGTCTCATTTTGCTAGTGTATCGGTGCTCATGAGGTAATTGCTGAAGCAGGCTTGAGCACTGGCCGGGGTGTATTTAATGTCAGAGAGAATGTGAGTTACACTGTCAGCTCGGTGCTTGGGTACTGAATGATGCACAGCTGTGGTAGGAGGGCTTGCTGGGCTTCTTTCCTTAGGTGCTAGAAAGTGCTTATTGCAAGACTGAAGCTTTGTTAAGCATCTTTTAACTCCAGAGATAAAGTGAAAGGGCATTACCTGCACCTTTTTGCAGGTCCCTCTTACAGTTTGCTAATTCCACCGAGCTGCCAAATGTACATCAGTAGCAATAGGTTTGAGTACATTTTGTTTTTCTCGGTGCGTTCTCTTTGCCTTGGTTAGTGCTAGTTCTACTTAATGCTTTGCATTTTGTGTCTGGCAGAACTTTTTAACGTAGAGGGAAAGGAGTCTTACGTTTTACTGATTTTATGCATGGGGATACTGTGCATAGAGAAGGGAAGTGAGTCACCCAGGAGCACGTGCCAAGTCATCAGCAGCGCTGGGAATAGATTCCAATATTACAATGGTGCCTGTTAGTTCCTTTACCAGTCTGTCTCTCTTGCTTTTAAAGAGCTGAACGTTTTCTTGGCATCTGCATCCCCGGGAAAGAAAAGTTCGTTTCCTCATTCTATTAATGTGTTTGTAAACTCCTCCTTATCCAAAAGGTCTCTGCATGAGTGTTCAGTGTCTGTGTAAAACACTGTGCAAATCTGTGGTGCCGTATGCTCATTTTTAATATTTATGTAATTGGGGTTTTCCTCTCCTGGAGTCATGTGCTTATCAGTTGCCAGCAATGAGAACTGCTTGTCTTCGGGTTCTGTTTTGCCTTTTGCAGGATGCAGATCAGCGATTAAAATTCTGCCCTGTGTGTCTTTTGTTTTTGTTTGAGTCCAGGTAGTGGTGGTGATAAAGCAGAGCCGTTTGCTCTTTGTATATTACAAAATTTTTAGCAGACACTTACTTACTCATCAGTCTTAAAGCAGACAGAAATGAGTGTGATGGTGTTGTGTTTTGATGAGTTTTCTCCCTTCCTTGTAGGATTTTATCCTGCTTAGTTAATTTTATCTGGAGGACTCCTTCCTGATGCTACTCCCCACCTTATATAAGGCAGATATAGCTATTTTTATGGCTAGAATTTTTAAAATGTTATTCTTTGGGGTAGCAGCTGTTGTTGCCATGCTGTTTTCGTTGCTATGGCTTTTGTGCGTGTGTGTGCGTGCCAGCTTGGGATTGGTTAGCTCTGCACACACCAGCTCTGGTTTGGGCTGCTCGTTTGGGGAGACGCTGTTTAATTCCATGCATTTTTGAAATATGATGTTCTTGTGCACACTCCCCAGGGCCCAGTTCAGCTTCCAGTAGTCACTGGACAGACTTTCCCCTGGTAATGAGAACTGGACTGGGTGCCAAGTGAGTTAAAATAGAAGATTAGAGATGAAACGAGACCTATTAGCCTGTCCCTTTCACACCTCTGCTCGTGTGGGATTGATCATCTTAAGATAATTGGGGTGCTCACTGTTTTTCTTGTAATAATGCACCGTCTGGTCAGATGCCAGTCATGGCATTTTATTTCTATTGATGCAATAATCCACCGAGTTGTTGGTTGTTTTCCTCTGGCTGTGGGTTGCAGGGGCTGATTGTGTTAAACGCAGCAAAAGAAATCAGGATGGCCTGTTCGTTTAGAGCCGTGAATTACATATACTCTTGTGAAAGCAGGATCGCTTTCTTGCTTTTCTGACCCTCCCCTTTGTTACTGTGCAGGGATTTTTGCCTTCAAGTGTTCCAGAGCAGAGGAGATCTTTAATCTGCTTCAGGACTTGATGCAGTGTAACAGTATCAACGTAGTGGAAGAGCCTGTTGTCATCACCAGGAACAGTCACCCCACGGAGCAGGAGCTCTCCCGGACCCCCCAGCCACCCAACAGTAAGGCTCCTTCAGTAGCCGGGGAGAAGAGGGGGGAACACACAGATGTGGGCGATGTCTGCAATTGCTCATGTGAAACTGCCCTCTGCAGCCCGCAGATCTCTCCCATGCGCTGCCTCGCTGCTGACCCGTATCTTTATATCCACGTGTGCCCTGTGCAGTATGTTTATTTTAAGGCCCCGCTTGTCTGTGATGTGATGTTTTGTTTCCAGGGAAACAGCAACAAAAAGCCCTTCAAATAGTCAACTGAGTTGACTTCGGTTGGTTTTCATCTGGACCGCTGCCAAGTGGCCTTTTTTTAAGTAGCACCTACAAGGATCGCGTGGTTTCTAGAGGAAACCGTATCTGGAAGAATTTGGATTTGCTCAATTCCTGTCTCCTTTAGGAGTGACTTAGATGTAAACAAGCGGGCCTAGCCCTTGTGTTTGTACTAGGTACTTCATCATAGGGATTTTCCCCAGACAGGCTGGTTCTGACTTACAGGGTGCAGTTAAAAGGCCAGCTTACCGTGACAATGAAATCGACTCTATTTTGTACCAAACCAATGCTCTAATACTTATCTGTCTTGATTCTCTCCCAGCTCTGGGGTACACTGTCCCAGGATTTCCCAATGGATTTCACAGCTTCCCTGGAGAAACCCTATCATACTCCGCAGCCCGCCACCCCTCTGTGAGCAGCCTGAGGCATTCTTCTGTGGGTGAAGACTCTACTCATGCCCTTCTTGGGCCTGATGAGCAGGTAAATCTGGATGTCCTACGTTCTGCTGTTTTCAAGCAGTGAACAAGCAGCTTGTTTTGCTAGCAGTCCTGTGCAATTCCAGGTTCCTCATAACTCCAGCAAAGCTCAGGGGATCCTCATACCTTGTCGTCCTTTTTTTCTCCTTTGCTTCATTTTGCCCTTGGAGACTTCTGCTCTCTGCCTCTTCACTAGGACAGATGCTCTATTAAGGCTGACTGAGTTGGCTTCCTTGGTCCACAAGTATTTGCGTGGCAATTATTTAACAGCAAGCATTTAGCTTGTGAGCCTAAGTCATGTTGCCTTATCTGTCAGCTATTGCTGCAACCCCTAAACTGATGTGCAGATGCGTACCCAAGTTCAAACTATTTTTATTTTTAATTTTGGTGTTCAGCTGTTTGTTCTCAGTTTTAGAACTTAAGATTTTTCCCTACAAAATCCAGCTTGTCTCAACCATTACCAGAGAAGCCTAGGTAGGTGTGAGTGCTGCAGTATCACCAGTGTAAGCCTCTCAAGGAAATATTTTGCAAGCAGCTTTGCTTTTTGTTTGGTGCCATATGCATTGAGCGTGAAATAGATGATGTGTATCTTCTGCAGCTGGACTCCCTTTTCTGTCCTTCAGCCCACAAATCCAGAAATGGCTTTTGTGTTTTGCTTCCCAAAATCTTTTCAACTTTTGACATTCTTTCATCTCCTGCTGCTTCATCAGCCACTGCAAAATTTTCCATTCCTGTTGGTTGCTCAGCTGCTGACAGCTGCTTTGCTCTTGTCTCTTCTCCTTTCACTGTCCTTCTGCTTCTCTCCTTGCAGTCCCACACCTACGTCAACACGGCCAATGGTGATCAGGAGCTGAGGGGCCGACATTGTATGCACTCCTTGCCTGAAGTCCACCCTCCTTTCCCCCATAGGAACCACAGCTGCTCCCTCGAAGACCGCAATCCCCAGGTCTTTCTGCAGCCAGGGGAGGTTAAGTTCGTGTTAGGTCCCACGTCCAACTACAGACGCGTCTGTCGGCACCACCGGGAGTGCAGGACACACTTCTGCCCCCCCAACAACAACAATGAGTGTGAGGAGGAGTGCCCTTCACCCCAGTGTGTCTACGAGAACGTCAACGGCTTGCTGCCCCCCAGCACCTCCTCTCTCTGCCGAGGCGGGCGCTTGAAACTCACCCGGGAGGATGCGGGCTTAGCTGGCTGCTCCCATCGCCGAACGGCGTTGCTGCACTATGAGAACTTGCCATCGCTGCCCCCGGTGTGGGAGTGCCAGCCGCTCCGGCGGGGCGAGGAGGACACAGGTGCCGGGGATGTGCTGACACCTTCCCCCAACGGTTACTCCGAGGCTGGTGACGAAGATCCCCTGCAGAACTACATGAACTCGGAGAACACCGCGCTGCACGGGGGCAGCAGCCAGCGGCGCAGCAGCTTCCTGCCAAAGCCTCGTCGCTCCTGCATGCCCAGCGTCTTCAGCTTCGACTTCCCTCGGCCCTGTCCAGAGCAGCCGCGGCAGCTCAACTACATCCAGGTGGAGCTGGAGGCTGAGCCGCACAAGGGACATCAGAATCCACCGGTCCCCCGTGTCCCACCTCCTGCCACCCACGAAGCCCGCCGGACGGACTCCTACGCGGTCATTGACCTAAAAAAGACAGCGGCCATGTCCAGTTTGCAAAGGGCCCTGCCGAGAGATGATGGGACTTCGCGAAAAACTCGACATAACAGCACTGACCTGCCTCTGTAAGGGGGAACGCCAAGTGCAAGCACTGTGTCGTGGCTTCGGTACCTGCCCTTCAGTGTGTTGCCTGGTGTGACTTCCATTTGCCATTGCCTTCTGCTTCCCTGTTTGCCCCATTACCTGGTGCCATGGGATGGCTCCTACAGCTGATACTAAGGCTAGTCTGTCCGTCTGTCTTCCCCTCTCCGTCTCTCCCGTGTAGTTTGTTTTTAAAGCCATTTGGGATATTTGACGACGCTGCTTGAAGGTTAAATTTCTGGTGAAAGGGGCAGAAGGTGCCAGCAAGAGTACCGGCACTGTGTGGATACAGCCTCGAATCGGGGTAGCTCTTCTGATTGCCTGGCAGCTCCGTCAGCAGTGCCAACAGCCTGGCTGCAGAGGCAGGGCAGTAGCATGGGGAAGGTGTGTTTCCAAAAACAAGTTGCTTTAGGAGCTCCACTGCAAATCAAGCCTATTCCCGTGGATTTCATGCCTTGTGACTCCAAGCAAGCTCTGCAGCCAGGCCACTCCAAAGTCGGGTTTTGCCTTGGGGTTTCGCTGTTCCCTGATGACTTGGGAACTCATGCTGCGGTCTTTCCCCCCTCAACTTGCTCCTTTCTCCTATTTTCTTGAAGCTCGTAGGAGCTTTTTATACTTCTGTCACTTTCTCAGATTTGATTTAAATTGGGCAACTCTAGAAATTAATAGAGGAGGACGGACAGCCATGGGCACAGACACTGTGATCACATAAACCTGATTTCCTGAAGAGACCCTGCTTTAAAAGAGGAGGGGAAGACCGCAACGATGAGAGAGATTTGAGGTTTGATATAGAAAACTTCAATTGTACCTTATCCTGCTTTGATTTTTAAGGGTTCTTTTTGGTGGCTGTTCAGAAGTGCTGTTGATTTATTTATTTGTTTACTTATTTATTAAATGTTCTTTTGCATCCCAGTGGTAATTGCCAAAACTGGTGCCAATACGAAACGTGTACTCGCTGTGGCTCACTCCTCCTGTCTGGGGGACAGATCTCAGAAGAGGTTGGTGGCTTTGCTGAGCTGCAGTTGGGGAAAAGAGTGGCTGTGAATCAATTTTTTTTTTTAACTGGGACTGACTGTCAGAGGGTGGGTGGGAAATGGTACGGGAGATGTGGGAGTGCGAGCAGAGCTGCCAGGCAGCCGAGCTTGGAGTTGTATCAAAGTCGTTGCCTACACCCACGTGCCTGGCTGGATCCATGAGAAATATTTGATCAGTGTTTTGAGTGAATGTGCAGTTTGTTTCCTACGACTACGGACTTGGAAGGGCTAAATTTCGGCTCTCGGGTAAATTTGTGGCCTTTGATGTGGATTTTTCTCTTGATAGCAGGGCTGAGTCTAAGCTGAGCTGTCAGGCCTCTGTGTGAGGTCTCTGCTACTCTCCCATTGCAGGACATTCCACCACCCCTCTCCGCATGGTGACATGCTGCAGCTTAATCCCTCCCTGGATTACTCTTTGCCATTATAAACTCTTTCAATGAGCCAGAAGCGCTCTGGGTTACTCTGGAGCCCCGCCTTTCTGCTGTCTATTCTTCATCTTCCTCCCTGGGATAGGAGTTGAGAGCTCCAGTGCTCTGCGAGGTGTGCCGCTGCCAGCAGAAACATTGCCAAACCGTGATGTGTTCTCCTTGTCCCTAATGTTTCCCATATCGAAGTCAGGGAGTCTCCAGTGTGAGAGAGGAGAGGACCTGATCATCCAGCTGCACCCTGCTTCTGAAGTCCAGAAACTGGATTTCCAGATTTTTGAAGTTCAGCCTTTTTGATTTTGGTGCTGTAACGTCATATTGAAATGTGACCCTTTTGGGAGCAAGGACATGTGCCACACAGTTCAGAAAAAGTGATAGAACTATGAGTAATGCCATGCTTGTGTTGACAGAACGTGGATTTCTTGGCTTGCTGTTGCACTATAAATTCAAAGTGCACCACATGCTTAAATTCACTTTTTTCCTTTTTTTTTTCTTTTGAAGTCCTTGTGCTTGTCTTCCGTTCTTTTCTCCACCCCAACCCTTGTGTGAGCTATAACTGAAAGGAAACCCAAGTAATATATTTTTATATGTATACCAAATGACTTTATTTGAAGGAAAAAAAAAAAAGACAAGTAATATATCCCCCTAAATCTAGCTTTCTTTTAGGGAGTGAGAGAAGAAATTGTTTATATATATATATATAAGTTAACTGCGTTAAGCTTTAAATAAACTATTTAAATAAAGAGTTTCTAAGCTGTGTCACCTTCTGGGATAGCACTAGCAACTCCCACATGGCAGCACAGAGCAGTGCTCTGGGAGCCTCCGTATGAACCTGCCTTTCCGCTGCCTGAGTGGAAAAATGCAAAATACTTATTCCCCTCTTCCCCCTAGAAAGGGAAAAAAGGATGAAATCTTTTACGTTTACGTGGAGGAAGATGTCAGGGCCCTTCCACACCTGCAGGGGAGGTTTTCAGGTTGGTTAAATGCAAGGGAAGACACCGTTGGGTGGCAGCTTGCGTCTTGGGAGAAAGCGGGTGAGACCTGGGGCTGCTTCTTGGGTGCTCCCTGTGGCCGCCAGCCTGGCTGCCTGTCTCCAACGGGTGGGATGCAGCTGGTGTGAGGGTCTGTGGATGTTGTGAGCTCCAGGGATCAGGGAAAGCATGCCGATGCTGGTGGTGGCTCTAAATTAGCTTTGCTTTGGGAACGCTGGCTTTGACCGTTTGAACTGCTGACTTTCATGTCCTCCAGACAAACTGGGCTGTCCGACTTGTACCTCACTTTTCTCTTCAGCAAATCTGATGCTCCCCTACCTCCCAAGGACACTGAAAGCAGCAGTGACAAGGAGACCGCTGTGCAATAGCTGTGTAGCTGCACACATAGCAGAGACGTTATCGCTGTTCCCTGATGGCATCCCTTACCTGTTTATAGTGGAGGATGCTGCACCTATTCAAAGAAGGCGAAGAAGGATTTCCTTGACCTTAAAGATGAGAAAACGTAGAGCTGATGCTGGCTGCATCTGCTGCTTTCAGTGCACAGTGACCTGGCGGGTGCCTTGCTTCACCGTCCTCTGCTTTTCATCCTGTTGGGTCCTCCCTGGTGGCCGTGGGTCGGGGAGCAGCACTGCTGACTCAGCAGACTTCACTCGGGTGGTATCGCACGCTCCCCAGAAAGCTTTGGGAATGAAAAGCCAGTCACAGCTCATTGTTTGCAGTGTGTTTGTTTAATGTTTAAGCAATTAAATGGGAAACGCCGTGCAGGCAGCCAGGAAACCAGTTGTCGTTTATGGCTTTCAGGGTGCGCATTGGGTTCACATCCCAGTGATTTTCTCGCTTTTTTGCTATTCTGGAAAACTTCACAAGAGCAGGGTCTGCATTAAGTACCCAGGACCCCTTGAGAACGTCTTAGTATTAAATTTTTCAGGCGGTGTGAAAGTGCAAGGAAAGACTGGAGTGGTGTTTGAACACTGAGGCGGTAGTTCTTGGGACACCGGGAGCAGAAATGTCACTATTTTGGATTTCTCCCCGTGTGACAGCCCAAGCGGTGCTCGCCAGTGTCGCAGCTTCCTCTAGTGGCCACGCTTGAAATGGTTTCGGAGGAGAAACCAGTATTGGGTTGAAAGATGAGGACATCCGAGTTTGCATTTTCTCATTCCTTCAGTTCTTTGATTTGGGTAATGGGCAGGAGGGATCCCTACTGAAAACTCTCTGGAGTCTTTCCTTGTTATGGTTTTCTTTTGGTTGAAAATTATCTTTGTGCAATATGTTGTATCTTCATGGCACCTTGTAAAGATGGATCTTACAGATTTTGCTTAGAGCCTTACGTGCAAGTTTGCTGGACTTTCCCAATGGATGCATAGTAATATATATGCGCACATTTACTTGGATGGGAAACTAACCTAGGGATACCCAGTGACTCCTCCTATGCCTTCAACCATGGAATATCCCCCACAGCGAAGATCGCGTCCACGGAGCAGAATACCTCACCCTTTGTGGCTGCATCCATAAATCTGCTTTTGAGTTAAGAAGGATTCATCCAGGGCTCTGTGCATCCAACTGATGCCACAGAGGTGACCAGGAGGAGACGAGTGAGCACGTGGATGTCTGAAACCTGCCCTGGAGTTTGTCCCTGAAGCTGAGTTGAAGCTGTGACATCTCTTACTCTCCCAGTCTCGGTTCTACAAGGCAGATGGTTCTCCTCGATGTTTTGTCTGTGAATTGGTAACTTGGGAAAAGGCGCAGTGTTCAGCCAGCTGTTGCGTTTGCTGAGACTTTGGTTCTGAAGAAAAGGTTTAGGCAGCAAAATGAAGCTCACCTGGGTGACGGCGGAGGCCTGGCAGCAAGAGTTAGCTGTTGGTTTGTGCACTTTGCTGCGGAGCAGGTTTGTGTGGCCCCCGCCGGGGAGCGTATCGCATCTCCGCGGGTCCTCTTCCTCTGCCTGTGAGACTGAAGTTCAGGGGATGAGTTGGTAAGCAGCTGTGTGCTACGCAGAGAGAATTTGACTGTCTTAACCTTTTTAAGTGGCTTTTGTTTGAGTTTTGAGTTAATCAATCAGACTTCTTCCCCTGGTGGTTCTTCCCTGGTGAATGCATAAATAGATCTTTTACCCTTCCCTTTCCTAAGAACCTGTTGGTAGGAGTACGGCTTCTCCCGGCACTCGGTTGTCTTTTATCGTGGGAGGGTTTTTTGATTTGTTTTTTTTCTTTTGACCCATTTTATATGCCTGCTTTTCCCCCTAGGGAAGGAGGTCTGAGTATCTGTGAGTTGTGCCTGCCTTGCGGGGAGAGGATGGCAAAGGAGAGGCTGGATTGTGAGGATTAAAGGATCAATATTTCTGCAGACTCGAATGTGTTAGTTGTTACTGAAGTATTGTTATTTTTATTACCTAAGCCATGCTGTTTACTGGGAGAAAAACCAAACCAGGGCTTGGTGTTACAGCTGTCTGTTCTCTCAGCCATTTTCTCCCGAAGTCTTTCCTCTGTCCCTCTGTGTGATGCTGCTCAGCCCTCTCGGGTCGTATCTTGACTGTGAAGTCTCATTAACAAATGATCGTTAATGAGTGCATTGCCTAAATTCAACGTCTGGGAGGGCTGCTGTCAGTCTCTCTGGGAAGTTTGTCTTTCCCCCAAACTTGGCTCGTCTTGAAATGCCGCACGCAGGTAGCAGAACAGGTTTAGATTCCTGTTACTGAACAGGACCAAAGGTGAATACATTAGTGGAAAACCTGAGAGCTTTGAAGTTGGCAATTACAGGCCAGAGTATGGAAAGGGCTAATTGTAAAGAAAGGATCTAATTTGTTTTTATTCCATAAGTGAATGGGATTTTACAGCTGAAAGGCCCAGATGCATCTGTGTTGTCTCAAGCTCTCCTATGCGATTCTCCGTGTTGTCACTTGTACTGGTGTCTTTGATGCTGAACATTTCTGCTGTGGCAGAAAAACAAAGGTGCTTCGGGGCTTTGGCCACCGGGGACTCAGTTGCTCTGACCAGAGGGGTTGATCTTGCTGTGTAATTGCTTCTTCAGGTTATTTCTATGGATATCCATTCTGTCCCTCTTTATATCTCACCCGGGTGTAACCTTACAGGTGAGGAACAGCAGCAGCGCTGTGTGACCCGAGGAGTGCTCATGTCTTACGTTAACGCGCACTACGAATGTATACAGAATAAATGGAATATGATGATTATCCCGTGGTCCTGTCTTTTGTGTGTGGTGCAAAGAGAGAACTGTCCCATTTCAAAGTGAACTTTACTTTTTATTTAAAATTGAAAGCCAGGCCAGCAATCACCAGTTCTCCTCAGGCAATTCAAGCTGGACTTCTTGCAACCTTTGTTTTCCAGGTTTCCCTCCCCTGGAGGAATAATGTCTATGTCCTTATGTATTCTACCTGGAGCAATGGTTGCTGTCCTCCACCTGGCTAGTCTCACTGCAACAGGTTTAAAAAAATAAACAAAAAAGAGAAATATGCGTGCAGAGACAGACTTCTTTCCCTCTCTGGTGGCTGGTGACCCGTGGGGATATCTTTGCAGGACAATTCCACCTGCTGCTTATTTGAGCTGGAAGCTGAACTCACAGAAAGGTTTGGATGAGGTTCTGCGGCCCGTGCGATACAGGTGCTGAGGCTCTGAAGCCGCCTCTTTCCTGGTGACTTTCTCTGGGGCAGAGCCATCGCTGGCGGTCGATCATGAGGGTGCAGACCAGATTTCCACTGAGCTGAGCATCAGGACGAAACCGTGAAGTTGCCTTGGAAATTGATGCACTATGGATGTAGGTTGAACATAGCAAGGATATTTGTGCTCTCTGCGGTACCTACCCTTTAAGACGTGCTGTTTCCACCATGGGTAATTTAAGATATTAGTTTAGAGTGGTGGAATCTGGGGGCTGGTGGGAATGAGGTGCTTTTGCCAATGTTGAACAAGATGTAGCTTCGTGCGGGGCCTTCCCATGGGTTCTCTGCCATCGCTCTGCGCAAAGGGTTGATTTGCTTGTTTTTTCCTGACTCTACAGCAAATGAGAGCTAATTGTGTGATAACACGCCCCATGCACAGTTTAATTCCTTGGCGTATAAAATTCCCCCTGCAAACTCTTCCCCAGCAGGATTCAACTTCAGAGCAGCTAATGGGGCCATCTGTGCCTTCCCACGTGAGCGTGCCTTCGTGCGCGGTGTCTTCCAACCCAAACCTGTGTGTTTGTTTCCTTCAGGGTCGTTCCATGACTGTGCAAAATGCTGGAGGTAAGAACTGGAAGGGAAACAGGAGGTAACACAACTGCTGATAAACCCGTGTTATTCTTTCCATCCAATCCCAGGAAAACACAATGAAACATTTTTCATTTCTCTTTCCAGGAAGGCTTTGATAGCCCGGTCAAAAAGAAGTTCAAAATAGCTTGAAAATAGCACGGCATTTGCTGTTGGTCTTTGACTTGGAGCTTTCAGGAGAGTCCTTGGCGTGGTGGAGAGTCTCTTGTGATGGGTGCATTTCTGAACTTCAGGTGCCTGAGTGGACACTGATGCAGGGAGCTGGGGACCCCTTTGGGGTGTATAAGGAGGTGGTGCAGAGCTCCAGCGTCAGCCTGGGGTCTGGGCCTGAGCAGGGTGACTGGAGAAACTGCTCGCAAGAGAGTATCATTGTGAAGCGGCTGATCCTCGCCCTGGTTTGGGAATTTAAATGATAGACCTGGAGCCTACCTGTTTATTGCAGGAGCCGTTCTCATGGTTGTGTCGGAAAAGAGGAATATTTATTTTAATGTGGCTGGAAGCTGTTTGGCTGTGTACTATAATCTCTGTTTTGGAAATAAAACCCTAAAACCAGCTCGTGCAGCACCGAGCGAAGGATGCGTGTGCTTGTGTGCAGCTCGTAAACACAGCTGCTTTGGACACGCACATGCTGTCATGTGTGCTTCCACCAACAGCTTCTCTGGGCTGCAGAACCCAAGTGGAGAGCAATTGTGCTCCAGGCACACCGTATAGAGCTATTTTAAATTAATCACGTAGAGCGAGACTGTTTGAATGATCAAGGGAGAGAGCATTAACTCAGATGGGATTCGGCACCTTCAGGGAGGATTTCAGCTGACATGGTGCTCACAAGAGCAACAGGCTTTAACGACCAAGGGAAGCTCGTGGCGGTCCCATATTCATGTTTATTAAGTTCTATGCTATCATTTGTTGAGGTAAATAGCAATAGCTCGTGTCTGGGGCAGAGGCACGGGAAGCGGCTGGTAAGTTGTCCTGGAGTTGGGACCAGTCACATCTCTGTGTTTGTGCCGTAGGTGAAGCAGAGCCGAGGGCAGACTAGGAAATTCAGGGTGGTGGCAATGTCTTTGAAAAGGTTTCTGTCCCCTGATGGCTCTGGGAGCAGTGTTTGCAGACAGGGGAGAGGTCTTTGGGTCCTGCGGGAGGCTGGATCCCACTTTAGAGCCCATTTCTAGTCCTGCAAAACACTCTGTCGAGAGCTGCCGGCTTTTGGGAGAAGGTGCCCACCTCTGCAGTGGCTGTTGGTTTAACTAGGATTTGTTGTCTCGTGTCGAAAGTGCTTAAGTCCTCTGGATGGCCAGGATGTCTGCTGCTCGCGGCTCAGCTCCTTTGCCAGTTTTGCAGCGCTGCAGTGTCCTGGGAGAGGTGGCGGAGTCGGCCGTGGGATGCAAAGGGGATCGGTACTCATCTGGGAGGGATGGGATTCCCTGGGCTGGAGCTGTGTGCACTTGGGCTGGGCGATGGCACCCACACAGAAAAGAAACTGAAAGCGAAGGAAAGGAAATGCCCCGAGGAGAAGTCCTGCCTTGGAGCAGCGTGGGTACTGCTGCCGGCCGAGTCCTGCTCTGCGCAGGGACACGGGAGCTCTGATGTTAGAAACCCGAAAACCTTGATTCCTGTTAGACTAAATGCCTCGGCAAACAAGTGCTGTCTAACTTTGGGTCAAGAAGTGCCAAAAGTAGAATGTGTTTGTGTGTGCTGTAGAGGGCACCTTATTCCTTTGTCTTTTGGCAAGGCTGAGTCCCCGTGGGGACCTGCAGATAACACTCGGTATATTGACGTTTTGATAACTGCTCTTTGCTTTCAGCCAGAATTTGCTTTTTATCCAATCTTAATAAGTTGATCTTTCTATCAATCCTGCTAGCAAACAAGATAATTGCTTTATTATAGTCTCAATATCCAGCAAAGGACACATACCCCCCGGTGCTCCTGAGGGAATAAAATCTGTGCAGAGCATTGACACGGGATGAGCGCAGCGATAGCGACGCCGGGCTACCGGCAGATGATGGAGAGAGTGATTTCCTCTCTGTGAAGAGCCAGGCTGCTCCGAGCCGGGATGCAAACAGGGCCAGGGGAGGTCTAGAAAATATTTAGGTTATAACAGAAAATATTTTGGTCCCTTTGCTAGAAAAATATTTGGGTTATAACAAAGAATGTTTTGGTCTGTTTGCTAGAAAATATTTAGGTTATGACCAAAAATATTTTAGTCCATTTGGCAGAAAATATTTAGGTTATACCGAAAACGTTTTGGTCTGTTTGGGTGTTTGTTGGCTGTTTGGGAGCTCTGTGTTTGTGGTTCTCTTTTTTTTTTTTTTTTTTTCACAGGAAAAAATGAGCAAATGAGGAATTTTCTGACTTTCTGGGCTGGTGTGAGGACCCGACAGATGGGTTAAACCCTGAGGGATTCCTCCATGGGTGGGTTAAACCTCCCCCAGGCAGGGAGGCACAGCACCTGCCCTTTAATGCAGGATGGAAAGGGAATTAGTTGTTCCACAAAATAATAATAATAAAAAATAACGGAAAAATATGTGATGAGGGCTGGAGCCCCTCTGCTGGGAGGACAGGCTGAGGGAGTTGCGGGTGTTCAGCCTGGAGAAGAGAAGGCTCCGGGGAGACCTCAGAGCCCCTTCCAGTGCCTAAAGGGGCTCCAGGAGAGCTGGGGAGGGATTCTTNCGGGGCTTGGAGCAACCTGGGCTGGGGGGAGGTGTCCCTGCCCAGGGCAGGGGGTGGGACTGGGTGTTCTTCAAGGTCCCTTTGGACCTAAACCATTCTGTGATTCTGTCCAAATAGTATGAAAGCAGAAGCAGGATTGAGGTGTATGACATATGGAAATGAGCCGTACCTGGAGGAGAGGATGGTGAAGGACTGGGAGGCTGATGAAGAGGTGGAGAAGAACAGACCAGATGAAGAAGCAGAGAAGGACAGACCAGAATGCAGAACAGCGCTGGAAACCCCCTATGAGAAAGCAGAAGGAACCTCACGGGCTCACCGAGCCCCTGGGACAGGGGGAGCAGAGCAGCTGGCTCCGGCTCTTTGCACTGTCCCCTGGAAAAGCCTCAACGCCAGCAGCCATCCCTCCTCTGTGCCAGAAGGTCCCCGCAGGCGGGCGGCTGGGCTGGCCAGGCGGAAGAACGGCAGACAAAAGTCCGACGCGTTTCCATCCTGCGCCAAGAGCCACGAGGGCTTTTGTTTTGGGGAAAGGGTTGAACAGGTTTTGACGAACACAGATAACGCCCCACCACGGTGACGTTTGGGTCACTCCTCTCTTTGCTGTGATAAGAGCTGGCCTCTTATCGGATGGTAACACTTTGATCTTGCTATCGAAGACGTGTGCTGCTCGCTTCTCACCTGAGCGCCTCGCTAAGGACACAAACTCCTCAAAATCCTCGTGGCCCAAAATACAAAGAAACCCTTGAAGCCGGGGGCACGCGTGGTGGTAATGGAAAATGGAGGTCAGCAGATAAGGGGGAGTTACTGCTTCCCGGTATAAAACCGGGGAGTCCAGGCAGCTCAGCCCATCTGCTGCGGTCTCTGAGGAGGTGTGTGTGGAGCGGTGGACAACTCCTGCACCATGAAGTGGTTCATCCTGGCCCTGGTGTGTCTCCAGCTCTCGGAGGGGCTGGTGAGGTGGGTGTCCTGCAGCAGCCGCTGTGGCAGAAAGAGTGAGGAGAGGGGAGATAACAGAGCCTGGCTGCAGTTGTAACGTGCACGGGCTGCCCCACGTCCCCAAGGATGCCAACCAAGTCTAGCCAGGTGTGACTCCAGCCTCCTGCATCTCCATGGACCATGGCAGTCCCAGTCCAGGCTGCAGCCCTCACTGGGAGGGCAGTCCCTGGGGAAATGCAAGGCAGCCGAGCAGAGGGCTCCCACCGTGGCTGGGTTCAAAGGAGCTCAGAGAACTGATCATTTGAAAATGCCCAGATCTTCTCCTGATTTCCTGCTCTATTTGTTGGTTTGGGGTTTTTTTCTCTGTGCAGAATCAAACTGAAGAAAGCCAAGTCTATACGGGAGAAAATGAGGGAGGCTGGAGTGCTGGATGACTACCTGAAGAAAATTAAATATGATCCAGTGAAGAAATACCACTTCAGTGAGGACTACGTTGTGTATGAGCCGATAACCAACCACCTGGATGTGAGTACCCCGGGTTCCCCTCTTGCTGCCTGTCTGTCTCACACTCCCTTTTCCCCCCTCCTTCCCAGCTGCTGGAGTGACCTGTTCACGCCGGAGCCTCCAGGAGTGAGAGACTGCTTTTTTTCCCTACTCTTCTTTAAGCTTCTACTTTAGACTTCAGAAAAATTTCCCCCCAGCCATGAAAAGCCACGCTTTTCTATATATAACACAAGGCACAACAAAATAAATATTTCATATTACATCTTTCTGGAGAAAAAGTAGGGGTGAAAGTTCAGTCCCTTCCTGCCTACTTTGTTCTTTGCAAGAGCGAGACTGGTGTTCCCCACACCCTGCGAAGCACTGGGATGCTGGCACGGGGCTGGGAGGCGAAAGCCTGGTCTGTCCCTCCCCCTGTGGCCAATGGAGACGCCCCATCTCTCCTCTACAGTCCTCCTACTTCGGGGAGATCAGCATTGGGACCCCTCCGCAAAACTTCCTGGTGCTCTTCGACACCGGTTCCTCCAACCTGTGGGTGCCCTCCACCTACTGCCAGGCGCCGGCGTGCTGTGAGTTTCCTTGGGAAATACAGAGCCCTCTGCCCGTACGTGCCTGGCTAATGAAGATGGTCCCATCGCTGTGGCCATCGTGGGTGTCCCCAGAGCGCAGAAATCGCAGTGCTTGTGCCCGACCTTTTGTGGCCGGGCAGAGGGAAGAGCAAAGCCACGATCGTGGAGCTGATGTCCTGCTCCCCGGCACAGCTCATCCGATGCGACTCGCTGTAACTCGTGGGAGAGCGACGGGGATTTAACTGCTGATGGCTTTGCACTGGGTGGCTGATGTGGCTGTGATCACAACAGTTGTTCCCTTGAGAGGGACACGGGAAAAACTGGGATGCAAACCCCTGCCTTAGAGATAACCATGAGGCAGAGGAACAGCCCGTTCCGCTCTTCATGACTTGCTTTCTGCCAGGGAAGCCCCTTTCCCAGGTGTTAAACTGTCAGAGTCACTGGTGGTGGCATCCCACCACAGTCAGGCGAGCGTGTGCCCAGGAGCTTTGCCCTCTTCTCTCTCTCACGCAGACAATCACGCGAAGTTCAAGCCCAGCGAGTCCTCCACCTTCACCTACAACGGCCAGTCCTACACCATCTCCTACGGCAGCGGTGCGCTCATGGTGGTGCTGGGCTACGACACGCTGAGGGTGAGTGCACCCCGTGCCCTCCTTGTCTTGCTGGGCACAATGTCCCCAACACCAGCTGGGGGCCCCGATGGAAGGAGCCTGGGGGACAGCTTAAGGCAAGGCTTGGGCAAACCAGGGCCTGGGATGGGCAAAACCAATATAAAGTGGTTATTGCCACCATAGCTTGCTTTTCACTTTGTTTTAACTCAATTCCTGCTAATTTTCCAAGCTGCCTGGAGATGTTTTCGCCAGCTGTGACCTTGCAGTGTGCTCGTTGGGCTTTCAGAGCATCAGTCATCCCATCCGATGGCTGCCTGGGTTTGCCTAAGCACGCAGGCTGCCCTGGGCTCCCCTTCCTCTCCAGATCCAGAGCATCGCAGTCAGAAACCAGGAGTTCGGGCTCAGCAAGAACGAGCCAACCCAGCCTTTCTACTATGCCGAGTTTGATGGGATCCTGGGAATGGCCTACCCCTCGCTGGCGGTGGGAGGGACGCCCACCGTACTGCAGGGCATGCTGCAGCAGAACCAGCTCTCCCAGCCCATCTTCAGCTTCTATTTCTCTCGGTAAAAATCTGTGGGGGCCCTCCGCATGTCCCACATGCACTGGTGTCCGTCTGCCTGTCCCCAGGCAGGTTCCTTGTGAATTTGTCCCTCACTAGCCCGTGCGTATCGCACTGATTTACCAATCTCTGCTGCCGGAACTCTGTGTTTTTGCAGCCAACCCACCTACCACTACGGGGGAGAGCTCATTTTCGGAGGAGTTGACAGTCGGCTCTTCCATGGTGACATTATGTGGGCACCGGTGACACAGAAGCTTTACTGGCAGGTCGCCCTTAACGAGTGAGTTGTGTTCGTACCTGATGGGCATGATCCACCCGGGGAAGCTCACGTAATGAGGGTGGTACGGCTGTCTTCCAGATGAAGCTGCAGCTATTGCAGCAGGTGTGGGCACAAGGCAGGGCTTAGGCACGGCATTTCGGAGCATCCCAGACTTAGAGATGCAGCCGAGACAGGTTTAGTTGCCAGTGGGCGCTTAAAGTGACGTCCTTCTCCCTGTTTTCCCCCCAGGTTTGCTATCGGGCAGTCAGTGACAAGTTGGTGCAGCCAGGGCTGCCAGGCCATCGTGGACACGGGGACGTTCCTGCTGACGTTGCCCCAGGAGTACCTAGACAGCTTCGTTCAGGCCCTGGGTGCTCAGCTGACCAGCTATGGCGTAAGTGCAGGGGATGCTTTGGAGGTGTGTGCGGAGCCGCGGGGAGGCTTACAAGTGAGCCAGAAGCCGTGGGCTTGCCCAGTTCCCCAAAACTCATGTGGCACCTACAGAAAATGATACTGCAGCCGTGTCAGGGAAGGACGAGGCAACATGGCACTGCCAGGGGATAAAGTGTATGTTACCCCTACATATGGGGGTGTCTCTCCTCTCACAGCGAGTGCTGTGCAGCCCGTAATCTCCTCTTCACCCTCTCTCCACAGTATGCAGTTGACTGCAATGAGATCCCGAACATGCCCACCATCACCTTCATCATCAATGGAACTCGGCTCCCACTCCAACCCTCTGCCTATGTCTTGAACGTATGTATTAGCTGAGCAGCTTCATCCTGCTGAGTCCTGGAGGGCCAGGAAAGGACCCGGTGCTTCTTGACAAGTAGCAACACTCTCCCTACCTGTGTGGGCAGATCCCACCGCCCTGCAGCCCAGCTGGCAGGCTCCTGGTGCTTCTTCAAGGCTCTGACTCCCCGTTATTCCTCCTTTACAGGACAACGGCTACTGCACTCTTGGGATTGAGGCCACCTACCTGCCTTCCCAGGATGGGCAGCCGCTCTGGATCTTGGGTGACGTCTTCCTCAAGGAGTATTACACTGTCTTTGACATGGCTAACAACCGCGTCGGCTTTGCCCCGTCGGTGTAGAGGAGTGGAGCAGCGAAATCCAGCCCCTCTCCTGGCCAAACGCACCTCAGCCAGCATTGCGGGAGCGCTGCGGGGTTCCTATGGACCTTTATGTTCCTTTACGTGCCTGCACGGCTCCCTGTCCCTCCGGGATTTCTGTGTAAGCGTGTTCTCATCATCTCCCATTACAAATAAACCCCAACATCCCAAATCACCTCTGACGCTCTGAGTTTGTTGAGCGATGACTGAGAGCGGACTGATGGGTTGCGTGTCCCAGACACTCTCTCTCCAGCCAGGTAAGCGCCATGATAAATGAAGCAGATTTCTGTGGAGTCAGCCTGGGGAAAGCAGTGGGGAAGCTGTCCCTGGGCTGCTTCAAATCTAAAGTTCATGTATTTATGTTTCTTGCAAAGGGGTATGACATGCTGTCGACTCCTGTGGGACTGAGTCTCAGCCTTTACCTATAGTGAATTATTGAGCCTGGGGGTGGCTCTGATGATGGCAGCAGGTTCCGAGCTCCAGCTCAGCTCACAGCCCGATGGGCACAGGGACGGGAGCGACCGGTCCTTCCCCACGCTGTGCCCAGGGTGGCTCCTGCAGACGGTGCTGCCCATCCCTTTGGTGCAAAGATGTCCCACGGCCCAACCCCGTCCCCTCTGCCAGGCTTGTGCGACTCAGCTGGGGGCTGCACCGTCCCCCAAATCCTGGCTGCTGCCTTTGGGCCTGGCTGCACCCCGCTTCTGTCCTCCTTGTCCTCGATGAGGGGTAAGCCTGGAATGAGTGTCCTGAGTCTGAATCCTGCAAGGGCTTCGCTTTGCGGGGGAGAAGCGCCACGCGCCAGGCTGCGGTGCAGGGGGTCAGGACACCAAAAAGTCACTGGGGTTGGTCTTGAACACCAACCACAGCCCTGGGGACAGGAGTTCCCCGAGGGATTCCCCAAATAGCCAGTTTTGCTCTGTGCTATCAGGTGCTGGTGCGTGTCTGGAAATGCCGTGCGAGTCCCTAACAGGGCGGTATGGCTTCACCCTCCTCCAGCCGCCGCGTGCTGCCGGGCTGCACTAAGTCACTTCAGGGAGATGCTCACCAGCACCTACTCAGGCAAATATAGATTTAGCCGGTGGCGGTGGACATTGCTTTGCTTGCAGTTTGTGGTGACCTTGGAGCGACTGCAAGGACACGCTGTCCTGTCTCTTGCTGCTGCTGGTACTTGCAGGGCTGCACCGATCGCTCTGACAGGCCGAGGATAAAGCCACGGGGCCGGTCGGTCCCCACCTCCGTCCCTCTTGCTGGGCATCGGGAAACCTCCTCAGAGGTGCCTGTGGGAAGCCACTAATCTTCCTGGCAGCTGGATAAGGTTTAACAAAGTCCTGTGATTAAGTCAAAGCGGGAATATGAGGCCAGATTACATTAGCCATGACATCCAAATGACCCCTAAATCCTGAAGTGGGGCTATTCAGTCAGGTAAAACAACAGCCGGAGTATCGGGAATCATGGTCTGTGGTCGAAGGGGACGGGGAACACCTTGGCCGGGGGAGGCTCGGGTAACACTGCTCTTTCCCGGGATCCAAACTTGTTTCTTAGAAGCTCTTTATCATTGGAGCTCATTATCAGATATATTAATAGCTCTGTCATTTCAGCAGAGAGGGGACACAAACTTGTCTGTGCTTTGTGTCAAAATATTGACACAGGCTGAGTGCAGCGAGACGGCGATTAGATAGGTGCGGATAGTGGGGAAAGGCGTTCCTCCTCCCCTATAAAATGGGGCAGTTTCTGAGATCTGAAGCTGCTCTGGCAGCAGCGGTGGCAGGAAGGGACAGGGGACGGCTGACCATGTCCCTGCTGGTCTTTGCTCTTCCCTTTGCTTCCTGCAGGATCCATCCACGCAAAAGCAGATCCATCAGGATGCGATGGNCAGGCTCGAAGCACCGGTCCAACGCCCCAGCTCAGACAGGAGCAGCAAGGCTCTGCTGGGGTCTGTCCCCACCATTAATGGGGACTGGGGATTCTGCATGTGCCCTACAGCAAAGGGCAGTGGGACTGCTCCTGCCCGACCCCGGGGAGAGCGGTGCTGGCCCCTCTTCTGCCTCCTCCCTGAGGTGTGTGTGTCAGTGACCCCCTGTGGGGCCGTTCAGATCCGGACAAATATTTTGGTCCCAGTGAAACGGGAGCGGAACCGCAGCGTGTGGCGGGGGCTCGAAGCAATACGTGTTAAAGCACGTGGTTAAGGAGGGGCCGGCCCAGCGCCGTGTCCCCCGGGCACAGGGGTCTGAGCAGCCTCGGGCTTTCCATCCAGCTGGGGCTCCTTTGCCGAGAGCTTTGCACAGAAAAACAACCCCATGTTTGTCTCTTCAGGTTTTCCACGGGAGATGAGCCCACAGGCCAGCCCAGGTGAGGCTGCCAGGCTGCTGGGGGTGTGGGGACAGCCACCGTTCCCTGGCAGCACGTGAGAGAGTTTCTGCAGGCGGTGAGTGCCCAGGCTTCGGACCGCGAGGCTGAGCAGCATCCTCGGGGCACCGGGTGCCAGGGTGGGTCCTCAGCGACCCAGCGGGAACTGGCAGGGCTGGCAGCACCTTTCCAGGGGGAGGAAAGGATCTCCTGGGACTAAAAATCCCCTGGAAATGAAAGCCAAAATACATGCTCCTCTGCATCTTTCCTGCCTGGCTATGACCAGTGTTACACAAAGCATATGGGAGATGTCACCTCCAACGCACCAGACGTGTGACCTGAGCATCTTTGGCGTAACTCTGACAGGGAGAATGAACTGCAGCACATCAAAGTGTCTTTTGGAGATGGCTGAGTGGTTGCAACCAGGCAGGTAAAGGCCTGTTACGCCTTTCAGAGCTGCTACACCGCGCAGCTTCTAGCACCCATCTCAGCGTCCTTGGGGGGTATTAGCAGAGCTGGAGGGCAGCGAAGGGCAGAAGGGGCAGAGTGACAAAAGGACAAATGCTTGGAAAGACAGACGTTATGGGGGGGGTTGCGCTTGGAGCTGGGCTGAAAAACCACCGCTGCTGTTTCGTGCTAGCCACGTTGAGGGAATTGGACGTAACGCAGTCTGCAGACTTGGGTGGAAGAAACACTCCAGCCCTGTGGCACTTCCTTGGCTGCCTGGATGGGTCAAAAGAGGAACACCAGCATCATTCATTTCCGTTTGCTATGAAGGGTGTGTTTTGCCATTGTTTTCAGGCAAGATCAAGCTGGTGCTGAAGGCAAGAGAAAACACTTTAACTTCTTGATAACAACAGAATTTTGCATTTTATCAGATGTCACATATTTGGTCTTGGTATCAGAGGTACGGACCAATCTGCGAGCGCCTGAACAGCCGGGTAAGGAGTCAAAATCAGGGCGGCTGCAGTGATAAACACACCGCAAGCGTTGGTGTTGGGTGGGTGCAGCGATAGAGGGAAGGGGTGTTCGGAGCAAGGGGCTGGGCACGGCTCCCGGTTATATACCCCCTGCCCTGGCCGAGGTGGTGCAGGAGCTGCCGTGGAGCCACCAGCACCCGGGGCCATGCGGTGGCTGGTGCTGTCCCTGCTCTGCCTCCGGCTCGGGGAGGGGATGGTGAGGTGAGCCCTGGGGCCAGGATGGGTGCCAGGCTGCGGAGGGGGGCTCACCATCAGCGCATGGGGGTGGCACATGTGGATGGGGCCACCGGGTCGCTCAGCATCTCTGCCATCTCCATCCCACGCAGGATCCCCCTGAGGAAAGGCAGGTCCATGCGGGAGGTGATGAGAGAGAAGGGGGTGCCGGAGGGTTTCCTGAAGGACCTCAAAGGGGACCCCGGTAGGAAATACCTGCTCAGTAACGCTGTGGCTTACGAACCGCTTACAAACTACCTGGATGTAAGTATTAAAGCTTTTTCTTCCTCCCCTGGAGGAAGGAGCACCTGGCTCCAGTTTTTGGGGGGATGCCCTCCTCCTTTCCTGGCTGCCTGCGGGAAGCTCCTTCCCTCCCTGCTCACAAGTCAGGGGGCCGTGCTGGGCACCAGCGGGCGTTCTGCTGTCTTTGTAGCCCAGCTCCCAGGGCTGGGTGATGTTGGGAGATGAAGGCAGGAGGCAGCACGGCTTATCCTGAATTGATTTCCCTTCTGAGAAAAAGCGGGGTTTGATGGTTATAGGACAGATCTACTCCCGGCCTTGCTGCCGACTTTGTTATGTTGTAGGCAAATAGTTGCCCCATTCTGTACTTTAGCTGCCCTGGATGCTCTCAAGGACTACGAGCCCTTCCGACAAGCCCTTAGAAGTTTGGGTTTCTCAGCTAGCAGAGGGCAGAGAGGTGAAAACTTTCATTCAAAAAAAAACCCAGGCAGAAACAGAAATCCGCCCACGTTTTTGTTCGCAGTCCTTCTACTTCGGGGAGATCAGCATCGGGACCCCCCCGCAAAATTTCCTGGTGATCTTTGACACCGGCTCTGCCAACCTGTGGGTGCCCTCCTCCTACTGCCAGACTCCAGCCTGCGGTGAGCATCCCTCGGGGGACACAGCGGTGCCGGGGGGACCGGGGTTTCCCCCACCGTCGGTGCTCTCAGACATCCCTCACACGCTGCGGGCTGGAGCTACGGCAGGGAAATCAGTGAGAGCCGATGGGATTTGGTGTTTGCTCTCTGCTGGGTGGCACTGGCGGGGCTGGTTTTGGGTGGCCCCTTCCCTGGGAAGCCCCTTGCTGGGGATTTCTGCCCCTGTGGGGACAGGGATGCTGAACCGAGGGCAGGATGTGATCCGGGGGCTGTGACCTTCTCTCCCTGCAGGCAATCATGCCAGGTTCAACCCCAGCCTGTCGTCCACCTTCTCGGGCATCGGTGTGGCCTACACCCTGAGCTACGGGTTCGGTGACCTGTCGGTGGCGTTAGGGTATGACACTGTGACAGTAAGTGACTTCTGACGCGTTGGTGTGTTGCCGCAATCGGGGTAAGAAGTGAGCGTGGTTGTGATCAGTCCAATTCAGTTAAAAATTTAGGGGATAGCTGAAAGTACCTTCTTATTTTGGATATTAGTGCCTGGACCGCCCATGTAGAGTTTGTGGTGTGTCAGCGTAAATTGACTTGGAGACTGGGGTGTGCAAACAAACCCAGTCCGAGTCCTCTGGGCTGTCCATCATTGCTTTGGGCTAAGGGATATCTTTGGCATTAAACGTTTGCTTTCTACACTGATTGCTGAGCTTTGTCGTTACAGGGCATAAGAAATGTTCTGCTGTGAGACTTGCACGCAGTGACAATGGGATTTTAAACTAACTTAACTGAGGCAAACCCATTTTGGGGGTAATTTTATGAAATAATAAGGGTGATGGGAGAGAGAATACGAGCCAGGCTGCTCCCGACTCCATCTCCCATCTGCGAGGGGGAAGAGCTCAGCATCTCTCAGTGTAGATATACCTCCGTGACCTTCCTGGCCATCCCTGCCTCTCCCCCAAAACTCCCCGCTGGGATGCTGCTGTCAAAGGGGAATGTGCAAAATGCCGACATCTCCCAGTGTCTTTCCTCTCCCTCTAGATCCAGAACATTGTCATCAGGAACCAGGAGTTCGGCTTGAGCCTGGACGAGCCCAGCAGACCCTTTTACTACCTGGACTTCGATGGGATTTTGGGCATGGCTTACCCGGGCGTTGGCATCGGCGGTTACAACACGCTGATGCAGAACATGCTGCAGCAGAGCCAGCTCGCCGAACCCATCTTCAGCTTCTACTACTCGCGGTGAGACCTCTGACAGCGCCGCTCTCTCTCGCAGAGACACAGCCTGGATCCATCCTTTTCTTCATTCCCTCTCCATCCACGCGTTCTCCCCACACACCTCTCTGCCACACCGCTTTCTACTGAGCAGCCTGCCTGATCTGGGATTTAATTTTGTGTCTTTCCAGCAACCCAACCTATAGTTACGGCGGGGAAGTCATCCTCGGAGGGGTTGACCCCCGGCTGTACTCTGGGGAGGTCTTATGGGCTCCTGTGGTCCAGGAATTGTACTGGAAGATTGGGATCGAGGAGTAAGTGCTGCACCGTTGCTTGGAGGGGGTCTTGGAGGGAGGGAGTCTTTTCTGATGCCTTTTCTGCTGCTCTCTCCAGGTTCTCCATCGGGCCGTCGGCCACCGGCTGGTGCAGCCAAGGCTGTCACGGCATTGTGGATACCGGGACGTTCCTGCTGACCGTCCCAGGACAATTCATGCCAGCCTTCCTGCAGGCGCTGGGTGTGGAGGCGGGTGACTACGGGGTAGGTGGGAAGGATGCCCTGCACACACGAGGGGCTGATGCCGCGGGATGAGGACACATCTGTGTGGAAATGCTGAGCGGATGAAGGGCTCCCGGTGTCTCTGGAGCAAAACATCCCACCCGAAACAACACTGCGGTGGCGTATGTCCCCTTGCAGCGGTGTAAAACAACAATAATTCTTCCAAACATGATAAACCTGGGTCAACGCAGCCCTGCCGCAGTCAGAGCTGTGCTGACCCTTAAAGGAGCACGGCTGGGGTTACGGCCGGAGGAAGGAGAGTGCCCAGCCCCACGGATCCTGACCCCTCTGCCCTTCTTTTGCAGTTCATCGTCGACTGCAGCGTCGTCCCGAGCATGCCCACCCTCTACTTTGCCATCAGCGGAGCCCAGTTACCGCTGCCTCCCTCTGTCTATGTCTTAAACGTAGGTGTGATTTTATCCTTCCCAACACGTTTGCCATTGTAGGGCAGTTTTGCCCAGGAGAAAGTCAGAGTTTCTTTTCAAACACAGAGGCTTCCAGAAGCCTTAGTGCTGTATTTCCCAGCACCTAACTTCACGGGGCTTATGCATGCCTGTATGTGACTGTAAGGAGGGTCTAATCCTGCTCCCAGCCAAAGCAGCCATGAAATCACGGGCAGCACAACCCGCCCCATGCTCCTCACTGGCACTGAAATTTGCTCCTTTTCCCTCAACAGAACGACGGCGTCTGCACCGTTGGGGTGGAGAGCACGTATGTGCCCTCTGCCAGCGGCCAGCCGCTCTGGATCCTCGGCAACCTCTTCCTCCGGCAGTATTACTCCATCTTTGACATGGCCAACAACAGAGTTGGCTTTGCCTTGTCAGCTTAGGGATGCTGAGCATCGCCCGTGGGATGATTTGTGCCCACAACACCTTCTCCTCCCTTGGGACCCGCGTATGGTGATGAGTAGTGTCCAGATCTCCTGTAGTGAATAAAGGGCTGCAAATGGAAGTGCCTCGTGTCTCATCTGGCTGCGGCTGAGCAGGACCTGGCGCAGCTCTTCTTAGTAAAACAACAAAGTCTGAGTTCCTGCTTGAGGTTTGCAGGCGCTGCCTGGGCTTTCAGACACGCATGGAGCCTTTGAATTTGCAGCAAGGACAAATTTGGGGTCGCCTTTGTGATTGGGACCCAGATCCCTGCTGGGGCTGGCTGGGAAACTGGGATGACTGGGAGAAATTCAGGCTACACTGTGTGCTCAGCCGCGGCTCGGGGACCCCAGGGCTGAGCCAGTGAGGTCGCTGGAGGCTTCAGAAACCAGTTCAGAGCAGGATTTGCAGAGACAAGGAGCTGCGTGTGAACTGCTCTTGGTTCATTAGGTTTGGGTGAATTGCCCGCACAGATTTGCAAATAAATTAGGGATTAAAAAGTGTCATGCAAGGACGCTCAGGCTGCGGACAACGCCCTGGTTTTGTTCTCGAGGGGTAAATCTCTTCATTGCTGCAGCCTCGAAGGATGGATGATGAGAAGGACGGGGGTGGCGTGCCTGGGATGCGGATGTGACCAAAGCTTGGGGTGTCTGGATTCCCCAGTGCATTCCCAGCAGTGTCAGACAGATCGGGCCAGCGCCAGGGGCCCAGACCAGATCCAGGAGGCTGGTCCTCGGGCTCTAGCACGGGGTTATGCACAGCGCTCAAGGACCCATCGCCCGTTGTTTGACACCCATCTCCTGGTCAGATGACAGTCACCCCGCTGGGGCATGTGACCGCCCGTTAAATC
>VZSZ01011691.1:0-92314 GCA_013398815.1 Ibidorhyncha struthersii
CAAATGGTTTCTGGGAGGAATTACTCCACCACATTCCCAGGAACTGAAATGAGGCTGACTGGCTTGTTCCTACTTTTTACCCTTCTTGAACTTGTTAAATGGTGGTAACTCTACTGCTTATGACATGGTGATGAGGTTTCAAATTTCATTACTTGATTCTCCTCCGAGTTTCTGCTTTTGGAATATTAGAGCACTTAATTTGTGTAAGCTGCGTTAAGAAGTCCAGTCACCCCTACTCCACCGTAAGTAAGGGCTACCTGACAGAAGCCATAGAATTTCCTATCTCTGCAAAACAAAAACACTTCCGTCTTTCATAATATGATTCAATTCTTCCATGTTAAAGGCCACCTTTTCAGAGAAATGTTCACCCCAGCTATTGTAAGCCATGTAAATACACTATAATGCATGGAACAAAATAGCAATAGCAAGATTCAACAGCAGGTTTTTAAACTGAATAAAATACTGCCAACAAATTTTCTTATCATAATCAAAGATTTCAAAACATATCCTTCTCTGTGTACTCCACTACACCTGTTTTTTTTAAAGCATTCTCATAAGCAGTCCTTCAGTATTTCCAAATAATTATCTTCCCTTTCAGTGCTGAATCACTTCCTGGTTCCCCAGTGAACACTGATCAGTTTAGTTTGAATTTCATGATTGTCTTGGTTTTTCCCCTCTCTCAGACCCTCCCCCCCAACCCTGGAATGCATTAGATGGCTCTGCCATTTCTTCATCCCTCCTGGGAATACCTTACCATTCAAGCTGCTCTTCTGAAATTTTATGTACAATTCTTTTCTCCCCTTTTCAGTAACTTCAAACAGAATGAGGAAAAGAGAAGTGCTATAAAGCTGATCAATGCAATAGGAACCCTATAGCATGTGAGGAGACTTAATAAAAATTTGCTTGGTTAGCCTAGCAAAAAGAAAACCAAAAGCGGAGTAACTGCTCTCTAGATACACATCGGTCAGGTAAGACCTTGGACATCAAAAGAATCATTTCAGCTCAAGGACAATATTAGGATGAATGTCCAGCAGTAAAATTGGAATTTATGTAAAATTTATACCATTGTAGATGCAGTGCTATAAGCAGCCTTGAAAAAGAGAAAATTACTCTTATCAAAAACTCATATGCATTTTAAAATAGAGCTTGACATGATCAATTTCCAAAAACTGTACCTGGGCGTAGTCTTCAGGACCGGAAGGTCCTGCGTTTCCTCAACCAGCTGCATGATGAATCCTCTAAATAACATTACATGGCAGACATCAAACCTGCATTAATTTATGCTCAGCATTTTCTGATGGAATGTTTATGTCTATAAACTAAACAAGAACTGATAGGACGGTATAGAAACTGGGATGTCTTATTGCTATGACATACTTCAATAACAAAAATCTCTTTCCTAAATAAAATACACAAGGCAGTACAACAGTCTTGATGGGCTGATAAGAATTCTGAGCCATCACTTGTCAGAATAGCTTCCAAATTAGAATCTTAGCTTTATTTTATAGTCATGGATTTTTTATCAATATTTCAATTGTCACAAATATGTTCAAAAGATCCAAACCCTTACAAGCATGTGAGCTTATAATATGCATGTTATTGTTTTGCTGATGCTTGAAATGCTGGAACAAGGAAGATGTATTTCTGTTGCTGCCCTGCATAGTGGACATGTTGGCTTTGTAGTGCCAACATTGTATCTTCAGGGGAAAGCTTTATTTGGGGATATATTTCATAAACAACATTGTAGATACTATTAAAAGTTACTAATCTCCAACTGTATTTAGCTTGGAAAAATTAGTTTCTTAATTTCTTCAAAATGAAATAACCTCATATGAAATTCATCATCCTTAATCATAAAGTAGAAATGACAGCTCTTGAAATTTGGTCAGCTATTCCTCGCACTACTGGGCTTTCGCTCTAGTTCCAAGACAGTATACTTAAGACTAAAATCTGACATATAAGGCAGCACAGGTGATTCTGCTATTTTTAAGCAAATTAAAGAATATAAATTGCATACAAGTACTTGTGTATTGCTACACAAGTAGCCTTAAGTCACTGAGCTGCATGTGTTTATAGTTTTGCTTTTTTACTGTACAATACATATATCTTCGTTGGAAAACTCTGATTATAACTGTATTTTTATTAAAATCAAGATGTGAGAAGAGACTGAAACACGTAGGACTGGAGTTCAGATTGTCTGGAACTCTGTAATTTGTTTTTGTAAGAGTTACTATCACAAAGCCCTGGCATACAACCTCAGGGAAAAAAAATCACACCTTTTCTTTAACTGAGAGTTGAAATACTCATTTTTCAAGGAATCCTTAGCAAAAGAGCAAGCACAACACTTGCTATACTCTATTTCTAAAGCCAAACTTCTACTTGACATACCCGTTTGTTTTCTTTGGTGAAAGCTTTCTTGCCAAGAGCATGATTTACAACCTAGCTAAGACATGACTACACAGCAGGTGGGTTCCTCCTGGTTTAAGTTTTTTCTCTTAACAAGAGAAATGAAATCAATGAAATAGCACAATGGTAAAACTTTGGCAATAAATGTATATACTGAGTAGGCCTAATATGAAAGGGGTGACAAACAATATTTGTCTATAACTACATAAAATGCACACTGATAATACTACCGGTAAGTACTTAACTTCAGTCAAGCCAAACATATTTTATTTCATTCTTGGTAGAGCATTTTGATTTAAAAGCAAACAAAATAATTCTCAAAAGTAAGTAAGTAATAAAAATGAAATAAACATTAAATATTTTTTAAATGGAAGGAAAATACCATACAGCTCTTGATTAGGTTACCACATACTGCAGCTCAATTACTATGTATGTTCATCCTGAATGCTTACAAAGTTTCTGTGAACAATTTGTATACACAGATTTGTTCTTTACAAGAAAAAAAAAATCCAAGAAAGCACTTTATACATTTCTTCCTACACTGTGCAGGTTAAATGGGAATATAGGAAAGAATTCTAGGAAAGACTTTAAGCTGTAAGTACTCATTTCCACATATAAATATTTAATCTGCACATACAACTGCTACACTTGGCCACATCTTTAAAAGTCAGGGCTTTAATTTTTTACAGAATTAACTATGTTTCTTAGTATTTTTATTTCAGATTATACACCTTAAATACTCAGGTATTTCAATCTCACAAACAATTTCCTCTTAAAACAAAGTTTATCAGAAAAGTGACTGGCTACCAGATCACATCAACAATATATCAAAGAAATCATGTTAGAGAAGCAACAGAAGTCACTATACTTGTAAATTCTCACCTATTTTGCTTACTGAACACTTTTCAGACAAAGATTTAAAATGAACCTTAATAAATTAATACTTAGAGCACCTTTGTATTATTTAAGGATCACTACTAATTGCAAAAACCGAGTCATAACAGGAACAAGGATTAGATCCTCAAGTACTTCCAAGAACCTGCTTCCCACTGAAGTCACCCAAAAACTTTTACATCATAACTAGAGAATCAGGATTTCATTGCAGATTCTGAGTGTGCTGTGCTTCAGCTTCAAGAAGCTCCAGGTCTGAATTATTTGCATTCAAAATATTTAGATTAATACATTAACTAAATTAGCTGTTCAGTATTTTTTAATTATTTCAACTTCTTTGGCAATGTGCAGTATCTCCATAGTAAGTGGAAACGTTCCCCCAGACACAGCCATGTATTGCCCCTACTTAGATGGTTAAAAATACATTTTTGTGCCTGCTGCCCTTTCATTCTTTCGAAGCAGCAAAGACATATTCTATGCCTGAGATAACCTTCTAATTGTAACATCCCCAAAAAACAATGGCACCACAGCCTGTTGAAAGCCATCCTCTCTGCAAGGACTAAATTAGTGTTTAGTCTTCCAATCCAGACTCATCCAGTTCCATACACAATCACAATAATTCAGTTTTCAATATAAAACACTTTCTTTAATGCTGGGGAACCACTTATGACATAAGATGGTCACCAGCTTCTTTATGAATCAGTTGCATCACCAAGCTTACGCTGTTATGAAGCTATAAAGAGGACATCTGTGACATCTGGCCGTGATTTAATTAAAACTTGGTTACTTCCAGGAGTTCCAGCTCCACCTTCCTCAAACACTTTCAAGAACGCTCCTATGTATCACTAACCTTCCAGACACCAAAGTCAACAAAACGCATATCAAGCTACAAAACACATAAAACCCCCACACCAACACTTTTTCTGTACCTCCAAACCACCACACACAAAATACACAGAAAACCAAGCCTTCACATATTAGAACATTTGCTCTGAAAAGCAGACTCTTGATATTTCACCCCCAATGTAAGGAAAACTTTCATGCACAAGGACAGTCCTCCATGAAAACAGACTACATTTCCGAATGTGGGTGAAGTTAAGCCACTACCATGTACGAGAATGAATTAATACTGTCTATAAAGGGCAGAAACACAGAGCTACAAGGGAGAGGATTTTTTTTTGCACAGACTGCTGTAACCATCTTTTATTTATCAGCCTTGATCCTCAACAGAGACCAATGGAAGTCCAAGGAAAAAAGACCCTGATTTTATTGAATGCTAGAAAGCAGACTTAATAATGACATTGATTTATGGCACATTGTAATTTCTCCCAGTCTTCAGATGCTGTTAAGCCCATGTTGTTTCACTGGCAATAACAGGTATTATCTCTTTCGCTTCCACAGAAATTTAAGTTCTCCTTTCCTTAACATCACCTTCTGGTTTAGAGAAGCCGAGTACCTTTTTCTTTTGAATTGCCTGATTAACACAACTAGTTAAACCCAGAGCCATTTCGCCAACCTGTAATTGTTAGTTTGTTGCTATTGTTTAAAACATGAAGGGGAATCTGAAAGCCTGTTGAACTTTTCAGCGCTTTAGCTAATAACACATATTACAAAATTTGTCTTTCAACCATACTGATTATAACAGTTTACTACCTCTACTTTTTTCTAACCCTCATCTATGGATAGGCTGGAACTGTTGGTTAGTCTCAGTCAGTAGCTGTTGTACTAGTTATGTTGTCGCATGTAGATACAGATAGTCCGGGGGGAATAAACAGACTCCTCATCCTTTCCTACTGTTTTGGATTAGACTATAGTTAGGATAACAGTGTAGCCTTTGAGCCAATCTTAGTACATAAAATGCTGTATTTGCACACTCTAGTATACTTCTCTATATCTTAAGAGATTTTACCATGTAGAAGGCAACTGCTAAAAAATACGAGCTACGAGGTAATACAACAGATTAATTTTGTAAATATCTCTGTACTGGGAAAAGCTATTTAAAATCAAGAATTCTGTTTCAGTCTCTTACAACTTAACTTTGATTTCCAGTATATAACAAAATTTTCCAATCATTTTTTCTCACTGAGGTTGCTGAAAGTTTAACATGTAGCTCTAGATAGTCATCATTAATACAAGCTGACCTTTTACTGGGCTAGAATTGCATTAACAGCAGGAAAAAACAAGGCTTCATGTGAAGGTGCAAACTCAGGAGAACAATACAAAAGTATGCTAGTTTAAGTGTTTCCCCTGAGAACAGCAAGTGAGATCATTAAGAACATCCAGACGTATGGGAGATGTATCCTAGGAATCATCCACCCTTGTGCAAAATACATCAGATTCCCAAAAAAAACACCACCATCCAAGGCATTACAGTAAGCTATGCACGAGGAACAATATATGAAAAATATGGCATATGGTGTATGACTGCTGTGAGTAACAATGGAGAGAGAGATTTGACCACAAAGAAAAAAGATCAGTCGTGTATTCACCCATGCTACCTAAGTTGATCTAAGTGAAATTCTTCACTCCCTCCATCCCCCGGTAGAATGTGGCTTCAAGAATATTCAAGGCACAGAAGAGGAACAGGATTACAGAGCCAGGGAGTATATTCAATGACAGTATAACCTGAGCTGCTGTGGAGCTGCACCTGGAGATGCTTAGTGGGGCTGCATGATGAAGAAGAACAAATAGGAAGAAAAAATGTAGAAAAAATGGAGCAGATGATAGAGTAAAAGAGGAAAGAAAAAAAACAGGTAAAAAAATGGACTGAATAAAGAAATTTAAGAGACCTGAGGAAAAGGATTCCCTTCAATACGTCCTTTATTCACACCTTTCCTTAACTATTGGAGACAGCTAGTGTGCAAATAAACATTCACAATGATGTTGTGACAAGTATGGAGAAAGGAGTTAAAACACTTCGATAGCTCTCCTAGGAAAAATGGGAACAAGGAGAAAACACAGAAATGCAGGTATTTCAGAAGAATGGACACTGGCTGAGAGCGGCCTTTAAGTGCTATTTTATTCCTAACAGGTGATGATGGAGAGTTTATGTGATGGTGGTAAATATTGTAGATTGTTTAAACAGCAAACCTTATGAAAAATAAAGTATCTGATTCTAAGATCTAACTTGAAGATCAGCATGTCCTACTGATGCAGTCAAAGACACTAAATATTGCTCAGTTATGAAGTCCAACAGTAATGGATAAAGCAGTATTTCTTCACTACCCCACAAATGAATTTAAACTATGAGTTTAAATGCAGTGGCTTCTAATCAGAAGTCGAGACTTGCTGATGAGAGGCAGTATTTCACAAGACATGGATTAACAAATTCTGCAGGACTTGTGTAAACTCCACAGTATCCAGAATATGAACATGGCAAACTGTCTCTCACATCAGGGGTAACTACAAAAATGTCGGGAACAACTGATGTAGTCATTCCCTTTCACTTTTTTGATAAAAACTCAGCTGCATGGCTATATACCCAGTAAAAAGTGCTCCTCAAGATTTAATTACGTTGATTTCTTTTCCTCTGTTAATGGAGTATCTAATCTGTACATAACATATAACACAGAATACTACCTTTTCTGCATATTACATGCTTTGTTTTGGTGGACGCTAAGTATAAAACCAATTTAGACTGAAAATAACAGGAACAAACACTAAAAGAAATAGCTCTGTAAATGTGTGATTTTGCTGAAAGGCTTATGCAGGAACAGGGAAACTGAGAATTACAGCTATTAGGAAAAAATTGATTTTATTACTTTATTCTTCAACTACAAGAAGTATTTGCAGTGCTTGTATGGTCACCATCATAATCTTCTGCATGCAGCTAAGACGTAACTTTTTCCCAATGGATATTGTACACTGTGTTTATTTTTGACAGCATCCAGAATGTTCAGATATTCCCTTTCTTGAAACTGTATCCTGTTTCTGACACTGGTGAAGGACTGCTCTGAAGTACATGTTAGAAAATGTACTCATTTTATGTCTCTTACTACTTGCTTTATTTAATAAACTAAGTCCCTGATGGTTTAGTCACTGTACACATGGAATAAATAAGCCAGTCCCTGTTCCAACAACTTAGAATCTAAGTATGAGGAAAAAAGGTAACAGATGGATAAAGAAAGAGGGGGGAGTACAAGGAAGCAATGAAAACTATTTTGGTTAAGGTAGTAGGAGGACATGTGTCAATCTAGCTATATTTATGGGATAATTTAAAAAACCAATTCAAAGGAAGTATCCTGGTGGATGTTTACAGTGAGCCCGTGGGACATGATAGAAAGCATGACGATGGCTGACAATCTATCGGGCAGTGGAAACTCTTGCTACCAAATGAGCAAACACAAGAAAAGCAAAAGCAGCTCAGTCCTGACGTACAATGAGGAAAAAGTAGAGAAATGAATATAGGGACAGACATCAAAACGACAGCCAGGAAAATGACGTACATAAAGCAAAACCATAACAGTCAAACTCAGAGAAAAGTGTAGTATAGCTGAGATCCCAGAAGACAAGAACCTGAACAAGAGTTCTGGCTGCACAAATGACTGTACAGAAAAAAAAGCTGGAATGCATATTTATGCATGATATTAGCAGTAAATTGACACTGGTGGAACTGTATACAATAATTTCATTTCCTGAATTAAAAAAAGAAACCTTAGAGACCATTTCTTGTAGGTATTGTCAAGGCTACTTTTTCCCACACACACATTAATTTACCCTTAGTGATGTTACATTTCACATGTTGTTTTATAATTCTCAGTGTCACAAGATCCTCATGTACTGTTTTCACAGTTGTATCTACATTTGATTACCATTCAATAATCCTTTGTCACCAGCAAACTGTGTTTGCTCATTATTTGGCCCCCCGATCATTTAATGAATACTTGGAATATCACGTGTTTTTTTGAGCTCCCACTGATGAACACCAAATTGAATTCCTAAGCTGCGGTTCTCTCTCTTAACCAGTGATGAGCTCAGGCAGAATTTAAATTATAAAGCAAAAGAATGCAATGGAAGATTCTAAAGAGAAGTACAAAAATGACGTGAGTTGGGTACAAAGGAGGCTAGGAATGGGGTAAGGTGACCTGGACATTCAAATTCTTTACTCTAGAGAAGATACAGGGGCATTTTAGGTCTTTAACAGATTAAAGGGATGGACTGGATTATCTTTTAATTCCCTTTAGCACCTACATTCTATTTTCTTGAAGGATCTTTAGCTATCTTAACAGCAACAAAATAAATGGCACTGCAATAATTTTGAAGTTATGCAGATTTTTTTCTTAATTCTGTTAAGAATGAGAAGTACAGTGGGAACCAATGCGATATTATATTCCCATACCTTTTCATTAGTTAATGTATCTAAAGTGCTTTCAATAACTATTTAATTAAGAACAGAATGTGTTGAGCTGAAAATAATATGCTGATACGAAGAAAACAGAAGTTTTTTCATGGTTTAATTTTAAAGAACCAAAATGAGGAGCGAAGTTTACTGTTAAATCTTCTTAGAGAATACTAATAGCAAAGAACCTGAATTCTGAAAAGAGCCATCTCAAGAATCATATCTTTGCTTATTCAACAGGCCATCAACCTAAGTAAGAAATAATGGTGCCATTCCTTTAAAATTAGTTCTGAATTGTAAAGGAGGCTAAAAGTCCTATTATTAAACTTAACTTAGAAAACAGTTTAATAGAGCAAGTCCATTTTGTCTATTTAACAGAATTCTGTTATAAGCCTGTTCATGACAACAAAATTTTATTCTCTATTTGCAGCTGAAGTATTTCTTCTAATTTTATCAGCTTTTTCACTCTTTGAGCCATAGAACAAAAAAGCCCATACAAGGGCTTAATTTTGCTTTTTCCCTTTCAAGAAACTACATAGGAAAATGTATAATCTTTTACTCAGAATTAAATAGAGTAGTATCTACTGAGATTATGAGATCAATTAGTCATAAGAAAATATTCGAAAACCATTGATATTAAAAGGTAATTCAATTCAGCTCATTCATCTTAACAAGTACCTTGACCCTGCAGGGCTAAAGCTGCCCTAAATAGCAGGATCTATTACATAATCCATACTTAGGCTTATGTCACCATGCTGGAGGTTTCTCATTTAAACAAGATCAAAATATCTGCTATTTAGCATGGGCTTTAAGTCTTCAGCAGTCTTAAACAAAGGATTCCTGGACCCAGCTACACTTCAGGTAAAATAAGACTTATGAAAATCAGACATATGGATATTTACTGGAATCCATATAAGCTAGTAGAAAACAATCTTTTCTGAAGGGCAACAACTCTAAAATATGAGGTAAAATAGGCAATTAGCTTTTGCCTTACCTCTCAAGGATCTAAACTGCTTGAGACACTTATGAAGCTAAAAAAATATGACACACTACCACCACCAAAATGGGAAATGATTCAAGAAATATGCATACAAGCCTACAAGACAATGTCTTTATGGTAGCATGATATATTTTGAGTTTGGTATTTTAGATAAATCTCTGCATGTACCAACAAGATATGTGAAATAATATTTTGTCACGCATGGCATTTATGTTTGACAGCACGAAGTAAGTAAGACAAATTAAAATTTTCAAGTATTTTGACATTTCTATGGTTTGACTAAAGTTCACAGTGTCTGAGGAATGTGTGCTGTGAATAAAGCGGAGATCTAGAAATCCAGAGTGGGTAAGCCTTTCTGCTGCTGATCTGAGTTGGACAACACTGCTAACAGAAAAGAGTTTGTAAAGGAAGGGTGAGGATGGAAGAGCATTGTTGTTTTTTCTTTTCAGGAAAAGAGAATGAAGAAAAGAGACTGAAGTTTATAGGACAGCAGAGAAACAGTTCAAAGAATGGAAGAAAATCATGGAAGATGATGGAAGCAGCAGGATACTGAATATCAGATAGAAAAAATTATTTGTCTATAAAAAGCTTTTGTCCCCATTGAGTCACACAAGACATGGTTGTAGACACTTTGACTGACTCTTGGGCAGACTTCCTGGTTCTGATGCAAAATGTGATGCATCACTACTTTGAATAAACTTATAATATTGTTGAAAAAATACTTAAGAAAGACCAAAAGAAAACAAGCATGATTAAACAGCAAGGTCAGAGATGCTATTCAAAATAAGAAGGAAACCTTCAAAACTCAAAGTCACGTTCAAATAAGACAACCATTACAATATAACAGGTGAAAAAGAGGCAATTTTTGAAGGAATAAAGAACTAACTACATGACTTGTTTCAAATATGTATCAGAAACAGGAAAAATTCCAGAGAATCTGTGGGACCAATAGGACAAAGTTTAAAAAACAGACTTTCTGCATTCCTGTAGTTTGAAAAGCCTGCCACAGAAGATACATGTAATTGTCTGCAAAACCAGTTTTACTCTGAATAGACAAAATAGTAACAAAGCAGCAGAACCAGAGGGTATCCACCCAACAGATCTAGAAAAATGCAGGGACAGAATATCTGAACTACTGTCATGTAATTATCCGAAGGCAAGGTACTTCACCAAGGCTCCTGAAGACATTATGCCTTCCACGATATGAGGAAAGTTCTCCCATAGTAAAAGAGGAGATCGGCATAAATGGTTAAGAGATTTCATTGTGAAGGAAGATCATTCACTTTCTTTCCTGCAATCCTATACTTGCATTTGTCGTAGTGACTATATTGACAAGCTACTGTCAAATACAAAATGCTCATGATTTCCAAAGTAAAGCTGTAATTCTATGGATCTTTGATATCTATGATTTGAAATGTCCTTTTTACTGTTATTGTATGTGCCTAAATTACAATAATCTCTTTTTGCTTGTTTGCTTTTTTGTTGTTGGGTTTGGGTGTTGGTTGGGGTTTTTTTTGCTACGGTTGAATAAATAAACTCAATTAAAAGTTCTGGTAAGTAAAGAAAACTGCAGTAAGTTCTTTAAAACATTTTTAAAAAACAGCTCGTACTTACCTGCTTTCTGACACTGTACTATCTTCTCATATAAGCTATCTGTATTTTCAACTAGAGTCCTGATGGTCTGAATCATCTGTAGAGAAAATAAATTAAAATATAAAGAAATATCAGTAAAATTCAATTTTTACTGAAAATTTTTAATTTGTAGAAGATGCTTAAATTTGAACTCAAATCAATAATCTAATGTTTGTTGTTAACATAATGAATACATTCATTTTCCTGGTCAAGACCAGGCAGAGAAGTGCTCTAAATGTGACATAAAGACATAAAAAAATACGATGGTTTTGGGCTGGGATCTGTGAGCACTGAAGTAAAATGTCTACTCCATAGTTCATCGCCTATCAAAGCAAGCAGAAATTATACAACTATTTACCAGGTAATTCACTTTTGGTGGCTTGGGTGAGATAACCTGGATGCAGGTTTCCTCTTCCTCACTCACTCCGACATTCAGGATGATGACCACTCACCATCCAGTGCTTCCTTTTTCCTAGGGATCATCCCATGCTTTTCCAGATTTGTTCCTCTACATTTTCCCTTTCTGTGGCTTGACCTGTACATATGTATGAGACAACACTCGAGGCTGGTACTGGAGGATAAGGAAAAATAAATGATTCCTATACCTGATCTTTCTAAACAAAAAGCCTTTCACGGAAGCTCAGCTGAAAGCACACTGATTTAGATGGAACCGTGCAGATTTTCCAGACTACGGTATGTACCGAGAAGTAACCACTTCACACCTTACCCACTGACATCTCTAGTATCTACTCAAGCAGACGGTTTTCTCATCACTAAAACAATGACTAAAGTTTGACATGTTACTTATGTGGGTGTTCACGTAGAACTTTCTTTTACTTTGGAGACCACAACTGCTGTTATGAGCAGGAATGTTCCATGTTACAGGAAAAAAAAGCCCAAACCTCTCTAAGACTTTTCCTCAGAGAAATAATACTTTAAGAGACATGACTGTGGTAGTCCTTCCTCACACGTATTAGAAGGAGCCTTCTCCAGCTGAGTGACAATGAGGCTGTTTTTCTGAACATTGCTCTGAGGAATAAATCAATCTGGAGAAGCAGGCAGAGAAGCCTCAGATTTTTAATGATGCCAAGTGTGCAAGCAAGTGAGGAGGAAGAACACCTGCACAGATGTAAACTGCTCTATAGACTTGTATTATTTCCAGCTACACAGAAATCTGGTTTATGTAAATTACAAAGCATTTAAAAATAATTCTAGTTCTGTTTCTATAATTACAATTTAAAATTATAAAGAAAATAATGCAAAACTCACAACTCCATGCTTATGCTATGTATAAACCACATATGAACAAGCAACCTTAGAGTATGCAGAGGTGATCGTACTGGATAATTTAATTTAATCTTAATATCCTGATTAACCTGTATTTAATTTCAAAGTATGTATTTGCCCAGATTTATATTAAGTCAGTTTAAAAAAAAAAAAAGCAAATTATAATTAATGACGAAAAAATAGTAACTTGGTCAGGTTGCTAAGCTGCATGTGAAATACTTTAGCTTACTTATTTTTAACTGGATTGTTCTTTGAATATAAATACCAATATTGATTCAAGCAAAAACTGCCTATAAATAGGATTATGCCAATTAATAATTAGGTGTAATAAATTGAAGACAATTATTTTAAAGAGAAGCATACTTTAATAAGGGAATACTTTATTTCAGCCAGATAGCCTTCTATGGGGAGCACTGCAAACTGACTGTTCCTGATGCATCAAGCAGAAAGCTGCATTTCACTGTGTTTCATTAATATTTGGTCTTTGAAACGGTATTCAGAAACGGAATTGAAGCCACTATAAATTTGCTTGAAAGGCAAGGATGTTACCTGTTTCAGTATGTGTGTCATGTAACACATTTGCTTCAATCACAAATATACTTCCAATAACTGATGCTATTTTGCTAACTAGCTGAAAGGATACTGTAAAGCATCCTCCACTGAGTTTTTGCTGCTTTGAAAACCACCTCGGAAAACAAAATGCTGAGCATGTATGGCTCTTGTTTTGTCAGGATGCTAAACCACAATAAGGACTACTGTGGGATTCTCTGTTGTTAAGAATCCTTTCACCTGAGAACCCTTTTGACTGGAGTTCATAGTAAAGAGAGACCTGCCATATTCAAGATATTTGTTCTGGAGGAACTGTAAGGAATACTGCAACTGCCCTATGTTAGTCTATTCTGTTTTCCTGACCCCACGTGTATAATAATATAATTTCTAAGTCTCCTCAGTCAGGTTCTATTCCAGACACGGAACATCTCTATCTGCTCTCTTTCCTTCATACAATACATTCTATATGCACATCTGATAATTTAGAAATAGTAGAGGACAAGTCTCACCTGATTAGAAAACTTACTCTGAGACATTGCACTGATTTTCAGAAATAAGAGAATTTGTTTACTTTCTGTATTGACAAAGCAAGAAAGTTGTACTCATTCTGCATATGAAAGGAAATTAATCGCTGCATTAGTGCTCTTTCATCACAGTAAGGATAACATTGAAGAAGAATTTCTAATAATGTGCAGTTTTAATATTTCACGGTTTTCGTACAGAAAGCTGCTTTGCCTAAATACTCTCAGATCAAAAGCAATGCCCTCTTTGCAATTTTTGAAGAAAAATGTCAACGCATTTCATGTGACAGAAATTATTCTAATATCAATTTTTATATTACCAAGGCCAGTAATTGTTACTTTCTTTATCTTTGGTCTCCAAAATACATACAAAGCTGTGTTTAAGATTAAATCCAGATTTAAGATTAACAGCAGCACTATGCAAAACTGGCTGAGCTAGCAATAATTCAGAGGTTGATAGCCACTACCATCAATCAATGTTATGCTACACCCCATTTCTTTCAAATAAAGAAATAAGGGAGCAGTATGCTTTGTGCACAAGTAGGTGTCACCTTTTAGTTGTGTTTGTTAAGAAAGTAACAGTATTAGTTCACTATAATTTTATTCACGTACTGCTCTTCACCATGCAGTCACCTTTTAGTATGTATTCAGCTATTTGTTAAATGACTCTTATGGAGTGTTTGAACATACCAATTCTTTCCGGTGTTCAAGCCAACATTTTAACACCACAAAAACATTCATGTAGATATTAACAGAAACTGAAAGACTTCTGGTAGACACAGCATATGGGACGACCGAGTATCAATGGTTATATTTAAACAGAAAATTAGCCTGATCCAAATGATACTTGCATGTAAGTGCGTGTTTGGTATAAAAGCAAAGTAGAAAATGCTGAGTAAGCAGGAGCTTCAGTGTGAAAAACAGTATGTCTGCAGCAGAATGAGAAATGAAACTCTCAAGGAAAATTATTTGTGGAAATTGAGGAGAAAGACCAAGTAGAGTCTAGTATATGTTAGACCAGTCTGTACTGATCAAGCCAATCAATAAGCAGGTATTTGCTAACCACAGCCAACTTTGAGAATATTATGAGTGACAAAACTGGAAAGAGAAATGCAAAAAAACTTAATAGGGAACAACCAGTTACCAGCTGACCATTAAAATGTACTGCAAATTACCCATCTATTCTAAGAAAAGTACAAATATTATATGAAGTTTAGTAGCTATACTTTCTAGGAAGTCTTTTACGATATTAATTCCCGTCTCTAACCTATGTCAACTTTTTCTGGAAGTAAAGATTCAAAATATCCAACAAATATATTGTAAATACAGAATGTGTAACACTTGCTGGAATTGCTTCAATTCTCCCCTTAATTCCCATCCTCTCACACCCCCCCAGTCTTAGTATGAACAGAGAACTGCTCTGGTACTAATTACATACTGGACTATCTTCCTAATTTTTTGGGTCAATGGGAAATACAAAATGGTATGCTTTATGAGCATTGAAGTCACCACATTTTTGCAGAGGCCAGGCTGACAGTTTGATCTATTCATTAAACTCTATTTGTTAAATCATGTGACCATTTTACCTAGTTATCAGAAAAACTGTCAGTAATTCTAACAAAAGGATAAATGTCAAGAAAGGTAAAAAAAAAAAAAAAAACTATTGTTAAGGCATTTTAGAAATAAACATGCAATGATTAGTCTAGAGTTCTCAGTGAGGATTAGAGACCTGTATTATTGTATATTGTCCCCGCCTTAAAAAGCATGATGACAACGGTTAGAAACCAAAACTATTCATCCTTCAAACTGATGGAACTGTGTTGCCAACATTGGTACCACTCACCACTTATGTGCCTGTGTCTTCAGAAACCAAGTGAAAAAGTCATATATTTAAAAAATGCATCTATCCTCTTCCTCAGCAAAATCAAATAGATCATGAAGAGAGACAGTTACAGAAAACTAAAAAAAAAATAATATCCAGGTCCCTTTAGGCTTACTTTTTATGTTGCAGAGCTTTGTTAAGTCTGTTTTGTTGTTTTTTTATGAAAGAGGTGAGTGCTAAGAAGTTAACACTGTGGATGTCTATGCACATATATAAGTGCTCACACGTATGTATGCATGCATGAATTTGAGACCATTCATTCAATTTCAGCTTAATTTGAACAAGTAAAGATCTATTTCTACTATGCTCATGAAGATTGGTCTTCTGGTAGAACACAATATCCTGTTTCTGCCCCCAGCTTAGGGAAAAGATGTAGATTGAACTCAACCCTAAATATTTTAAACATCACATTTAACAAAGAATACAGACCTTGAAAAAGAAATCTTAAAAAAAAACAGCGAGGATTTATTCATATGGAACTGGCTGGTGGCACATCAAGAGAGACATTAGGTGCATTTTAAAATGGAAAAAACAGCCAATCATAAACAGCTGATGAAACTGGTGAGAGAAATTGCCTTCACTGACAGAGTTGCAACACTAAGGATGAACTCTATTTTTAGCAAGTAAAGCACATTACACATTTACATTTTGAAATATGTGAATATCTGCTGCTAATACTGTTAGACCTACATTCCAATAGTAAAACTGAAACCATGCTTACAGTAGTTATCAACCAAATCTTTATTAAAATGGTGCTTTCCACAAAATGCTGCTCGCATTCTCCTTTCATCTCAAATCTCCACATATTAGACAGAATTCTAAAACCACAAACTACACCATTTCTGAAAACAGTTTAGCATTCAGTGGCCAAAATGGTGCTCTTAACAGTAGTAATAAAAAAGTAATTTGCATTTTCCAGCCATTTTATTAAGTCCAGAATGCAAATAGCACAAATAGCAAATAGCCCTTCATAAAAAAGGAAATCAAACATGGGGCATCCCAAACTACAATACATAAACTGCTAATAGTATCTGAACCATTTCAAAAGATGTGTTACCCAGAGAGGGTCAGAAGTTGCTACCATTGCCCCAAGCAATAACGGCAAGAAAAAGAACTCTGATACAGGCAGCATATAAACACTTTTATTCTCAAGAATCATTATTCTTGTACTGGGAAATCAAACAAAATATAGTCAGTTCTAATTAAATATATGTATAAACTGTATCCAAGCAGTCCAGTGTTCAATGTCAATGCAGCAGGAGGCATTTTTGTTGTGGCACTGGAACAAGCAGAAGAATTGTTCTTAGTCCTTTCAGAGACAACTGCCATGGTCAGGCTTGATCTGAAGTTGCATAGAATTGTTCCGAACTATATATACTGCTTTTGATTTTCCACTGGAGAAAAATGGTGTTATAGCAATAAGGAAGGAAATTAATGAAAAATCATATTGTAAACATATTAAACCTCAGAATTCAAATGAATTGTTCTAACGGTGTGGACACCACACTGAAAGCATTCTGAAATGTCCAACTTTCAACCAGCACCACCATAAATAATGGACGTGGACTTCTAATATGCAGGCGACTGATGTTCATGTTACTAAGCTCAGTTCAAAACTCAGTAAGCACTGATAAAAACCTTACACCTACCACCCTTGAGACTTCTAGCACCAGTAGATCAGGACTACTCAGTTTTAAAGAGTAACGGGTCCTCACATTCAAACAGGAGTGCCATACAGCAAAGAAAGATGTTGAAGTGATTGTGAAGTAGCATCTTAACAGAAGAGACAATATACTTTTCTCTGTCCCAAGCTCAAGTTACAGCCTTCCTGAAGACATCTTAGCAGAGCTTTAAAATATATGAAGAATACCTTGCTAAGTTGCATGGAAAAGATAACTGAATAAAGATAGCAGAATAGTTTCCAGAGATTACAACTTTCTGACGACTACTACTGACAAGTGATGAGACAGGAAAAAAACTTGCGAACGCCCCAGCAGAACAGATTTTTATTATGTTTCTTTTAAGGTTTTTCTTCAAATCCCAGAGAAATTTTAGAAATTAACACAGAGAGACAACCGCCAGTCCATGAGTTGAGTAATTCATGTTATGTAAAGCAGATATTGATTATGGCAATAGATACACTGAGTCCTGTTTAATGACAGTTTCTACAAATGCAGAGACATATATGTGGGATGTACCCAGCAGTCCTGAGGGGGGCAATTGATGTCATTGCAAGGCAACTCTCAGTTATCTTTGAAAGGTCAGGGCAATCACAGGACATTTCTGACTACTGAAAGAAATCAAATTTCACTCCTATCTACAAGAAGAGTAAGACGGAGGACCAAGGAATACAGTCTCACTTCAGTCCCTGGGAATGTGGTGGAGTAATTCCTCCCAGAAACCATTTGCAAACACATGAAGGACAAGAAGGTGATTGGGAAAAGTCAGCCTGGATTTACAAAGGGGAAGTTGCGTTTAACCAACCTGACAGCCTTCTACAATGAAGTGACTGGCTTGGTGCAGGAGTGGATGGTTTCTGTTTTGACTTTACTGAGGCTTTCAACACTGTCTCTCATAACACCCTCATAGACAAACTAAGGAGGTAAGTAGAGGCCCAGTAAGTGGGCAGTGAGGTGGACTGAAAACTAGCTGACCAGCCAGACTCAGAGCATTGTGGTCTGCAGCATGAAGTCCATCTGGAGGACAGTCAACAGTGGTGTGGCCCAGGGGTTGATACTGGAGCTGCTACTGTTATCACTCGGATGACGGGGGAGAGCGCATCCTCAGCAAGTTGACAGGAGATACAAAACTTGGAGGAGGTTGGATACAGCAGATAGTTGTGCTGCTATTCAGAGGGACTTTGACAAGCTGGAGAAGTGGGCTGGCAGGAACCCCATGAGAAGGGTTCAGCAAAGGGAAGTGCCGAGTCTTGTACCCGGAGAGGAATGCACGCACCAGTACAGGCTGGAGGCTGACTGGCTGGAAAGCAGCTTCAGAGAAGGGGACCTGGGCGTCCTGGTGGACAAGAAGTTGACCATAGCTAAGGGAGTGCATTGTCAGAAGACTGAGGGAGGTGACCTTTTTCCTCTAGTCAGCATTAGTGAGGCCACATCTGGAATGTTCAGTCCAATTTTGGTTTTTCCAGTATGAGAAAGATATGGACTTACTGTCCAGCACGGGACCACGAAGAGAGTTAAGGGACTGGAGCATCTTTCATATGAGGAGATGCTGAGAGAGCTGGAACTCTCCAGGCTGGAGCAGAGAAGGCTCGGAGGGGATCTGGGGTGGTCAAACACTGGAAGAGCTTGCCCAGAGAGGTTGTGGAGTCTCCGTCCTTGGTGATACGCAACACCCAACTGGACACAGTCCTGGGCAGCCTGCTCTACCTGACCATGCTTTGAGCAAGGCAGCTAGATTAGATGATCTCCAGACATACCTTCCAACTCAATGACTCTATAGAAATATGGATTTTTGCAAAGTTGGCATCTCCAATCAAAATAAATTTTCAGAACTGACCTTTCTGGCTCAAGACAACAATCAGTAAAAACTTCATTATAGAAAAAAATCAGATGTGGTTTTGCCCAGACAGTCCAAAGCTGCTCTATAATGAAGAACAACAGATCCTTCCACTATCCAAGTGTAGCCCAAAGTGCCAAGGTAAGAAAATGAAGCTACTAAAGGCTACTTCTGCACACACAGAGGACTCCTCAGATCAAACTAAATTTGTTCAAAGCAGTAAGTTTTTTTAGCAAACATATTGTCTAACTTAGAAATTATTTCTCCAACTATGCAAGAAAATAAATTTAGCACAGAAACATAAGACTCATTGAGGTTGGAAGGGAGGTCTTCTAGTCCAACTCTCCCTACTCAAACAGGGCCACCTAGCACAGGCTGCCCAGGACCATGTCCAGATGGCTTTTGATTATCTCCAAGGGTGGAGACTCCACAATCTCTTGTGGCAACCTATTCCCATGCTCAGTCACCCTCACAGTCAATAAGTGCTTCCTGATGTTCAGACAAAGCCTCCTGTGTTTCAAGTCATGCCTTTTCTCCTGTCACTGGGCATCACTGTAAAGAGCCTGTTTCTGTCCTCTTTGCACCCTCCCTTCAGATATTTATACACATTGATGCAATCCCCCTGAACCTTCTCTTCTCCAAGCTGAACAGTCCCAGCTCTCTCAGCTGTTCCTCATAGGAGAGATGTTCCAATCCTTTCATCACCTTCATGGCCCTTTGTTGGACTCCCTCCAGTATGTCCATGTCTCTCTTGTACTGGGGAGCCCAGAATTGGACACAGTACTCCAGGTGTGGCCTCACCAGTGCTAAAGAGAGGGGAAGGATCATGTTCCTTGACCATAACACATATCACATATTATGATATCATTAAGTACTATGTTTCCCTTTAGACTTTAAAACACTGTCCCCTTCTGAGACAAATGCAGAGGAAATTTCTATTGTGCTTCCTGAATTCACTGGCATATTATGATATAAACGTAATGCTGTACCTAATTGACAGTGACAGTACATCCCCATAAGCGGGAAAACCATATGAATAGACTCATGGTTTCACTTTTTCAGCCTTCCTTTCCTCTCTCACCTCTTTTTGAGACATTTTGTATTCTAGAAAACACATACATGGAAAGAAGCAAGCTGAGATTATGCCATAATGCAGTGTCGGAGCATGAGAGATGAAATCCACTTACCCAAACTAATTCTTGGAGGCTCGAGAAAAAAATAGGACATCATCTGTTCTTAATTCTGTAGTATCCCAAAATGAATTAGATTTCCCATTTCTTAGTTCAAGAAAATGTACCAAAGAATAAACAGTCCACAAGTTCTCCATTAAAAATTCCTATGTTCTTTCTTAATTCCTTATGAGTTAAGTATTTAGAAGGACTACATTGAAGACAGAGTAAATAAAATAATCAGCAGCTCTCTTCTAAACTATGCACACAATGACATTAAACTCTCTTAAATCCAACAGTCATTTCTCCTTGATTTCCTAACATTCTGGCTGTTACAGCAAAATGATTTTCATAATTTTTAAATTAAAGCTGACAGAATGAAAACATTATGTAAAAAGTGGACAGCACATGTACATGAAAGGAAAATATCCTATATCTTAAAAAGAAGCAGAAATTTTTATCATCCTTGTGAAAAAAAATAGGTAGTGTTATTTTTGAAGCTAAAACCATCAGTAACAGCTCCAATAACCACAGGTTTTTTACACAAGAGAAGTCAAAAAGACAAACAGAAGATTAAGAATTTATTGAGAAATAAAGAGAGAACTACTATTGGAAATATGGAATACATTTAAGAGAAGCTGCTATGCATCTGACCTACTTTTATGCTCTTCCATAAACATTGCATTGGACTACATTAGAAACAGGACAGTAAGCTAGATGAACTCCCCTTCCTAAGTAGCCTTATTATTTTATGCTCTTATGAATACTGTGAGTCAGCCATTAGCCATAATGGGATTAGAGAGAGGACACAAAAACCTTCACCGTTTATGCACTTCACAAAAAATGAAGAAAACTTCACCGTTCATGCGCTTAATGAAAAATGAAGAAATCTTGACTTCCCAGAATCATCAAGTTGTCATTACCAGAGCTTTTCAATCAATGTAAAACAGCTCACACTACAACATTTGGCACTGAAGCCTGAATATCCAAAATTAGACGTTTGTTTCTGCCCTTGTGGACTGAAAAGCCCAATATAAACTGAAGTTATCATCTGCAGCTCTGTTTTTGGAAGTGTAATTGCAACCTTCAATTTAGAATGACTGTCCTGTTATAAAACAGAAAAATAAAAACCGCTAATAAGCAACACAACTGTTTTTTAAGAAGCTGCCCAAGCTATTCACTATTTTCCACCAGTACTTTGTTTTCCATCATTTTATGTGACAGACTAACAACTACGCAATCAGTAACTATTTAAACTAATCTCAAAAACCAGGATCTACAGTTATCATAATTTCTTAAACATGTCAAAAAACATTACCTGGGCTATTTGAAACATTAAATTGCAATGAATGATGTATGTTTTCCCTTAGATCTCTTCACCACTGAACTGTATCTGTTTATTACTTAAATAAATACAGTTCTAACTCTGCAGAGACTTGATAATGAAAGTAAACATACTGTACAAAGCCAGAGGCAATAACAGAAATAGTGAGACAGTGTATGTTATCACTATTTAAATATTGCATCTTTATTGCCGACACTGAAAGTTACTGTTTTAACACACATTACAACAATCCGACACCAAGACTGAGAAAGTTGTTTAAACTCAAAGCACCCACATACCTCACACCTTGATTATCTTTGCAAATCTAAGGGCATCATTAAGCCATAAATCTTCAAGTGTGCTTAACTATGTTAGCTAGATCAAAGTTCTTGAAGCTATACCTGCTATCTCTAATCTACTTACTGGAAGAACACACTCTAATGCAAAAAATGAACACAAGCAACTGTCTTAACAGTTCTTTTCCTGTTGGAACATCAGGTTAAGTTCAACATTTACTCCAGCTATCAGAGAAGAGCTAACAATTTTAAAAGGCTAAAAATTTTATAGTAATTTCATTTCAATATAAGCATTTGAAAAGTGACTTCGTCAAATGCTTTTGGAAAATCCCACCAGACTAATCTTCCGTATCTACATGCATATTGACTTCAAAGAACTTCGAGAGATTAATGAGCCCTTGACTTTATAAAAACTGTACTGACTCTTCCCTGACACAACATGTTTCTCCATGTTTCCTCTAATTTTCTTCTTCAAAACAGCTTCTACCCATTTTCACAGTACAGATATCAGCCTGTCCGATCTGTAATTTCTTGATATTCTCTGGAAACCCCCTGAAACACTGGCACCATACTAACAACTCTGATAGTCGGTCCTAAGTGAGAGGATACACACAACAATTAGCAGTTTAGATATATCGACTCTTGAGATCTTTCAGAACGCTTGAATGAATATCATGTCTTTCTGGTAATTTTTTTCTCAGTCGTTTCACTTTTCCTATGTAATAACTTCTATCCACATTTCAGTTAAGAGATGAATCCTCCAATAAGTCCTTCCTAAGGAAGCATTTCATGTGCAACTTTAATCTCCACATGTACATGGATGCAAAAACTAATTTAGTGTTGTGGCTTTATTTCTTTTCCTGAGGCTTTCTTTCTGGTCATACACACTCTTTGACAGGCTTCCTGTTTCTGGTATTTTCAGAAAACAAGTTATTCTTATGTCTGTGCAGGTAGTTCCTGAAATTCTTCACTGTCGGCTTTCTTACATGTTTTATTTAAACATGGCAGGGTTAAATATCGATTCTATCTTCCCCATTTGCACATGACTTCAGCATTTTGAAGATGCCTTCTTCTGAACGATACCTCCTCATTTTTGTTCTCCTCAACTGTATTTTGATAAGTGGTACATATTTACTTCAAGCCCCCTGTGTGGTATCTTTAGAGTGTCTATGATGTCTGTTCTTTTGACTACTCCTCTTACCTTTTTATTTTAACGAGGTTCCTTATTTTTATGCAGTTATGGTCTTAAGTATAAAAGGAAGGAATAATAGCTTTTCAATCTTCTGTGCAAAACCTAAGTTCTTTGCTTTATAAGCCAGTTGATGCAACGAGTTAAATTGAAACATGGAACACCCTTGGACCTGAACTCCAGAAGACATGGGCTCAACAACAACATTCTGAATCAACTAGGAAACAGAACACAGCTATCACAGTCTATGCCAGTCACATACTCATCAGAAAAGGTACCAGATGGAAAAATCTGGATTTTCTTCAGGTGCACAAAGCAGATAGTGGTCAGATGCTATCATGTGATTTAAAAACATGATATGCAAAAGACTGAGCTCAATTACAGGAGATTGGTGACCAACTTGAAGTCAGCCTTCTCTGCAACAATCAGAAATTGAGTATTCAGATCAAAAGAAATTCATGCAAGAGTTAAGGTAACCTATTCACTCACTCCATTTTAGGAAATAAACTGGGAATTACCAGCACTGGATCTAGTGTTTTTTGGTCACCCCAGAAGTCTGCAACCTCAAAGAGGAATTTGTGGAACAAAGACTTCTCAACTGAATAACTCTGGCACATTAGTAAGCTGAGATGAAGCAGAAAAGTCTTCACCTACTTGTTCCCTCAAGATACAATTCTATAACCACAGCAGAATGACTGAAATCCCTTTTACTGTATTTGCAAAGTAACCATAACCAAGGACCTACATCAACAAGGTAACTAATACAGATTTTATGAACTAAGCACAACTCAAAACAGATCTGCTAATCATTCTTTTTTAGGCCCTGTGCAAGAGACAATGCATGTATTCTTTGGTTCCTTCAGAATTATGAGCTTCAATCCAATATGCCCAATACAGAATTGCTCCACCCAATTCAGCTGTATTGATACCAAGACAAGTTTTAAAGGTAGAGAATACTTAGAGTTTTGAGCAGTAGCTGAAGTATCAGAGGACTATTAACATTTTACCAAAACCTTAACAATCAGTCCTTTCTAGACAGTCTTTTAATAAGCCCTACTAGTACCCGTCCATTCTATAACTCTTCAAGATATAGTGTCAAGCTGTCTACTTCCCAACAGGATGGACATGTTCAAGTTCAAAATATAGGCTATTGTATTTAGTTTACGTCACTGGCCAAATTTTCAACTCCATAACATGCAGTTAACTTCCACATGACTGCATGTGCAATTTGCTGCATTGAGTCAGTAGTTGAAACGAGCCAACAATAAGGTAACCGGGTTTAAGCTTACTATAGAGCTACTAATCACCAATTACATGGTCTTTTCCAGTTTATTAGCTTTGCTGTATTTTAATACCTCTCATTTTCATCATCTCACAACCCCACCACCAATAAACACAGCCCTGCTCTTGACCCTATCCCTACGGTGTGTATACAAAATATGTTCATCTTATTTGGTTTCATTTGAACCAAATACACACCTCCTATACTGTAGTCTGCAGACATTTTGAATTACAACATAACCTCAACATTTAAAAAAAAACAACACCAGAAACTGTGAAGAAATAGATCTTGCAGCATTATCTAATTAGGATTTAATAACATTTAATCCTGATTATTGTAGCAGCATCTTTCACACAGATACAGTTCTCTGCCTTTGTTGTTAGCTTTCCTCTTAAAAGTAAATGCCTGCCTGCAGAGTTCAGAAAAACTTATCTATCTACATCAGATGGGACACTATCTTCCACTAAGGGCAGACAAAGACAGTAAAGTTCTCTACAATACCTGGCTTCATTTGTATGATCCTCTAGCATATCTTTGACGTGCTATTATACTCATCACTGAACAATGCTGCAGACTTACGACAAGATAATATTTTTTTTCTCTTGCCATAGCATAACTTTTTAAGGTTTACTTACTGTTTATCTTAAAGGTCATATGAAATTTAAAAGAAAACATGCAATGGTGTGGAAGAGGCACTTGCCTTAACTCCAAGCTTCAGTCTGCAGCACTGATCAGTGATGGGTGTGATGACACCAACAGAGTGCATGCTGAAGTATCACATAAAGGAAGCTGAAGTTCATGAACAAGAGGGAAAAATAAAACATTGTTAAACAGTGAAAAGATGTCAGGGTGAAAAATAGTCAGGAGCATGGAGAAGCTAGAGAAAAATACACAACTTAAAACTTCGGTCTTTCTCAAAAAATTCCTAGTTACACTTGGTTTTTATTACTCTGAAAAGACACCCCAACTCCTGTAACATGGATAAACACAAAAGATCCTTTTATTTCCTGGGCAAACTTCTGGTTCCAATAACACTGGTGACAACTACTCATTAAACTCAAAAATACAGTATTTTAACCAGTGAATAGTACTAGCCTTTATCACTTATAGATCCTTCATTAATATTGCAGTGAATGCTGATGAATTAAGAAAGCATTATGTGCTCTTTGTTTACATGTAAAAAACCGTACATGTAAAATTCTAGTCATATGCTAATTAACTTATTATCATTTGCCTCATTGTTTCTTTAAAACAATGTGCGCAAGGCTGAAGACAATCTCACCTTTCCATGTGCCCCTGCAGTACAACACTCCTTTGTAATTACTTCAATATGGACTGACTGTCCCACTGTAAAGGTCTTACGACATTTCTCACTTCACAGAGCAACGATGAGTCCTTTAAGAACTCCCAATGTAAACAAATTGTGAATAATTAAATATCTTGGCTGAATATTGCTTTCTATGTTTATTATCATTTCATAAAAAGGAAAGTATTTCTGGCAAATAAGAATCCGTTCATTAGCCAAAAATATCGTGATCCTGAAATGGCAGTACTTTTGAGAGTATCATTATGTGTGTGACATTGAGAATGCACACCAGGTAATGACAGCCTATTCATTTATAGTACTAACCAAGGTTCATTTAATACACATGTAACACAATCTCTGTTATCGACTTGATTTCCTAATTACAGCACTTTAATCACTGGAGGAACACAGTTAAAATACAACTTTGACCTATATTGAGGTCTAAGCCAGCAGCAAATAAGACAAGTAGGTAACCATTACTTCGACAGTACATCTATCCTTTCTTAATTCTGGATAAGGCTTTTACACCCACCTGTTAATTAATCATGCCAAAATATCCCCAAGCCAAACCCAAGCATTGAGATAAAATGTGTCATTTGGAGGGCTCACTGTATTAATTTGCACCTAAAGCACACAAAGAGAACACTGTTTATGACAGTATCAGACTCTAAACATCTGCCACTACAGCAAATTTCAATGTATAAAGCTAATGAGTGTCACATCTCTTCTCTTCTCCTTGAAGAACAGATGACATGGATGTCTCCCGTTGTTTCATAATGTGCTTCCAGAAACGAGCTATCAGTATGGCTCCCATGGCTGACTTTATTTTCCAGTATACCCTACAGATTTTAGTTGCTTACAACCTTTTGTGAAACTGGACAGAGTATTGGCAAGACCAAAGTTTCACAAATTGAAACGCATCTCATTATTTTAATTTGTAAGTTTTATTTGATGAAAATAATCTTAATTTTTACTTATCTTCATCATCATTTAGAGCTAGAAGCACTATCATACTTTTTGTCTTTGTAGGAAATTGAGTCTTTACCCTTTAGGGAAGAGGAGATGGAAAATGCTTTGAACATGCCACTAAATAAATATTATGTTTATATATGAAGATAAAGTATAGATCTCCAAATATTCAAATCATGCGTAGAATACAGGATGTGGGGGAAAAAACATATGTGAGAGACAAAGAGCAAAGCAAATTTGGATTGCAAAGATTTCTGGCGTAATGAGTTACCTCTATTGAAGTATTCAAACAAAAAGATTAATCCAGACTTACAAAAAGATTCTAGGTATCTGGAATAGCTTCATACCTAACAAGCATCATCACCGCATCAGAACAAACTGCAGGTAGAGACATCTCCATCAACAAGACAGAATTTCACTATGTACATGTTGCAGGTGTAATCCCAACAATCAAGCTTGTTTGCATCCTAATTATAGTGATAGCCTATAAGCTACCACTAAGTGGATCTATCTTCTTGTAACTGTGCTACCATTCCAATCAAATTCTGTTGTATTTACATCATCATTGAACTATATAAACTCTGCCTAAATTGCTAATTACCAACAAGTGCCTTTTGGACTTTGGTATAGAATTATTCTGAAGCTACTTTTTCTTTAGAAAGCAGTTTTTTATATATATACACACAAACACACACACATATGAAACTGGGCTACTGGTTTCTTTTCGTTCTTTTTCTATCTTTAAGTACCAATGACTGTTTTTAAGTGACTTGATCCTGACAGGTGAGATTTCTCATTTTAGCACACAAATTAATGCAAAATTATCCTAGAAACGTTTACTCGTTGTCAAATGATATACCAAATTAAAGAAATCACTAAATAAATAAAAGCTCAATTACACTGTGCCAGACTAATTCAGTGGAAGTAAGGAGGACATTTCAAATCACATTCATCTGGATCTTTTTTCCATACTTTAAATTAATGCAAGGCGGATGTAAATCAGTAATTTTCAGTGTATTAGTTCCTCCTTCCTTCTTGCAAAATGTTTAATTTCCAGTCTCTGAAGATGGAATTTACATACGTACTGAAGTATAAGGCTAAAGTTAGCATTACAACTGCTTACAGATGTAAAAATGCCTAATCAAATGAGATCTATAAGAAAGATATAGCAAAGGAAAATGAAAAAGAATGTGTAGCATTTAACACTTCAAGGTGCTAATAAAACTACAATTCCTAAAAGCAGTTCCTCACACTTTTCTATTCCATGTTAAGTCAAAGCCAAAGGAAATCAAGGTCCACAAATTGGAAATTGTAAAGTGGCAAATTAATACAAGAGAGTGATAGGTATGAAGAAAGTTTCAAGTTACTGCAGAACAGGTAAATTAATACATCCTCTTCACATTAAATCCTCTTGATTATAAGCACTTTGCCTTCTGAAGTGTACAAACACTTTCATATTTGCATGCAGTATATTAATCTCTATGTTTTACCCAATATGAAAACACTATCAGTTGCTGTATATTCATTCATGGGAATTACTTTCAAGTACATGAAATGAAGCATGAAATAGAAGTCACAGGTTAAAATGACCTTTCAAAACAGGCACGGTACTGTATATTAGAAAAAGAAAGTCTTTCAAATAGCATATAAAATAACCACAAAGGACTACTCACCATGTCATATGCTGTTACAATCTTTTTCAAGACCTCTGGAACAATCCCTTGGAGCTCCATAGTTGGATACTGATCATTGAGATTCAGTACTACCAAGGGTGTATTATCCGGCCCAACCAAGCGCGTAGACACTGCCAAAATGCACTGCATAAGATTTGCTACAGGAGAGAGGCCACATAATTCTTTGAATGAAACTACTGCATTCTGCAAAAAGGAAAGAAAGAGTTTCCTTTACAGTTAAATATGAATTTTAATGTCTCATTCTTTCAGGATAAAATACTTCACTGTTACAGTTGAGCTACAATGTGGCATTACCACCACTTTTCCCTGAAGAACTGGTAGTTTTCCAAAGCAACCAATATTACACACACATTTACAAAAAATGTTAAAAATTCAAACAGAATTCAATACTTGCCACAGGAAAAAAAAATCTACTTAGAACAAGTATGTCTGGTCTCTATCGCTACTAAAATTAACCATGTAAATAAATTAATTCTAAAACATACTGGCTATGTATTTTGAAAAATTCTAAAAGACATTTCAAAGTAACTTTTAAAATGTCACCAAGAGTAACAAAATATTAGGTGCTGAATGTCCCAAATAAGCAAAGTGAAGTGGAAGGAGGAATTCAGCCCATTTGTAACTTTAAGCATACCTGAACTATAGTCCAGACGTGCTGTGGATCCGCTGGCTCCCATTTGGTGTGATTCACAAACCCAGCACTCCACTATCGATGTCATTCCTACCACAGCATCACACTTCAGTGAATTTTTAAGGTATTTTGATATAAATACCAATTTTGTAGCTTTCCCTAAAATTTATTACAGTTTTATTTTATATCCAATATGGTAGAATATAAAACTATATGTTTAATCTTGAAGAAAATTTCCTGTAACAATACGTGACTCCAAGTAGCCACTGAAATTCCATGATGGGAATATTCTCAGCACTGTAATGAATTTAGGATTTTTGTACCAAGTGGGAGCTGGTGATCTCTGGCAGGTCTGGAGTTTGTGTTGCTGTAGGAAACAAAAACAAAAACATGGTATATTTAAGTTACAAATGTGCTCAGTTCTCCTTTCTCTCAGGTCTTACCCAAGCAGGGTATCTGACTAGTTTCAGGACACAGATTTTCATTTTAACCAAAACCACTTTCCATCTTGCTGGCATGGAAAGGCTCATTTGTGGACAAACGGCTTAGAGACACATAATGCCAATCTCAATGCAAACAGGAATCAAACATGAAATATTCTGCTGTCCTTTAATGGGACACAATACCCAAAGTAGACTTCAAAAATCTACGTATAGCATGTTCATGCAAAGTTATGTGAATACCAAGTTACATCTACTACAGTCCCTTACAGCGTACTTTAACGCTAGTGAACGTTTAGTAGCATCTCATAAACGTCCAGGAAACAGAAACTACTTCTAATAGCTGGACTACACCTTAATGACACAGTAATTACACAGTTGATAAGACAGACATTGGGAAGTCCATTCAAACAGATTTTGTTTGAGATAAACATCATGGGTAAGCCATTATGAACAATTTTACAGAAAGGTAAGCAAGGACCCATGGAACATATATATTAACTAATGCCAGGCAGGACAGAATTATGGCTATAGCTCTTGCCTTTGGACTTCCAACTCTATATCCAGAGACTATCCCTCATACTGTCAAGCAATTTAAACATGCAACTTCACGTCCAGTTTAATCACTCATGTTATACTTTTATCTATGATGAATATGTAACAACAAGTTATGAAATGTAGTCATGATTGTCACAGTAATATAGTACCTAACAAGGAAGAAAAAAGGCTAGTTATGTGTATACAGATTTACAGAAAACATTATACTCACTACTGCACACTTTCTTTTTTTCCCTTCTTCCATCTTATATTAAAAAAAAAAACTTTGTTCATTATAATCTGGCTTGTGGGGACATTATGTATTTCTGTATCATAAAAATGGTAACAATTTATAACACAAAATTTCAGTAATATAGAAATTAAATCTCATTCTCTAAGTTGGTATTTATTTTAATTGAGTGGTTTACTTACTTCTACTAGGTGTAAACCCCTTAGTTACGCAGAGTTTAAATTGTGAACATTATATAATCTGTCAGTAAAGCTACACAAAACTAACATTCCCTCATGTACCTAAAATATCTTCTTGATAGCATTCTGAGAGATGATAATGATGAATTTATTTGACAGCACAACCTTCAAACTGACAGAATAAAATAAATAAAATACCTTGCAATATCTCATGTTCAAAGAAACCACACTGTAGAGCCTGTTTTCAATTATATCAGTTCTGGAAAATAATGCAGCATGCACAGTAAAGAGTTTAAAGTAGCTAGAAAAACTGTATGTTTTCACTGTTTCCTCAAATCTTAGGTTCAGGTCTTCCCTGAAGGGTATCTTAAAATACAGTATCCTTTACATGACCAAATTCTAGCATTCAATAGGTTAACTATAGGTAAAATTCTCTTTATATGTAGCCCATAATGTGAAACACTTATAAGTCAAAATATCATATCTGCATTTTTTAATAATCTTTTAGTATAGCAGTTTCATATATCAAGTATATAGGGAATGGAATGGGAAAGCTTCATAATGCTGTACTAATTTCTTCTTTCATATGAAGAAAGATTAGTTTTAGAACTGTATCACTATTAAAATATCTTCAGCATAAGATTATTCATGAAGAAAAATTATCTACACTGATGTGACTTTAAATCCAGAATCAAGTCTCAGGCATTTCCTTTAATCAGTTTCCCCTTAACATTACATAAGAGCATTTAATAGGTCACTTCATTTGAAATGACTGTGCTGAATTTTATTGATCACTGCTAGTATTCTACCAGAAGTTTACAGATAGTTAAATGCTTTATTAAATACACCACAACTTTACAGCTCATTTTAATCTATGTCTAAAAGGGCTTATTTATCTGGAATCTTCATTAGTATCTCCAAAAAAAAGCATTTTTGAGGTGGGATCTCTCGGGTTCCACAAAAACAAACACCTCAGCCTGTACTTTTTCCTGAAATTCAATGTGTTTACTATACATGACCTTTAAGGTAAGGTAATTTCTTCTAGAGGATGTCTTCTAATACCTTAGTGCTAATTCCATGTATTTTTAACATACTGTTGCTACGAAGAATTATGGAAAGCAAATGGTCTTTCTGAAAGTGCTGCCTTCTGTTGGGAATGACGGAAAATAAAAGCTACGCTAAACATACTTTCATGTACAAGAAGTTTCTTAATAAGCCACACAGTCTCCTTTTTTCTATCAGCCGTATTTTCCTCCTGCGTTTCTATTTAACTTAACTTTCTAAAACTAAAATACTGCTGTACTTTCCTCTAGTGTATATCTAACATTCCTTCAAAGACATAAGAGAAGTCAATAGGCTTCAGTTCTAACACTGGAGACATATTTCCAGTTTGCATTCAACAAAATATGCATATGCATCCAAGGTTACCTCAGTAGACAGTATCACCTAAAAGGCTGCTCTGACGTTATCTATTTCTAAAGCTGTTCACCATTTGACTCGATTAACATAACTTACAAAATGTAGTAAGACTAAACAACGTATATTCCATATGCATCGTAATACAAAAATACACTTCAGAACTGATAAATTCATCATAGTAACTGTACCTGCATATTTTCTCTCAAATCCGTGGCATCCCGAACAGGCTGGAGAGCATTCTTGAACACTTCATCTATTGTTTTAATCCATAATGTTCTCATAGAAGCATATTCCCTTGATTTCTTGCCCTTCCTCACAGAGAGGCCCCGCTTATGAGGTTTCCCACCACCCCTTCGATTAGTAATGGCTACATGCACAAACAAGGAAGCATGTGCTAAAATTTCACCAGTTAAAGACTGCAGAGGAACGTGCCGATAACCAGTCTGTAGACACTCAAAGGGAATAGTGTATTGCCCAATAAACTCATCCCCAATGTAATCATCATCCAGTACTACAAAACGCACCATAGCTAGTTCTGGCAAATTTATTTGAAATTCAAAACTTTCATCAAAAATTGGATTATCCCCATTCTGATGCATAGTTTTCGTCCTTTGCTCTGCACAGTCAGCAGGGATTCCATGTATTTCAACATAGACATAAGGATCCACAACATCACCTTTGGCACCTGATCCTTTGGGTTTAGGGAAGTTTTGCCCACTAATGATTTTAATATGAAGCAGCTGAGGTGAAACTCCAGGCACAGTGTCTTTTGTATTCGCACTAAAGAATGATACCTCTTCTCTCATGATAGCAGGACGAAGGACGTAGCCACAGTTTCCATTTTGTCGAAACCAACCAATGTTAAGATCCATCATTAAGCCAGGTGTTTGAAAGTTCATTGCTACTATCTGACAACCACACTTCCAAAAGTCCTGGGGATTCATATTACTAGAGTCAATCCTCATAGGACTGGGGAAAACTCTGGCAAGAAAACGTTTGTTATAATTTACAAAGTCTCCTGGGTTTTCATTGGCATATTTGCTCGCAAGCACTTCATTAAACGAGCACACTTCCCAGTACTTCTGGAGCTGAAATGAAACTTGAAACTCTTTGAACTGAACTGATTTACATATGCTTACCAACTCGGAGAGTTCTTTGCAGAGCTGAAATCGTTTCCCTGTCATCAAGTTTTGCTGTTCTGCTCCTTCTTTCCCCACTCTCTGTGACATTTCTGCTCCTTCATCTTCATCTGTAACGTCTCCCTCTAATCCAGAACAATTAGACGAAAGCTTCTTTGCTTTAATTAGTATTTTCCCTTTAAGTGATTCCGGTGACGGAAGATAAGATTCTTCAGTGTTTGGAGACTGTGTATGTAGTTTGTCCCCCAAAATTTTCTTCATGTGTTGTACCATCACTTTCTGCTGCTTAATAGAACAATGATTTTCTAAACACAAAATAAGAGGGTATTCTGAAGCAAAAAATGCATACTTGTTAATAATGTCAATCACACTACGGAAGACAATCTGTGATGTCATTGTATGCCCTGTGTAAATCACAGGTTCATTATCTGGACCATCCCATACATCCAGTTCAACACTTCGACAACCCATTTTAAGAGCGCGAATGTAACCTGTGATGTCAGAAGGCCCCCGAAACTGATCCTCTATCAAGTATGTATTATGAGATGAATTTATAAAATAATGAGATAAAGGTTGTTTCATATCTTGACAAACTTTTTTATGTTCTGGATCAAATATGTGGCAGTCTGGTGAAGTAAGGTAATTCGTAAACCCATCTATAGAAAGACAACCTTTTTCCTGGCCCTCTTTGGCTGGCTCATATTTCTGAATAATTTCAAGGCTTATTTCTTCCGTGACAAGTGCCATACCCTGTTCTGCTTCTAAAAACATCATGAGGTCCTTGGTATCAAGGAATTCTTTATTGCTCGAAAACTGAACCAACAGGAAATAGATTTCGGGTCTGGTACAAAGCTCATGAAAAACTTCAATAAACTCTTCTTTTGTTACTTCAGTACCAGTTTTTTCCTTGGATCTATGTAACTCCTTGAATTTTAGTTCAATTTTATTAGTTTTTAAACCAGGATTTAAGTCTTTTATAAACTGTACAGCATTACACAGGGGTATATGTCCCAAATTATCTATATCCGATTCACTGAACATTTGTGAAAGCCATGAAGTCCGCATATTATCTTGAGTACTTTCTATCATATCTAGAGTATGCTTTCCATAAGAAATCAGGTATCGTAAGCCAGTTACCCAAATATTTGCAACATCTGCTGAGTTAGCAACAAGATCTAGTGATTCATAGTTTTCTCCATATATAATTGAAAATGCACAGTCTTCTGATATCTGGTCATATATTCCATTGCTGCGAAAAATATCTGTATTTTTTCCTGTTCTTACTTCTTTGATTGATTTAATATCAATCTTTGCTTTTTCAGAATCCTTTTTTGAAGGTTCCCAGCGTAGAGACTGCATATCTGCATCTAAAAGAAAATATCGGTGATACACCCTAGAGTTGGATCGAATCTTTTTGAGCTCGGAGCCTTCAACCATCGCATTTATACAGTCACTTGCACTGCTAATCTTTTTCTCAGTTGGCATACTGCTAAATGACACAGTCTTTTTCCGTTCTCGCTTTTGTTTCGTACCATCCTGGTAAACAAAAGGAGAAAAAAAGAAAACAGGTATCAGTATGATTTTGCTCAACATTGAAATAGGTTTCAACTTACAGCTGAAAGTTCATTAAGTATTTCAAAACAGTCCAGCACACGTGTGATGACCAGTAAAATGGAAATTCATATTGGAATAAAATAAAAAACAGATAATGGCTTCATGTTTGTTCTTGCTTGTGCAAGTAATCTTCTAGGGTCTTTTCTTTTAACAATTTGTATGAAAAAAAAGTAAAACAAAGCAAGTTTTGAATGCTAATGAGATAATAATGCTGTATAAATGTGTTTTGTTTTATCAGTAATAACCTACTTACAGAGATAATGGGTTCTACAGCCAAGTCAGTAGAAGTAAGCTTTCCTCTGAGTCACAGAATCACAGAATCGTCAGGGTTGGAAGGGACCTCTGGAGATCATCTAGTCCAACCCCCCCGCCAGAGCAGGGTCACCTACAACAGGTTGCACAGGACAGCGTCCAGGCGGGGTTTGAATGTCTCCAGAGTGGGAGACTCCACAACCTCTCTGGGCAGCCTGTTCCAGTGCTCCACCACCCTCAAAGTAAAGAAGTTCCTCCTCATGTTAAGATGGAACTTCCTATGTTCAAGTTTGTGCCCATTGCCCCTCGTCCTATCAATGGGCACCACTGAAAAAAGACTGCTCCCATCCCCCTGGCATCCTCCCTTCAAGTATTTGAAAGCATTAACAAGATCCCCCCTCAATCTTCTTTTCTCCAGACTAAAGAGACCCAAATCCCTCAGCCTCTCCTCATATGAAAGATGTTCCAATCCCCTAATCATCTTCGTAGCCCTTTGCTGGACCCTCTCCAGCAGATCCCTGTCTTTCTTGAACTGGGGAGCCCAGAACTGGACGCAGTATTCCAGATGCGGCCTCACCAGGGCAGAGTAGAGGGGGAGGATGACCTCCCTCGACCTGCTGGCCACACTCCTTTTGATGCACCCCAGGATGCCATTGGCCCTCTTGGCCGCCAGGGCACATTGCTGGCTCATGGTCATCCTGTTGTCCACCAGGACTCCCAGGTCCCTTTCCACAGAGCTGCTCTCCAGGAGGTCGGCCCCCAACCTGTACTGATGCATGGGGTTATTCCTCCCCAGATGCAGTACCCTACATTTACCCTTGTTGAATTTCATTAAGTTCCTCTCTGCCCAACTCTGCAGCCTATCCAGGTCACGTTGTAAGGCAGCACAGCCTTCTGGCGTGTCAGCCACTCCTCCCAGTTTAGTGTCATCAGCAAACTTGCTGATGGTACACTCTATCCCTTCGTCCAGATCATCGATGAATATATTGAACAGGACTGGACCCAGTACTGACCCTTGAGGGACACCACTTGTTACCGACCTCCAACTAGACTCTGCACCACTAACCACAACCCTCTGAGCTCTATCTGCTAGCCAGTTCTCAATCCACCCCACTGTCCATCCACCTATCCCACACTTCCTAAGCTTGCCAGTGACCTTATATAGTCCTGCAGAGACTTGCTAAACTTTGTCAGTACAGAATATAAGGCTTTAATACCATGCCGACAGGGTACTCATGAACACCAGAGAAACATTAATACACACTTAACTACATAAAATCCATAGGACATGGCCGTTAAACAAAAAGAAAAAAAAAGAAAAAGAAAAAATAATGTAATTTGCCTAGCTCTGTTTGCTGTTTGTATTAACTCAAACAAGTGCAAATAAATCAGTAACAGATCACTTAGTTAGAATTAATTTCATGAGAAAGAACTGAATTTAAGAAAACCGTGTGTTTTTGTTATCTTCATTTTCTGAGATTGCAAGAAATGCTGTGTTTAGGGTTTATTTAAAAGCATCATGTGTCTTGATAAGCTAACTTTAGTCCAAAATAATACTTTCATGAAATAATCTGTTAGATATCCTATTTAGAAGTGTTCTTATATTCCAGCACTGCTCAAAAAATTACTTTTCCAGCTGCGTACAAAAATAATGCTGATTTTCCTTCTAATAGTTTTCCATTTGAAGTATGTTCCAGTGCAAATCAGTGTTGCTTATATGGCAGAAAGGAGAGATATACAAGACTTTTAATGACTGCAACACTGAACAGATGTTCAAATAAAAACCATCCATTACAGAATGCATTTCCAGTTCAGAGCATATGTACTGTATGTTTAATTTCATTAGACTGAAAATGTAGAATTCTGGTTTTGTAATTTAATTTATAAGCATACAAAAAGCCTTTCATTGAAAACAATGATTAGTAAAGTAAGCAGACTTAATATTTGCCGTTCCGTGTTAGAGAAAAATCAACCATATGATTCTTGCACCTTTAATGATGGCAGAATTTGCTTTACGCAAGTTCTCAAAAGACCAGTAAAAGTGAATCACTCTACACAGGACTGTTTCATTTCTAACTCCAGATCAAACACCTGCAATGGATACCACACAGGGTTGACTCTTGGAATCTCATTACATATAGTTTGGGCATGAGGACTCCTTTCAAACAAAAGCAAATTTCTTTAATTTAAAAAAATAATAAATTACAAACGTGATTTTTGTTTACAAAGGTTTTTGTTCTATTTTAAGCCTATCTTCTTGTCCAGCTGCCTGTCTATCTACATCTCCTGGCCTGAAAAAGTGGCAAGGGACAGCCCTGCAGAAATAAGCAATGACGTTCCTGTCCAGTATTTTAGGGCTTACAATGAAGCGTGCTGAAATTCCTTAATGCTCCAGATTTCTCAGTCACAGAACTAGGAGGGGAATATATTTCTTGAACTCTTCAGTGAGAGACAGCTGTCAGATAACCTTCCTGCCCCAGAACCCTCAAGGTCTGGGAAGTATTACCTTGCCTGACCATGATCACTATTTGCCAAACAGAAGAAAGCTCTATGTCTTTCTCTATGATCAGGATTGTGTTGGACCCAAGACACTGAATGGCAAGGGAGAAAACAAAATCTGCCATTTCTTGATGTCATCTGACGTAAATAGGTCCCTCTCAAAGAAATACGATTCCTGACTCAAGTTACCTGAAGACTGAATTGTAGTTTACACGTGGTTCAGGGGGATAATTCAATCTACCACACCTACAAGACTATTTTGCTTGCCTTCCAGATGAATTTGAAGACAGTTTGACAGTATTCTGCATTTCTGAAGGGTAAAGCAATTGCACCACTTGGCTTATTCATATAAAGGCTGCTAGCCATAGACATCACTGTCTGAATGTGATGACCACAGAGACAAATTTTAAAAATAAAAGTTAAAGAGTTTCTCACAGCTCTGAACTCCAGAACACCTCTGATAAGTTTTGGCTTCTCCAGAGATCATTGACCCTGAGCTACCAGATTGCCTGTGTTGAGTCACCACCCTGACAGAGACATGGCAGTCACAATCAATCTGCATAAACAGAAGAACTTAAAGGATATTTTCCCAAAGACACTGGCCAGAATTATCCACCAAGTAAGTGACTGACTGAAAAGAAACAGAAGAGAAACTCTCACTCATAAGCTGAGAATGTAACTGCATAGTGTGCACGAACAGTACGAAACAGGTTTGTGACCCTCAGAGATACAGTCTGACACAGAGGAGGCAGATACATCCTGCTACATGAAGTGGAGGATTTCAGCCTGAAAGTGGGGTGGCAATCATGAACTGGGTCAGGTTTCTCATGGCCTTAAGCCTGTCTTGAATCAAAAAGACTGGCACATCAGAAAACTATATGTATCTGAACGAACACAGGAGTGACTTCTCAGCATTCATGAGACTTAAAGTGTTCTTGATGCTGTTCAAGATGCTTGAAGTGAGACTAGCTCTACAGTACAGATGCATAATTCTGTCCACAGCAGAAGCTATAATTTTTGTGCTGAAACAACTTTCAAAGTCATTCTAGGATCTCTCACATAATGAAAACTATGTCAATCTTCAGATTATAACAGGTACTGTCATCACAACTCAGAACTTCCCCTGAAGACTGCCTTTTCTTCAGAGTACTTAATGCCTTCTTTGCCTCAGTCTTTAGCAGTAGGACCAGTTGTTCACTTAGTAGACAGCCCCCTGAGCGAGTAGATGGGGGCGGGGAGCAGAATGAAGCCCCCATAATCCAACAGGAAACAGTTAGCAACCTGCTACATCACTTGGACATACACAACTCTATGGGTCTGGATGGGATCCACCCAAGAGTACTGAGGGAACTGGTGGAAGTGCTCACCAAGCCACTTCCCATCATTTATCAGCAGTCCTGGCTAACCGAAGAGATCCCAGTTGACTGGAGGTTAGCAAATGTGATGCCCATCCATGAGAAAGGCCGGAAGGAGTATCTGGGGAACTGTCAGTCTGTCAGACCTGTCAGTCTGACCTCCTTGTCAGGGAAGTTTATGGAACAGATCATCTTGAGTGCCATTACGTGGCACATGCAGGACAACCAGGTGATCAGGCCCCGTAAGCATGGGTTCATGAAAGGTAAGTCCTGCTTGACTAACCTGATCTCCTTCTATGACAAGGTGACCCGCTCAGTGGATGACGGAAAGGCTGTGGATGTTGTTTACCTGGACTTTAGTAAAGCCTTCAACACCATTTCCCACAGCATTCTCCTGCAGAAACTGGCTGCTCGTGGCTTGGACGGGGGTACTCTTCACTGGGTGAAAAACTGCCTGCATGGCCAAGCCCAAAGAGCTGTGGTGAATGGAATCAAATCCAGTTGGCAGCTGGTCACAAGTGGTGATCCCCAGGGCTTAGTATTGGGGTCAGTTCTCCTTAATATCTTTATCAATGACCTGGATGAGGGGATCAAGTGCACCCGCAGTAAATTTGCAGATGACAACAAGTTAGGTGGGAGTGTCAACCTGCTTCAGGGTAGGATGACTCTACAGAGGCATCTGGACAGGCTGGACAGATGGGCCAAGGCCAATGGTATGACGTTCAGCAAGGCCAAGTGCCAGGTCCTTCACTTGGGTCACAACAACCCCATGCAGCATTACAGGCTTGGGGAAGAATGGCCAGAAAGCTGCCCAGCAGAAAAGGACCTGGGGGTGTTGGTGGACAGCCGACTGAATATAAGCCAGCAGTGTGCCCAGGTGGCCAAAAAGGCCAACAGCATCCTGGCTTCCATCAGGAATAGTGTGGCCAGCAGGACTAGGGAGGTTACTGTACTCGGCACTGGTGAGGCCCCAACTCGAAAACTGTGTTCGATTTTGGGCCCCTCACTACAAGAAAGGCACTGAGATTCTGGAGCTAGTCCAAAGAAGGGCAACAAAGCTGGTGAGGGGTCTAGAGCTCAAGTCTTGTGAGGAGCAGCTGAGGGAATTGAGGTTGTTTAGCCTGGAGAAAAGGAGGCTGAGGGGAGACCTTATTGCTCTCTACAACTACCTGAAAGGAGGTTGTAGCCAGGTGGGGGTCAGTCTCTTCTCACAAGTAATAAGCGACAGGACAAGAGGAAACGGTCTTAAGTTGTGCCAGGGGAGGTTTAGATTGGATATTAGGAAAAATTTATTCACCGAAAGGGTTATCAAGCATTGGAATAGGCTTCCCAGGGAAGTGGTGGAACCACTATCCCTGGAAGTATTTAAAAGACAGGTAGACATGGTGCTTAAGGACATGGGCTAGTGGTGGTTTTGGCAGTGCTAAGTTGATGGTTGGACTTAATGATCTTAAAAGTCCCTTCCAACCTAGACGATTCTATCATTCTATGATTGAACCAGAATGACCACCTCATCAATACATTTCCTATAACTATGTGTGCCACATCCAAGGACACCTGCAAGAAGTTTTGAGAAACAGACCAGACCACACATAAAACTGTTGTGAAACTTCCCTAATATCTGCTGCAAGTGACAACACAAAGAGTTTAGTTTATCCAGGACTTGGTAACAACAGAAAGCAAAGTGTCTAGCAGTTTAAACAACAGAAATAATCCCAGCTGACATCTATGGCACTTAAGAGACAGAGACAGTTGGAGAAGACTGCTTAAAGAACAAACAGGGAAGAGGATCTCCATGATAACATTCTTTTTATTCTTCTCAAGGTACAAAGAAACAGTTGTGTGACTAAGACAGCACTATCTACAAAACAGAATTCTGTAGTCAACAAAGAATCTTGAATGGGACAGAGATATGCACATCATTCTTGAACAACAAAGCTTTTAATATATGCAACTTTATGATAAAACTACTTAAAAGAGCAGTTCCAATAACCATGGGTACTGACACGGACAGTGGTGGAGTTCAAACAGAGATTTGATAACATAATAGACTAGGATGATAGAGGGAACAATGAATAGTGACAGATTTGTAAATATCTACTAAAGGAAAGTATGCAGAGAGTGAACTTTACTGCCTGTAGATGCCCAAATGAATCACACCCCAGAAGACACCATGGGGAAAGCAGTACTTCAAAAAAAATTCAGTCCAGAAGTTACCAAGAAGTTTAGGTAATGCTCAGTGGAATCTAGAACACTTTGGGAAGAAACTTACAGCCCCAGATGGGGGCTCACCACCTCCCCTAGGTGGGAAGTGAGGGGCTGCCACCAGAGCACTGTGCAGGAAAGCCCTTCCATCTGCCAATACAGCATGGTCCTTATATTTGCCAACGTAAAATTCAGAGATGGGTGTCTGCAATCCTGCCTCTCTCCACAACTACAGCAGCTACCTGCAGCTTTGATGCAGTAGTTACACTAACTGGGATCTGAAGATTAAGGCCTCTATCTGCATTTAGCCCACTAAGGTACTCCTTTTGGGACAGACTTTACAAAGAAAAGACAATGGTAACAAGAGGAAGTAGCAGAATGACACATTTTTAGAGCACGCATCTGGGAAGTGAAAGTCCCTGATGTCATTACTCCTTAAACACTTCACTTGGTGACCCTGAATGCAAAACACACAGTCCACACAGCAGGGACCTGAACACTGAATTTTGCCCTCTCAGAGGAATACCCACCTCCCCAGGTGACAGATCCTGCTGCTTCTTGGCTATGTTGTAACCGTACAAAATTTCCATTTGTGCTCATATACAAGAGGTTCATCAGAAGCATGGAAGGCAGCTCCATCCTAGTCTAGAGAGCATGCAGCTAGCACATGAGGAGCTGAGTGTTTGAAGATCCCCAGGCAGAAGGACTAGAGCCCAATCACTCAATGAATAGGTGGAATTAATTAATCCCAAACAGGCTTAGAAACAAGATGGATGCTGAGCCATTCACAGCCTAGCAAAGATGGCAATGTCTGTGCATATGTGTAGTAACAAGACTGCAATCACATACAGTGTCTAAAGAGCTTTTCAATAAATCAGTTTTATTTTGCATGTAAATGAAGAATTAAGTGACATGTTTGTGAATCTGAGGGTCAGTGTTGTGGCAATACCCTGAGCAATTACTGGTGAGTAGATGAGAACACAGGCCGTGCCTAAGTTTGGATTTTTTTTTTTTTTTTAAATCACACTATTATTTAATCCCATATAGCATAAAAGCTGTTTTAGAAGTAATTTAATGTACATCTGTAGCCAACAGTTGCAATACAATACACTACTTTATGACAAGACCAGACAGTCTAATGATCTTCATGATGAAAAGAGTGAACTACTCTTCTGACACTATACAACTCACTGACAACTTGCTTTTATAGAGCATGTGATAATTAAGTAGCCAATTTGAGTAAGAAAACTGCCTGTCTTCATCAAATGCAGTACAGCAGCAATTGCAAAATCACCTAGCTTAACAAAATGATATGTAACATAAGCCTATTTCAGGAAGTGGTTAGTTAAAAAAAAATGAAGCTTCGTTTATTTAATTAAGATTCCCAAGCATTTTTCTTCAGAACCTTGCAAAACAAAAACTCCGAATTTTATAGATTTTCTTCATACTAAAGAAGGCATTCAGATATGTCTACATATAGTTAGGTTGACTAAAAGGAAAAAAACCCACAGATATTAAAGGCGTACTTTAAAGTATTCAATTTATAAAAGCATTTTAATAAAAATATGGTTATATCAGTAATTTGTTCTTTTCCAAGGTTTCACCAGTAGTTTTAGAGATATAAAGAGATAAGCAGGCAGACACAGATCAGCAAATGAGTTACAAATACAACACCAGTTATCATACTATACTCCTCTCTATAAATATTTTCATCACAAAAATATCTAGGGTTTTCTTTGAAAAAAAATCTTTAACTGATAAAGCAATGATAAACAGGACCACTTATTTTTGCAAACACAAAAAAAGGAATTAATTATTATGTATAGGTTGCCTACGTACAGCTGCCAGCTCATTCCAGAACATAACATGTACCATTATAAAAGAAGCTAAGCAAGGTTTTACATGAAAGAGCCAGTAGAAAAAAGGAAGGAAAATAACAGGTAACTAAAATCGGCGACATTTCATCTTTGTTACACAAAATTTAGCATTGATTTCAAAAGTTACATGCAGTTAAAGGCACAGTGAAACTCTTTTTTGGAAGAGGGTAGGAAACAGGGAGGAAGGGGGAGGAAAAGAAGAGAGAAGGGGGGGCAGGAAAGGCATTTCCCTATTAGAAGCCATGTCCTCGAAGGCAGGAGGTCTATGTCCTTCGTGCACCCTCTCTCAGCCCAGTTCTCCTGAAATCAACAGTGCAGCAGAAGAATTTGCTGACAGCCACGACTCAGCCTCTCTCCACCCGCCAAATATCTATGTTCTTCGTAGTCAGTACCTTTTAAGTCACCATTACTAGCAGATTCTAACACAGTGACCCAAATTCACTAAAAAGTATGTACTTTATAATGCTTTAACACAGCTGTCCAAGGCTTGCAGAGGATGTGAGGATCAAAACAAGAAAAAACTCCCCAAGTGATAAGCAGTTCAGGTGACAGAATCCCAAACACTTCAGAAACGGCACACATTAAATCACATCGTGTACAATAATTTCTGAATGGAACTGTAGCCACTGCTTAATGCATTGCACATTTGTATCTAAGACAAAGTGAAGAGTCCTCAACTGAAATAATAAGCATCTGGGGGGAGACAAAACATCAGCTATTTGGAAAACACAGGGCCTCCCACTCATCCTGAATCACCATATTTGAGTTCAGCATTTAAATATTTTTCCAAACTGGTAATCATGGCATATCTGTTGTTTGCAGAAATCTTTTAAGAGAAACGTATTTTTTCAAGCTGTGGTGGGTTGACCCCAGCCAGACTCAGTTACACAATGTTATAAATAACAGTGAGGAGGAAAGAAAAATAGGAAGATTAACTGCACAAGTAACAATCCTTCTTATCTTTTTAATCTTTTTTTACTAAGAGAATTCTATTATTAAAGGAATATGGACATAGAAGCAAGTCTTAGCTCAACAGTAAAACAAAAATAATCTACATTATTACAGATCAGCTAATTGCATGGTTCATGATACAGGTAAACCAATTCCCTCTTCAAACCCTCTTCAAAACATTAATTTTCTGTTCCATCTCTTCCTTCCCTTCTCCTCACCTCAGCTCCTCAGGCCCACATTAGCACCTGTCTGACATACAGTAAGTTAATTTACCTCACTACCTCAGGAAACAAAAAATCTCTTTTTTGCTGAATTAGTTTTCTGCAATTTTAGTAGCTGAAACAATTGGCCATGTGATCACATAAGTATCAGAGCTGGTTCAAAATAACCACTGGAAACACGGAATTAATTAAAAATGGGAGGAAAGAACAGAATCACTCACTTCTATCAAGAAATTAATTCCATTCAAATCAATGCAGTTGAAACTGTTCTGTTGAAATCAGATCCTACATGACCTGACAAGAGAACTTTATGTCATTTGGGAAAAGAAAATCTCTCATCTTGGTCCACCTCACAGAATGTGCATCAACAATTTCATAAACATACCGAACATAAAGGTAAGGTGTAAGAAAGAACTACCAACACCATAAAACAACAGAATTGAGGTTCTCAGGGCTCCTTTGGCTCATTTTGTTCTGCCTCACTTCAAGAAAACAGGACACCAGAAAATTTATGAGTGTATTACATGGGAGAGATCACTACTACACTACCTATTAGAAAGAGCAGAGAAAAATGGTAGCCTGTGTTGCCCTTGTTGCTTTCAGAGCTGGCAGTTTAACTCAGTTAAAGACCGCGACTGCGACAAGCAGGGAAATAACAGGATATGGTTTTGCAAATAAAGTCTAGACTAAGGCTTTCTTTGTAAAACTTCTTACTGAAGAGCTTATTTAGTCATTTGATCAGTTTACCAAGAGTAAAGAAACCATTTTTTTAATGGTTTTTGTGTTGCTGTCTTTGTGTGCTGTATCCTTAGGTTCTTCAACATCCAAATGCTCTCACAGTATGTTGCAAGGGAGTTTTCCGTGAACTTCTTCCACCAAGATGCCGAAGACATCCACAGGCATGCCACGCTGCTTGCTCCCTCTTGCTCAGAGCTGACACAAGCTGAGCAAGGTAAGAGAACGTCCTAACTCCAATGCTAAAACTCTCTAAAGCAGTATGAACACATTTCGTGTCTCAAGATGTTAACTGTATTATATACCTCACTGTTAGTGTTTGCAAGTCATGTTTGTTAAGTTTTATGACGAGAACTAAAAAAGAAATGACAGCTAACTTAGCAAATGTTGTTCAGTTAAATGACAGAACAGCAATTACACAGAGCACTCCTGGTTTTCCTCCTTTTCAACAGGTGTTTTTAAGTTTTAATCCTGAGCATCAGTTTTAACCATAACAGAGAATACATACCAAAACAGTTTAGCCATCTCTTCTTAGGGCCATGTATCTAATGGCAAAATGTATGCCTGATCTCTTGAGGATCAATTAATTAGGTTTTTAAAAACAAAATACTAAATCAAAGTGGTATTTCAATATATTAATTCAGCACACAGAAATCCGTATGTTTTTCAAACATGTGTAAACAATCTGATACTGCTTGCTCTGCTGAAAATACAGGAGCTGTAACTACTTACACTATGTTTGATGTTGACCTAAATTAAAAAAATTGTTTACAGTAACTAAGACCTTTCCATTCTGCAGTTTCATGCTGTGAAGTATGCTTGCCTTATAGCAGCAACTACTGTAACTCACAGAAATGCAGTTATGTTTATAAAGCAATACACATAATGAGAGAACTTGATAATATTATATCTGAATATCAAAATACAGTAGTAAAAATGACATTCAAACACCGCTGAGGTTTTCTTTCGTGTGTAAGTACATCTGCATATTTATGATAGTAAAATAAAGGGGCATTTGGTTTCAGGGGTTAATTTGCAACACAGATAAGCAGGGGAAAGGGAAAAAGAAAAGTCTAATCTCAAAAGAAAATAAATAAGAAGCATCTAAGGAAACTGCCCAGACTGCTGTGAGCACTGAGAGAGCCAAAGCCTGAGTTATGCTTGGCATGAACATCCAAGTTTTTAATTTTATTGAGTCAGTTACAGTTCAGGCTTCTGGGTTGCATTTCCAAAGGAAGTAAAAGAGGTATCCACTTTTCACTAACCCAATAAAAGCAAAACATATATATTCCTGCTTCAAAAAAGCAGTATTTTGACTGAATTCATATAAACTACAATAATTGTTTATGAAAGCCAGCAGCTACTATGTACTGCTTAGTCTTAAACTAAGGAAACTGCATTGACAGAAAGTTGTTAAAAATTACTTAATGGTGTGAAAAGGCTAATAATCCTAGATAAGTAAGTAGAAAGTATTTTAGATTCCTAATTTCTCATGTACTAAGAAACTGTGTCTGAACTACAGCAAACAGACCATTTTAACAACTACAGAGACATTTGTGTATTATAAGCATTTATTTTTTTCAGTCATTGATGACCAGAAAAAGGAATAATAGGAATACATATGCTTTCAGCTTGAAGAATTACTGAAGATGACAAAGCTGACTGCACAAGAAGATACTGGAGGATTCTAATGCACAAGTTGCCTCAACAGGTTTTAGCACAGCTCAGAAGTAAAGAAGCCTCTTAGTCTTTGCTGTGATCCTTAAAACCAGCAAGATGCTCTTCCTGCATACATGCACAGCTATTTAAATGCTGAGCATTTTCATTTTCAGTTCTTCAGTAATGTTTTAAATACCCAAATGTTATAGCTAAGATACACTTTCATGAGCATTTTAATCAAAAACTATCAAGAAGAATTAATATGCAGAGTACTACAGCAATCATTCTGAAGTTGAATCTCAGATTTTTTTCAAGTATTCATAGCTGCAAGTCAGTTCCACTGATAGAAAGCACAGCATTTTTCCATTTCTCGTTTCAGGCATAAACAACAATTTGACTAAACTGGCAAAGTAAGTAACTTCCGTAACACAGCTGTCAGGCTTCACAGTTTAAAGCAAAAAGCATGTGGGTGACTTACAAAGATAACACAATAACCACGTTTAAGACTTTCGTAATTTCAGATGCAGCACAGGCTCTGCTGAAAGCTGCTTCACCTCCCCCTGTGCTGCTCCTCTTCAGCATCAGAAAGGAAAGAGAAGCCAACAGCAGGACCAGCAAAGGTGAGTGTGAGCACTGGCTCAAGCCTCCCTACCCCTTCCCACTCCTGTTGGTAAAGCCTTCCCAGCAGCTTTTCCAAAGTTTCCCACAGGCATAAGGGTTGCTTTTGTCTTGTTTGTTTGGGTTTTTTTTTACCAACTTTCCTACCTAGCAGGCCCAGACACTATCCTATCTGATTCATAACCCACAAGGCAATTTCTGTGCAGATTTGTGCAAACACAATGTGTTGATCATAAGTTAGACTGCTGTTTCCACACTACTTCCAAATAAGCAAAGTAGAATTAAACGAGGCTTTGAAAAATTTGACAATCGTGCAAAAAAAGCAACTCATTGAAGGTGTTTTGAAACATGAAGATGGAGGTGGCAGTCCTCTGTTCACAAAATAGGGAGACTGTTAATGTGTCTCTCAACTGTTACCTTTGAGAATCAGTTCATGAACCTAACTCTACAGCTTCCCTAGCAAATCAAACTGCTTCTGAAGAACTTAAATTTTAATTATTAAAAGTAACATAATTGTATGTATTTGTATGTACCTGTTACATTTCACACTTTTGTATGATTATAATGGTAGAATTGCAGAAGGCAAGTAAGGATTCATTCTGCGGGACCAGGCTGAAGGACACTTTCAGTGCCAAGAGGGAAGTTACTTTCAGTGAGAGTTGGGGTGCCCAAGCCCTTCTGCAATTAACTGCATTAAGTTTCACTTTATAAATATTAACATTCCTATGTTCTGCATGTCACCCAGACCTAAGAGAGACAAGAGGACAAACCACCTGACAAAAACAAGCTTCTAGAGAGTGCATCTTATGGTGCCATCACAGGTACGTACTCCATGATGCAACTGAAGTTACATTAAATTTAAACACTAAAAAAAAAACAATAATATGGAAAAGGACAGCTTACTCCATGCAGGCAAGATTCATATTTTTCAATGCTGCAAATGCAGCCAACAAATGAAAATAACTATCTTTGTTATAAATGACTAATTTAGTCAGAAAGCAGAAAAGTGTGTTGTCTCTCTACTGTGGCAAGTAGTCTACACAATAGTCCTTTAACCATCAAACAACTCTTGCTACAAAAAACGAGCAGCAGACTGACCATAGATGTGTTACACAATTTAAAGGACTGACTTTTTCACACATACATACAGGTCATCCCACCCAAACTCTTGGCACAAGGTTATGACTAAATCACACAATTTCACATTCACTGATGTGGCAAAATGTTCGTTTCCACCTGTACTGCCGATTCATATATTTTGCCCAGATTTCAACCCAAATGTCATCTGCTCTCTTGGAAAGTTCCTGGTCTCTTTTTGTGTCCTTTCCTGTTGCTGAGTGTTTTCTAGGAACAACACAGGAGTAAAATTATCACCTAAAGGTTATTTTATCCAAGTAAAACATTCAGGCTTAAGAGGAATAAAATGAGGACTTTTTTTTTATTCTAAAAACTATCATTAACTTTGCCCTGCAGCATCAACTGATTAGCTTCATACAAGGTGATTGATGAACAGTGTCTTCAGATCTGCTTCTTGACTAATGGTGATTGGACTAGCAAATTTCGTAAGATAACTCTAAAGAAAGATGGAACTTCACAAGCTGAATTGTTCTGTTTTTGTGGTTTAAGGTAAGTTACTTTTTGTCAAGGAGGAGAGTGACCATTACCAATATTAACTCTTCAATGCTATCAAGAGTTCACGTACATAATCAGTATTAAATCAAGTATAAAAGCAATGGTAATTAAACAGTGATAATTAACTTTATTTTTAAGGAGGACAATTCTTATGAATTAGACAAAAAATATTTACCAGGTTACCATTGCTCAGCAATCACACAGGCAGAGAAAATGTGAACCCAAGTACCTTCGCTAAATGCATACTGCTGCATCTGATATATTTTCCTTGTTGATATTCAGATGTATGTAATTTACAGTTGTCAAACAATTATAGGAAATTCTCATTCTGAATGCTACATCAATGCCCTTCTTCCCCCTTAACTCTGTTCTTTAATTATTCATAACAGTTACAAGCACTTAGAAAAGAGCAGTGAACTATAAATATTTAATACAAGATGCCTGTAACAGAAAGACATGAGAGACTAAAAAAATCAAATAGTATGAAGTATTTGTTTATCCTAAGCCAACAAACAAATAAGCAATGCATACGCTCTTTAGATTTTAAATTTATATTAATGTTCATAGCTTTGACAAACCAAACCTAGTAAGTCATCTGTATGCTCTACCAAACAATTACAATTAAACAAATAAGAATTACCAGGTATAGCAGTTTTCTCCAGACTTTTGCTATTTTAAAGGGGTCTGTTTTTATTGTTTGCTACAAGTTTACCTTGTGAGGAATGCTGAATAAGCATCACTACAGGACATTACTGTTTCAAGCAGCTAAAGGATGCAAGAGTCAAGAGCAAATATACTGAAGACAATTTCTAAAATCCCTTCTACAACAGCAGCACCTTAGCAAGCAGTTGATCTTAATACATAGTCTCAATACAGATTAGAATTCCAGCACTTGGGGTGGTAAGAAAGTATGCAGGAACTTCAAATATCTTGAAATAAAGTTTACAGCCCTTCTAGATGTGGAGGAAGGCTATGGATCCAGTATGCACTCAAACTTCAGTATAATATGGCAGGTAAAAATAATACTACTTTTAATTTTCAGAGTTCATTGTATTAAATACTTTGTGTGGGCAATAATGAAAATACGGTAATACTGTAATTGTGTTCTGTGGAGGAAAAGATAACTAATTAGTAGGAAAACGGGACTCTTTTTTAAGTCACTGAGACATACTAGGGAAATACCATCAATCTTCCATTAAAATACCATATCTCAATACACTGCATGCAACTTTCTGAATATCTTACACATCACAAATACCAAAAAAATCCACATTATAGAGCACAAAAATTAAAAGACATCTAAAAACTAAAACCAATCACAGAAGCAAAGCAATTTTCTCATCCATTTACTTCAAATTGAATTACTGCCTGCTCACTCTGAAACCAAAGGCCTCCACTGGTTCTGCTCACGGCACAGAGCAATATCCCTGTCCTTTGAAATCAGGTCAGTGTCCCACCACAAAGGCCCACTTGCCTAAACCAATGGGCAAAGGTGAGCATGCCTTGGGTGGTCAAGAAAATGCTGAAGAAAAGTTTAAGTAATACTTAGAATCTGTATTAGTTTTCCTTATCTCAGCTTTATAACCACCCACAATGCAACCTCACAGTGATTAAATGACTACATGAGGAGAAGTTTTGTTCTTGTTCAATGTAGCAGAGAGGCAGAAACCAGAACTGTTCCATTACAGTCATCACCCTCACTCTCCCAACTTCCTACATTCAACTGTTTATTTTCTATTTTGTTATAATTACTGATTTAACAAAACTTTCCAAATGCATCTTAATATTTCAATAGATCAAACTTCATTATTTAAAAAATTACTTAAACATTCAACATGGAAACTTTTGTGCAAAAAATGTTTTCCTAATACTGTTAATCAGAACTGAAAATAAATCACAGTAACCACTTTTGTACATATAGCATATGCAGACAGCGTAATCCATATGTCGTGAAGAGTATATTTAGATTGTATTTAAAAGTTTGCCTGTACAGTGTACAGTAACATAAAGAAAGTCCCAGCTGTAAATGACACCAGTGTACCAGAGAAGTACTAGAATGGACACAGCTATATCTGTAAATGCATCTTTTGGTTACTCAGCTTACTCCTCTCAGTAGTTTAACTACACCAGCAAAAGAAGCCTGCTGTTAAAATCTCCGTAGTCCCTAAAAACAGAGCTGCCCCTCAGGTTACCTGTACCAATAAATCTAGTGAGAAGCAGACAAGCCTTCACTATTAATACCTACATTTGAACCCTGAAAATAAAGGCAAGCATTCAAGTGCTATAATAAAAAGTGAAGGAACTACATTTTGTGTATTAAACAACTCTCAGAATATTTTAACTAATTACAGACAAAAATAGCAAATCTCTTAACTACTTACAAAGCTAAAGAGACTATTAGATTTTAAAAAAGCCAATAAAAAGCACTGACATTAAAATTGGGTTTTTTGCTTTAAAAATAGATTGTAAGTAAAGCATTTCAACAGCACATCTTTAACTAACTTTACCTAGGTTTCCAGACATTTTGGTAAATTCATGCTGCAACATGACTTGCTCTGTTGGACTCAACAGAACTTAAGTCTGAAATGACAGAGAAGCCAAAGGGAAGTGTAAAAACTGAGAAGAAGCAGATGTGCCATTAGTGGAATGCTGCTTTAGAAGACTTAGATTTCAGTACTAAGACAGGATAGAAAGAATAAATGTAAGGAAAATAATTTGCTGAATTAATTTGATGCAATGGATAATTAAAAAGGTAACAAAATTATTAAATTATTTGAATACTGCATCTTGCATATAGCACATTTGAATATAGAATTTATTATCTATTATTCACTTTGACTTCTGAACTAAACATAGTCACATTATAATTAAAAATGCTATTTATCAATCAATTCTCTGAGGTACAAAGTTAACTGAACACAGCAAAAGCATTCTGGCAATATTAACGGAACCGTCTGTTCATATCTGTAGTAACTTATTGCTCGCCAATTTTTCTACATCATTGGATTTTTATTATCATTATAGTTTAGAAGGAAAGAACAAACAATAAATGGTATAACTATTTTACTGAAGTTTGGTAACTTCTCATTGGATTTATGTTGATGCCTTATTTCAGTAACTTGCTCTATGATGAAACTCTATTTCAGACATTTAACAAAGTATAAGTTAGCTATTTGAACTTGTAGTAATAGGAAACAAATTAACTTTACAACAGAAAAGTGCAGAAATTTTACAAAATTGAAAAATCAACAGGTTGGTCCCAGCCTATTGCACCAGATAATTTACTTAAGCATTTTTTAAGTACAGTTGCAGTTGTATGCATTACATTGTAAAGGATTCATCTTGGGGTCAATACTTTATTATAAGTACCCTCCATTTAAATACCCTTAATCTCCTGCAGGTTCCATCAGCACAATATTATTTCCAGAATCTTAAGGAACTCAGCCTTCAGAAACCTCTGTTAAATGGTCTGCACTCAAATACAGCAGAAATACCCCAGTTTACATAGAACCTTGTACTCTTTTCCCTACCACAGTATTTGCACACTTCTCCTACTGGCATTTAGCTACAATAAAAACCTTTTTTTAAAAAGCAAGCTACAGATTTATGAGAAGGAAATCATGGCAGAATATGCTTCATGATGATAAAAGTGATTGAGATAGAAGCAGGCTGTTTCCAGGGCTACCAATGAACCATATATTATGTTTTAGATGGTTTCCTAGGAAAATAATCCTAGGGATCACATTCTCTATGTGTGTCTCTTTATGTATCCCTCCTCCTAACTTCAGAATTTATTTCTTGATTTCGACTAAATCTGACAAAAGAGGAGATCTAAAGACAACTAGGCTCCACAAGTTTTCCCAAACCAGGGAGCCAGGAAGAAAAAAAAGCATCAATAAAATTCAGATTATAAAAAAAAAGCATAGATCAAGAGTTCAGACCTCCTTGGATCCCCAAGTCAACCAAGAAGACACAATCCTACTGGAGATCACATGTCATTAACCTTGTGGCAGACACAACTGAGTCCAAAGCAGAGAAAATATCCTACCACTTTCCACAATGTCCTGTCTCCCAGAGGCAAGTAAAATTTTAGCCCAAAGAACAATTTTTCACCTTCATTTTTTTCATTCTGGCTTCATATAAATGAAATGTATATACAATGCTCAGACCTAAACATCTGAACTACCTCTCTTTACTGCCTCTCGCTCAGATTTCCTCAGCAGACATTACGGCATTGCCAAGAACTCCCAAGCACACGATAAGAAAAAAAAAAGCTTGTTGTATAACATTATCAATCAAACCCTGCTCCAATAAGGGCAGGTGTAGAGTACCTGCCTCTTCAAAGACAACACTCTCTGCTACTACAGAGACTAAGATTCCTCATCTTCTCTAGGCAAGAAACCACAGAGAGGCTTATCTCATCTGAGCACAGCCTGCTGTCTTCTCACAGAAGATACTGGTGATTCTGAGAGACAACAGGAAAGGTTTCAGAACAGACCTTAACCTGTGTCAAAATCCCTACTCTGATAAACAGGTGTTTCTTTCACTGTAGGAAACTCACATATTGCCTGAAGTGCTTAAAACCAGCACTGTACTATTCACCCTTTTTTTCTATCAAGACATCTGTAAATTGCATCTAAACAAGCCCACCCATCCCACTGGCCTTGGCAGGTACTGACAAGTGGTGGATACACACAAGACAGTCATGAACCTTCCTTTTATGAAGACAGTCCTTTGACTGTATCAGAACATTTGAATTAAAATGGAAGATCTCAGAAATTAGTTATTTGTCTTAACACAGTACAGATTACCCTAATCTCAGTTGATTTATTTTCTTAGGGGAGATGAGAGCTTCGTAAGAAGTATTCTTCTGTAGACACTGATACTAAGGGGCCACGGGCTTTGAGTTAAAATAATACCAAAAGCCTCGGGCATGTCAGGTTTTGTCTGGATTTGTCTTGGCCTGACTGGAGCTTTGTTTTAGCTTGCCTAGTTGTAATAGCAATGATCTAATGACCAGGTAATTATTACCTGCTTTGTTGTAGATCTTGGTCATTGGGAAACGTAACACTATATACTGTTGTAATTAACAGACAGTAATAAGGAGTAGATGACCCGTGTAGAGTAAACAGTCCCTGACCCTAGAATAAAAACACAGCATAGAGCACAGAGCTGGGAAGACAGCAGGGGCCTTGAAAGTACACGCACAGGATGATACTGGACACCCAAAGGATTTAACAGTCCATTACTGTTAGCCAAAGGAATGCAACCTTGGAGACTGGGTAAGAATACTTTTAAGGCAAAAAAGAACAAACATGAACATATGTAGAAAACTTGAAACAATGAGGTAAGAACAAGATGTTGAGCATGTAAAACAAAAACATTAAAATGATCCCAAGAAGATCCCAGGGTGAAAAGAAAAAAAAAAAATGAACTCCCAACATCATATTCTTCCTGAAAAAGGACAGCTTGCTGACAGGACAACTCAAGGCTGACAATGACAACTTGCCTTGACACTTGGCCTCATCCCCAAATGAAACCACTGCCAGTAGCATCCGTAGGGGCAGTGGAAGTCTGACCATAACATCAGAGAAAGGGGCATATGCTAGAAACTGTGTGTGTAAGGACTTCAATCATACATAATTTGAACTGTGTTACTATCATAACTGGACTAAGAATTCTTTCATCAGACTGCTAAGATTTTATGTAGACTGGCAACAAATTGTTGCCTTTCCCTGTAAGGTGTATCTCCTTTCACTCATAAGAAGAGTTTGAATGTAATAAATTGATCAGAATTCTGTAACCTGGACAAACCAATTGGTAACACTTCCTTTCCCATTAACAATCACATAGGTTGCTTATCTTGCCACACCCAAGTAAATAACCTCACAATATTTATAATCTTATTTACTGTTAGCTGATAGCTAATATAACTTAGTGCAAGCCTGTTAAAAGGTTAAGAGTAATTGGAGAATTCATTACATATGGATAAATAATCCTTCATCGTTTTTGCCTCATATGTACCAAGAACAGTTAGTAACTGATAAAATAAGAGGACAACTTCAACAGCACCTGTTCTGTATTTTCAGATGTTTTCTACCCAGTCTTCAGTGCAGATATTACACCTGTAAACTAATAAATGACAACCTTAGAACATCGTAAAGCACAGATCAAAGAACACATTAGTGCTATTCATCTACTGACTGTCTCTGACTCAGAAAAATGAAGCATCAGTGACCATTGGTTAGATGAAATCACACGAAAATGGCTGGATAGAACTACATACATGTGGCAAAACTCAGAAAAAAAAAAAACAGCTCTTACAAGAGCGATAGGAGCTTAGTCAACATTAGCATATTCGTGACAGCAGCGTCCATACAGGGTTCAGAAAAATCTTTTTGTATTGACTTATACCAAACTTCAACTTCTGTATCACTAAAGTCCCATCCTGACCCAGACACAGAGAACTGTTTAGGTTAGAAAGGATCGCTTGAGATCATGTAGTCCAAACCCTCTGCTCAAACAGGGTCACATTGAACAGATTGCCCAGGACCACACTGAGTTAGATGACGAGTATCTCCAAAGGCGGAGATTCCACAACCCTTCTAGGCAATCTCTTCCATTGTTTGACCACCCACACAGTATAATCATGTTTTCCTGAGTTCAAATGGAATTTCCTGAGTTTTTTTAATATGTGCTTATTGCCTCTTGCCCTGTCAGGGAGCTCTACCGAGAAGAGTCTGACTCCCTCTTCTTCATTCCCTCCAACCAGGTACTTATACACATTGGTAAGATTCCCCTGAGCCTTCCCTGCTCCAGGCTGAACAGTTCTACCTCTCTCAGCCTCTACTCATATGAAAGATAGTCCAGTCCCTTAACCCTCTTTGTGGCCCTGTACTGGGCTGTAAGTCTGTATCTTTCTTGTACTGGAGAGACCCAAACTGGACTAACTACTCCAGATGTGACCTCACCAGTGTTGAGTAAAGGGGAAGAATCACCTCTCGTGACCTGCTGGCAACACTCTTCCTAATTCATCCCAGGATACTGTTTGCCTTTTTTGCCGCAAGAGTGCATTGCTGGCTCACGGTCAGCTTCTCGTCCACCAGGATCCCAAGGTCCTTGTCAGCAAAACATGAACATTTTCATGTTGCATTGACAGGTGTCTTAAATGACTAAAATAGCTAAAGGACTATCAAGATAAAAAGACGTGGCAGTGGCACTTGGCCTTGTTCAATCGCATACCATTGGCCTCGGTCCATTGATCCAGCCTATCCAGATCCCTCTGTAGAGACATCCTACCCTGAAGCAGGTCGACACTCCCACCCAACCGGTGCCATCTGCAAACTTACTCAGGGTGCACTTGATCCCCCCATCCAAGTCATTGATAAAGACATTAAAGAGAACCAGCCCCAATACTGAGCCCTGGGGAACACCACTTGTGACTGGCTGCCAACCAGGTTTAACTCCATTCACCACAGCCCTTTGGGTCTGGCCAATGATCAGTTGATTCATACATTTTTCTATGTCTGTAAATTAGAGAGAAAAGATACCATTTGAGCACATAGCCCACCCACTGGTTAATAAGAAAGCATTGATAGAAGCAGTGCTGAAAATCCTTCAAAACAATACTAACTCAGACCACAGTTTACTGTTTAGCTTGTTAATGGTGATCATAAACATTCTGAAAACCCTGAAGATAATATATTCTGTGCTCTTCAATATTTATGACTTACAGTCTATGTTTTTCTCGGAGTTTCTGGATCATTTCTAAGTGATACGTGAAAGGTAACTCAAAGCAAAAGTGCTGTTAGACACTCTCCACTACTGGATAACTCTGGGGGTCTATAAACTAGACAAGACTAAAATGCATTAAAAAATCCCCACAAAGTTCAAAAAGATTATGAAACGTCGTTATTACATAGCCCCAAACCTTCTGGAGCAGCTATTGATTTTTGGAGCTCAACTTTCAGCTGTTTCCACTAAACCTTTTTCAGTGCTCTATTTTCCTGACCCCTGGCAAAATCAGTCACTCCTGTAAGGAGGTGCTGGAAGTCAGGCACCCCAAAACAAACAGTTCAACATAATCATCACTTCCTATGTTGATGTGAGTATCTTCAACCTCAGGGAAATCTTACAGGACTGTAATCCTTGTTTAGTTCCTAACTAATTAATAGTTGTTGAAGCAATATCATAACACAAATATTATATTTCAAGTTGCATGAAAACATATCCAGAATTTCCTACTCCATTTAGCTGTTCATTGCACTTTGCTGTGAATTTATCATAGCTACAGAACTATGATTCTAGTTTTGTTCCCATATGCCAGATTGAAAAAATGTTATGCAGAGAAAATAGATACATTTTATGGATGCATGCAAGCATATTATTCACTGATTTATAAGACATTGGCAGCTAAAAAGAAATGTTTACACAGGCGACTTTCCTAAAATTCTATGCCGTATGGTAACAGGACCGCAATTCTGCTCGAGATTAAAAGTAAATTACTGTATCCAAAAACAGACTCTAGGTATACACATAACTTTACGAATAGCAAGTCCACCATACACATCCTTTTGTCATGGACACAACTGAACAACAAACACATTAGCAATACAAGACTCCTCAAGAAAAAAATGACAGGCTTCTCACAGCTCTGAATCCTGCAGTGTGTGGAGAAGTCATAAAAACAAGTAACTAGATGGCAATGAGTGTTAATGGTGAGACTGCACACACATCTGTCCTTGGCTGGTTCCAGAAACAAAACAGCTGAACCCGAAGGGTAAACAACAGTAAATCTTTTGGATGCTTTTCATCCAAAGACTAACAGGAAAATGTTCCAAATTCAGACTTCAACTCTGACTCACTGTGCAACACTAATTTGTTTTAACTGACTTTGAATGTCACAAATGTGGTCCAAAGACTGAGGAAAATGGACAGACTCATTTGCCATCATCAAATAAAAAGTGATAAAGAATATGAAGAACATGAAGATAAGACTAAGATTCACGAGCAAAAAAGACACTCAAACATGTATTCTTTACCTTACAGTCAGCTCCCTGATACATAGCAACAGAGATGAGTAGTACTTTCATATATATTTTTCTTTGGTTTATTTGTATGTTGCCACAACAGGCCAGTATTTATAGCACCAGTGACCTTCTGAAGTTTGCTTGATACAGTCATAACGTTCACCTAGTAATCTTTTTTTCTTTATTTAAAGACAGTATTTAGATAAATTACTTCCGTAACCACAGACTAGTTTAACGAATATCACTTTGATTGCCTCTGAAGAATAAATCAGCATTTCCTTCAGGAACGGACCACCGTCACTTTACTACAAAATACACAACCACAGCAATAGTATACACTGTTACACCTTTTGATATTTTAATATATTCCTGTTCAATGATATTATTCACCATCCAATAATTATGTCACTGGTGTACACATTTCTGATTTTCTTCGTTTAGTGATATTACAGTAGAATCAGGAATTCTTCACAACACTGTTCTAAGTTCTTGTTTTACTAGGAAAATTCCATTGAGGTATGTTTTGAAACCAAGCTGTACAGCTACTAAATTTAAATATGCACCACAGGTCAAGATTTAAATAAGAATTCACAAGCCCCCCTTTTTCTTAAATGGAATAAACGACTGCTTTCTACCATTTCTATTTATAGCTGGGCATGAAAATCCATGAAACAAGAAGAATTTCAGAAGCCAAGATAACTGAGAGAATAGGCATTCTATGACTTAGGTGACACTACACATCTTCTAACTAAAAGCTCGTGGTGATACAGCTCGTTGTTCCTCTGAACTGCATAAACATTGCAAGGTGCCAACACTACTATGCTGCTTCTTCCTCAGCCTTCACAACCGAGAGAGAGGGAGGGAAAGAAAGGAAATAAATGTTTACAATGAAGAGAATTATTCCTTTATTAGAATTTGTATTTACTAAAACTCTTAACCTATCAAACATTCAACTGGTAATACTAATCCATATGGATTGGGGGGGGGGGTGTATTTTTTAATGGATTAATTTTAATTTAATCATTTACGACTTCATTAATTTTATTAATCAGTTTGACCACTATATAATGTACTTGAATTCTGCAGAACTAAGACATGGAGAGACTTCTTCAGTTAACATCCCACTATGTCATAACTGTTTATTGTTTTTAAAAAAGAACCACCTAAGGCAGTATCATTTGTGTCTCCTAGTTAAAATATTGTATCCCCTTGGCTTCTTTGTCTAGAGGCCAACAGTGTAAAAGTACTTCTTTTACATCATATGAAGGCAGAAGTCATCCCTCTAATGACTTAAATATAATTCTTATTAAATGAACATCACTCGTTAATCATGTCATTATGGTAAAAGTAGAAGGCATCATCAAATAACGGCTCATAATTTGGGAGAGTGCTCACTGATGTCTTTTTAGGTATTTTCAACCCACATAATTTCAAAGTGCATGCTATCTTAAAGATTGGTTTTATTTTTATATTTGGGTGGGACTGCTAGTAAAACCAGGTTGATATAACCAGTTTTAAATATAAACATAATTACTCGGTATTTTTAGACATTGCATTGGCATGTAGACTTTGGGCCACTTTTTGAGTATATTTACAGAGGCTCCTGGGACACCAGTTACCGGGGCAACCTCTGAGGTCACCGTCAGCTACTGTAAACTACAGATGTTTCAAGAGACTCCAATTTATGTTAAAATTCTATGTGCCATGCATGAATGCAACCCACTGCCCCGCATCGAGCCAGTACAGCTGTTGTAGCACTAGAAGACAGCCCAAGTCCAGAAGGGTGCTTCAGAAAGATCTCCTCTTAACACTACTGACAGAGGGGAACGAAGGGAGCAAAACAATCATTCTCCACCTCAACGCTGAATAGAGCCTGAAGCCACGTCTTCTCACACTGCCAGAACTGCCATAGGTCTCGTTTTTTGACCTCATCCCAGATCTTCCCAATCACACACACTCCTCTCCACTACCTCTTCCCATCCTTTACGGTTCCCTCCCAACCCCAGCAATGCTCCTACCTACCTCATGTGATGCCTGATCCTTTCCTCTTGTACTCTGCCTATGTGGCTTGCAGGACAGCCAAGAGACAGTGCACATTGTAGCTCATCTGGAACACCACCTGCACTGAAAGGCTAGGCAATCACACATCACCTGCTCAGTAAGTCACTACTAAAAGAACAGATAGTGACTGCGCTTTCCCCATGTTATCGTAATGAAGAATGAACAGTGCCTCTTTTCTCCACTCACTTGCAAATGTTCATGAAATTTAGAAAAACTAAATTATGTCTGAGACCTCTATCCTTTAGTCTTATTTGGCAGAAATCAGCTCGTGGCAGGCAGATGCAGTAACTCACTTCCTCAGGAAGCCTGGCTGGAAAAATTATGTTCTCATAGAATTATAATCTAACTTTTATAAATGCAACTTGGAATCTTTGGATTAAGCTCCGGTATCAAGGTAACTAGTTTATTATACATCTCATTGTATTTCAGCTTTTTTTTTTCCAGGTAAGTAAGAAGACGTGATCTGTCTGGATCTCCCAATCATTAAAGGGAAAACACATTATATCGGAAACACATTCCAACTACCATTTGCCTCTTAAAATAATAAAAAAAAAAAAGCCTCTGAAGGGTTTACTTTAGCATCCTAGACCTTAAAAATCAAATTATTTTTCCATAGTCTGAGCACTCCAGACAGGAAGCACATATAAAAGATCAGTCTCCTGCTGGCTTTATAAAAAAACATATAATAGCTTTTATAGGAGAGAAAAGGCTACAGACTTGGAGGAAAAAAAAAACAGTAAAACCCACGATGTTTTCTCATTTTTCAAAAAAAATTTTAGTGCTTATACAGTAAGTCACTCTGCCACACAGAAATTTCTAATTTGTTTACTTCACTATAGCCACTCTTACATTTCAAACTAATTTGCGCTACCCTCTGCAAGAATCACAGCTTTATATTTAGTTTAGTTTATAAGCCTTTTGCTAAGATTTTAGATCAGCAATGTAGAACAGTTATCTCCCCTTTTTATGTCTTGTTTTTGGAAGGAGACTAGCCAAGCAAGCCTGTAGTATAAAGAAAAAGCTCATTTGTAGCACATGCCATCAGAGCAGTAGAAAAATCCAGTAGAGTTCTTTTATTTATAAAAATTTTCAACAAAACACATTGAGATGATCAGTAAGAGTTTTGGCATCACCATCCAAGCTCAAGACGGCAGACAGAAGCACAGCTCTGGGACCACTTTCAAAATAGCTGACCCTATTCCTCTCAGCACAGTGGTAGCAGAGGAANGGGGGGGGGGAAGGACAAACTACTCTGCCTTTCTTACACTTTTTAATTCCAATAGTAAAATAATCTCTTATTCACATCTTATTTATTAAGAGTTAAACCCACTTCACAGTACAGGTTCAAATTTCTCAAAGAGAACCTGTTTCCACAGTGAGACCAAGCCATCCTCCACGCTAAATGAATAGAAGAGTATAATGAAGCAGTAATGATTCTGCCTGGGAGGGGAGAGAAATACAGCGGTTTCTGGGTGCATACATGTACATACACATAAACACACAAACAGAAAAAAAATAAAAGAGGGTTGGGAATAGCCATCTTCCAGTCTCACATAGTTTCTACTTTCAAAATAAGCACAAGGCACTGCATCCTGCCAAATATAGCCACCTGTATTATGTGTGTCCTGTACTATATACTTTCTTCTCATTAGCATTAATGATACAAATATGATTGCAAGATAATTTTATAGAATGTTTGCATATAATGTCACACGTAGTAGTGTCCTGATTTCAGAGCAACAGGCTTTCAAAATTTAATCAAAACATATTTCGAGCTGATTTTTCAGTGCTTTACAATTAGCAAGAATTAGTCAGATCTGTAGATTATGGGCAGTTTGAGTGCATTCAACAATTTATAAACATAAGCTCTGTGAAAAACAGTTTACAAGAATTTCTAGAAACATAGTAGTTTTCCTTCCAATGAAAAATATTATTTGAATTACAAGGTTCACCCACAACACCTGAGGCCCAAATAATGCATGTAGTATCAGAGCACCAGATTAGTGGGAAAAAGAACAGTTAGTATTCATTCTGAAAGCTCAGTGAAGTATACGAAAAAGGAATGAAAAATAAAATTGAATTGTAACTATTTAGATTGGTCTCAAAGTACTAATCAACACATTCTCTACATTTTATAATAATGAAGATACACGATATTGTTCTCACTAACACACAGGAGTAAAAGTCAAAAACATTTCCTCACTTTTAAATACACAGTCAAGTGATCACAGCTATAGACTGGAAGCAGAAACTCCTTCATTGTTGCATAAAGTGACATTCCCAACATTCTCTAAGTTTTGGAATTGCTCCCCAAGAGTGCTAGCCCTTCACATTTCAACACAAGTATTTGTAGATATATTCCATTACTATAAAGTGAGTAGCAGATTACTCCCAAAGGAACGTCCTGTACTTTTGGAACATTCTGAAGGGTATTAGCTACATATTCTCACTGGGAAGAGGGAGAGATACTTCGATCCATCTACTTCAGAATCACAATTGTTCTCCAACATTCTTTAAAAGTGCTTGCAATTTAAAAAGCCACAGCATATACACAGACACATAAGTGACTGATCTCAAACTTCTGTGATATAGACAATTTTTGAATTCTGAATAAAAACTTTTGGTTCCAAAATTGATGACATTTTTACTTCACTCTGTCGCATCCTCCAACAGAAACTATTTCTTTATTTACCCACTCTCTAACTACTAGCTGCAGAATAACATCCAGATTCTCCCTGGTAATCTGCTTTCAAATCAAATGTTAAAATCAAGTATTCTGGATTGTCAGTGCAGTGCAACTAAGCAGAATTTGACTCAATAGCCTTAAAATTATACTAGAACTAGCTTGTTCTGGCCATTTTTAGAATTTAACTTATGACTCTGCTGTTCACAGTCTCCATTATCTTCCTCATATAACTTTGCAGGAAATTCACCTTTATATGTACTAGTTTTATTTCATGGCTGGTTTTTTGTCTCCTTCAGACACTACAAAAATCTTGATAGTCTAGAAGTATGCATCCCAACAACAATAATCATGACAGAAGACAAAATTATTCATCATTTCCTGAGCACAGTACTGTCTGATTTGTGAATTTCTACCATTCTGTACTTTCCAATATTGTAAAACAATTGCTCCTAGGCAATTTAAAGAGAGAGCAAAACCAATTTTTTATTAATTCAGTGATAGCATGAAGTTAGAAAGCAAGTTCTTTAGTCAACAGCAAAAGTGTGTTTCTTCCTCCGTTAATGCTACTTTAGCTTGCCAGAATGATTACCACCATTTTGCAAAAACTAGCTAGTGTTTTTCATTTAAAAGTATTTGCCAAGTCCTCAACCACAAAAGCTCCTAACTACTGCTCATAAGGCCATTGATCATACCACAAACATTAATTAATCAACCACTGCAATAAAAAGTACAAAAAAAAGACAGCTCTCAGAACATGTATTTTAATTTTACAGCCTTTACAAAACATGTTTACTAAAATTAGCTTGGAAAAGCACTGAGGCAAAAAGAGTTTAAGCACAGTTTATTCTCTTTCCTCTTTGTGGCTGGTGTAAGAACAGAGTAAAAATCTTCCCTGCACTCTTTTCAGACTGTAGGGTTCAACTAACAGACTAACCAGGCATCAGGAGTTAGTAAGGATGCAGCAGATTGCAGGAAGGCAAAATCTATTCAAGTAAGAAACTATTTCAGTTAGGCTACAGATCTGGACTATGGTTATTGAAAAAATTACATAGCTTCACTAGTACCTGAATTATATTGCTATCACATGTCAATAGTAAAAAGCCTCCCTAAAAAGAAAGCAAATTCCCACAGAAGAGCGTCAAGAGGGAAAATTATGACAACAAAAGTTACATAAGGTCTTGGCATTCTTCTAAAAAAAGGGGGGGTTATCCTTTTGATGTAATTAAGTTTCTTCCTTCAGAAACAGGTAAGTCTACATTTTTAGACTAACTTTCTCTAAGAACACGTAGATTACGTAAATACTTTCACTGTTCACCTAGTCGTCTGTCCTTCCCTCTTACAGTCCCTTACTCATAGCTTTTAAATGTATTAGCCTATCTTAATGAAATCTGAAAAAGAAGACAGACATCTGTTAACATCATTTTATTCCAGCAGTTTTCCTAAAAACTGGTGGGAGAAGGAGGGAGACTCAAATTAGTATTTCTCACTATAAAAAATAGGCAAAATTAAGCTGCTCATCAAAACTCATCACCCAGTTGGCACATGCATAGCTACTTATACAGCTGTCTCTTCAGGAATGGGGCTTAACAGGAGAACTTCAGAATTGTTTATAATAAAGTTCTTTGTTTTCCAAAGATATATGTCAAACCTTATAATTATTATTGTAAAGCCTTATTTTTTCTCTTACCCAGAGAATACCTTGTGTTCCTAACCAGAAAGATGCACAGAAGTCAAGTGTTCAAGAATCTTAAGATCTGCATTGAATCATGTCTGAGATTTAGAATTTCAAGCAAAAGTATGTTCTACCCTCATTTTCAGCTTTTTTAAACAGAAAAAACACAGCTGCTGATTTGGCAAACTCCTACAAAGCTGTTTTGGTCACTGTCTCACCTTTAGATCCAAAAGATTCAATTTCCAGTTTCATCTTCTCCAAAATGGAAAAGTAGCACTTAAGGAGCAAAAATCCGTGGTTTGACTGAGAAACTGTTTCATTAACACTGTGAATTCCCAGTGCCAGGTTTCTTTTGCCATAGACAAGGGCTCAGACATTCTACCCAAAGAGATTTTACATAGTCTACCACTACTGATAAACAGCCTACAGCTGGATTTAGGATCTTACAGTCTTGGTATACATAGATAATCCACTCTGAAACTTGAGTAGTTGCAGCAGATGGTAATCAGAAATCTCTCATCAGCCCCAGAATATCCTCACGGTGTATCATCCTATAAATAAAGCATATCCCATTCCCCTTGGGCTGTAGAACTGATTATGGAATATCAGAAGTTTCTCTGGATTATAGAAAGCAAAGATACAGGGCTGCAATGTCTTACATCTCATTTTCAGAGCAGAGTATTTTTATGATGAAGTTAATGCAGTTTTGAAAACTGTAGGACTCATTTGAAAGCTTATGCAATTGCAATTTTACACTAGAATTTCTAATTTACAAATGCAATTTTTAAAGCATGTTTTGTCTTACTATTGATATTATGGGGCTATTTTGAGTTTTATAGAATTGTAGTCAGCTAAGAATAAAAATACTGAAAACTGGTGACCTGATTTGGTTTGCAGAATAAATTAGCTCGACACATTTAAGAGCCAGTGCTACTTATTCAAGGCAGAAAATAGTACATCTGAGGTTTGATCACTGTTGATAGGCAATGAGATATATTAAAACCAATTACATATTCTGCTTTGTTTCCAGACATCTTCAACAACAATTCAGTCCCTTAATAAATACCCAAGGATTATTACTCCTGAGTTTAATCTTTGCCAGGGGCAGGGGGGAAGCTGAGTCCAAGCATTGGATTCTTGTCAGCTAATAACAGTCATTACATCGACTATAGCTTTTACATGTTTTCTATTAATTTCTATCTATTCCTGTGCACATATGAATGTATAGAACCCTCGTAAGTGTTCAGTGCTTCTAAAAAATAAAATCTAAAACCAAATCTCGCATCACTACACCATGAAATGCTCTCTCAACTTTACTTTCCAGATATCAAAAAGTAACACTTATTTGTCCCCTTTAAAATTAATTTGTAAATGAAGACATAATGTTCTGAAAATCTAGAAAAAGAGTTCTTTTGAATTACTTCCTGAATGTGGCAAAGTCAAGGGTCGCCATTACCTCTTCTGGCAACAAGTTGCAACTTCTGGGATTTCCTTACACGTAGAGCCAAATAGGAACTTTATTTTCATCTGCTCTTATATGAGGTCATACAACTTTACCAAGTAAAAATCACATCGGTATCAAGATTTCTTGTTGAGCAGGAATCTTATTTCTTGAAACATAAAAAAATGCAGACTCATCTTTTAGTATATGTTTACATTTGCAAAATATTGCTCAGACAACCCAGTCCAACAGAATTTGATGGTTGCAGCAGAACGCAATACCTATCCATACTTTAGGATCACATGAAATACTTCAGAATACTTCCGAAATACTTTAGAATCAAGTGAACCCTAATCTGACACTTCTAACTTCCATGCATTTTTTCCAGTAATTTTTATAAGATCTGCACTAGCTATTAATTTGTATAACCTTTTTCAGATATATCGTCTCCCAACCCATACTTGTCTACTCAAAATGTCAACAGATATAGCTATTCTGAAACTTCTGATTGCATAAGCAGCAAACACAGTCAAGTACTCAGATAAACATACATAACTAGTAATAATGTTTATTAAGTAATCAGTAGTTCACACATTCCACTTTCAGTATTACAATACCTATCTATACTGAATCAAGGGCAGAAGCCACAATCAGTGCATGAAAACAATTACATCTTTTTTTTTCTAGTGATACAGATCCTAATAATCTGATAGACAAAAAAGGATTCAATATGAAGGTGTGCAAGTCTTTGAGATATTCGGACAACTCAGACACAATTTTCAACATGGAAGTGCTTTGGTCAGGAGAGGAAGAAATTATTTCCTGAGACTACTGACAATTGAACAAACAAAAAAAATGCTGCTGCTACTTAGCAAAGCAGTGAGGAATGTGCCTGAACCCCACATTTTACTGACAATCTGTCACAACATGGTGTAAATGGTTAGACGTATCCCAATATACCTTAAAATGTTAGCACCAGTTCAAAAATAATTTTCAAGTTCTAATTTTTAATGAAGCTATTTAAGTATCTGTATTGATTTGGAAATTTTCTATTACAGACCTTAATAACAATGGGCAACATTGATTTACATTCATTCATTTAAACTTGGGAACTTGAAAGTCAATTTCCTACCCATTTTTCCATCATTACGCTGTATATTACCTTGTCAAATTCATGTCCTTATTACTAACAGCTTGTAATATATAACACTAGAATTCTCCACTTACAAGGTCCCCAGTGAAGGAGGATATTCTATATGAATAGCAGTAGTAGCTTTCAAAACACTGCCTTATCCATTATATAGTTTAATACAGCAACAGTATTTTTACATCATATTTGCAGTTTCATTTTAACCATATATACACTGAAATAAGTACAAGAAAACCGAGATGTCAGTAGGGCCAATACTAATATATTTTAAGCTTTACTAAATTATAAAATCTAGATAGTATACTTACATAAACATAGAACAAAACCAAGCTGCTAATGTTAGTGCTGCATTCTGTGCCTATCATTATTTACAACTGGTACAAGCTGCTGCTTTGTGATTAACTAATTTCTGTTAGTTACATACTCACATTTCTAGCTGCCATGCTATAAAAACTAAGCAAATACTAACAGCTACTACAAGCATACTGACTACAGAATTATCTCAGCAAATTTATTCTGCTCTTGGGTGAGAGATTACAATGTTTGCACACATTTGGCTAATTCCTGAAGGCCAGCAGTAGGAAAAGAGATAACCTCTACACTGTCCTCCACAGTTTAAACAGAAGTGGATGCAAAACTATGTCAATTAAACAATTACTGTAGTATGTTGTGATATTGCCTAGATGCAGTTAGGGGAAGCACCTGAACATGGTAATTACAAACTGCCAGTCCCAGAGTTTACAAAAATAAATCAAGAATCCGCAAGTTTTGTTCTGCACTCTATAAACTGCTAAACAAGAAATAAGGTTAAATTTGTCATTCAAGACCAGGAATTTTATCGTACATTGAGCTACCAGATCCTTCAGTATCAAATCACCTACAGGTATGCTCCCTTTCATTGCTGACACTGCACAATGAAATTGCCAGAGAGAATCAAATAATTAGAGAGGTAAGAGTCCTTAAGGGTATCCCACTGGGAGTGGTAGAACTTACGGAATTCGTAAATAAAATGAAAGGAAAATGATGCATGGAAAAGCAAGGGAAGCCAGAAGTTATTGTATCCCTACAGCAAGTAGCGTGATAAGGGCAACCAGAGGAAAACAAACAGCACTGCTGAAGATGACAAAAGCCAGATTCATTTTGTATGCTCATTTTTTTAAGAAATTAAGTCTGGATTTTGTACAAGTTGATGAAGATGGGAAAGCAGTTCTGCTTGACTTGGGAAACCACAGAACTGGAGGAAAAGGCAAAGGCAGCCTGAAGAAGTCTTCACAAGGAAAAGAGGGGAAGAAAGGGAGGAAGTGGTGACTTCTCAGCAGTGTTTCACATGGTAACTAACCTAACCTTTGGGCCACTTTTCACTGTAAAACATCACAACAGTGGAATGAAACTCAATCTTCAGAAATGATGTTCATAGAACAGAGATAATATGCCTTCCCCAGCACACAAGTCCCTTGGAAAGTAAACATTAACATTAGAATGGTGCTGTGCAGGCAGGTTTATAAACACCAATATATGAACTACTTTCCCTCTTACTCCTTGGATTAAGTATTCATGAATAATCAGTAGTTCTGAACACATGCATCCTAGCTGAGTATTTCTGCAACTAAAGAAGACTGCAATTTTTCTTTTACTCCTTTCAAAGGTACTTTTATATTGTGACCAAGAACAGACAATATCAAGGCAGTCACTTGTCTGCCGTGGCCTGCTACTGTGTCTGTAAGAGTACAAATCTTTTTACAGGAAAATTCTGAAAGTGGTCATTCCATTTAGAACAGAATAGAATAGTTGAGTTGGAAGGGACCTAAAACAATCATCTCGTCCAACTGCCTGACCCCTTCAGAGCTGGCCAAAAGTTAAAGCATGTTGTTAAGGCCATTGTCCAAATGCATCTTGAACACTGACAGGCTCGGGGCATTGACCACCTCTCTAGGAAGCCAGTTCCAGTGTTTGACCACCCTCTGGGTAAAGAAATGCTTCCTAATGTCCAGTCTAAACCTCCCCTGGTGCAGCTTTGAACCATTCCTACCTGTCCCATCACTGAATACCAGGCATTCTTATGTATTTAAGAATAAGCATAAGAATAAGCTGAGAAGTCACCACTTCCTCCCTTTCCTCCCCTCTTTTCCTTGTGAAGACTTCTTCAGGCTGCCTTTGCCTTTTCCTCCAGTTCTGTGGTTTCCCAAGTCAAGCAGAACTGCTTTCCCATCTTCATCAACTTGCACAAAATCCAGACTTAATTTCTTAAAGCATTTGTGTATTTCTGGTATCTTATTTTCATGAATTATATCCAAGCAACTTAGGAATCACTTATTTATCTTCAAGCTTGAGTGATTTTTCTATTATTTTACTGTGTTTTATTAACACACTGGTCCTGCCTAAATATTACAAGCACTCTGATAAAAGTTCATATGCAATAGAAAGTTACATTTTTAATTCCAAGTGTCTTCAAACTATATACTCCTGCAATTTAGAGAGATGGTTTTGCTCATGCAATTTTCTTTGAAATCAAAGTACTGAAACTCAACTGGAATTTTATTATTGTTTCTGATTTCAAGTCAAGAAAGCAAATGCTGTTCAGCTGACCACAACATCTAGATAAAAGTTTCCTTCCATAGGTAAGTATAACAAAGAGGGGGAGGGGAAGCCAGCTCCTCAGAGTCACATCTGCAGAGGCAATGCAGAAAAGCATGATGATTATCTTATTAATTAGAATCAGCAAACACTACCTTTCAGGTCTTAATTTGAGAACAGCACATGCAAAAATTCTCCAACACAACACGGGAAGTTAATTTTTTGCTTTTACTGGTACAACCCTTGCACTATTGTGTTTAACACTGAGCTATATAACAGCTGCTTACTTTGACTTTAGCGAGTGTGAAGTGCGATATCACTATGGTTTGTTTTCTTTGTTTCAGCGCTGCACAAAAAAAAAATCCAATTGGCTCTTCAACCTTCTATGACGTTTCACATTTCCTTTCTGTGTTCATCTATTAAACACTATCTTTTTCTTAAGCTTTAAAGCATTTTTTAAACTATCCTATTTCATTTTTCAGAGGCTAAGAACATAGTAACAGATACAAGTACTAGAATCTAGCAGAAATACTAGTGTTCTGCAAGGTGTCTTCTTTCCTCATCACCATTCCCCAACTTCTAAATGGATGCTAAGGACAAGTATGTTCTTCCCACATTCTATTTAACTTTTGCAAGTTTTATATGTTCAATTACAACAACTAAGGAGTGTGACTGCCAAGAAAAAAAAAAAGATAAAAATATCCACCTCAAACAATTGTTTTTAATAGTATAATATCCTTGTTCCAACATTAACAATTCCAGTACTCTTCTATTCCTAAATCTTAAAACACGAACAGTTTCTCACTCCTGTTTGAAGATACCAGGTTTAATGAGACTAATATGCTTTATTTAAAAGGACTAATAAACTTTCCCTAACAATGCACGAATAAAAAACCCAACTATTTGGCAATTCAGTAACAGCTGACCAAAACTTGTTTGATAGCAGATGTTTGCACAGCAATCCCTTCTCTGCAACTTCTATATGGTGTGAACAAAACATACTCTGCAACTCACACTTTGGCCTTCTACCATACTGCAGCTAGAAAGAAAACTGGCCAGAGGATAAATCCAAAGCTATCTTGGCACCGCTTCCTCCTGTTTGTAGTATTAATACTGTGCTTCTTTTTAACCTTTTCTCCCTAATGTGATTCAGTACAGACCATTCACAGATATTTTTGGCAGTGGCAGACTCAGACGCCAAGCTTGGGAATGTATTTTTCCATCAGTAACAGTTCAGTCTATGGTTGCCTTCCCGGCCGTCTGTTTCTCAAGCCTTCTGATGACCTGTTTGCTAGCCTCTTCAGCTGCTGCGTGCAACGCTAGTACACTCCATGGTAAACCAATGTGCAAGTTCTTCTATAGCAAAAGGGCTTTCTTTCCAATTCCCCCAGTTGTGTTGCATAAAACCACGAGAAGAGCCTGAGATACTAAGGGCACTCCCATACTGAGCTCTGTAGCAATACAGAAGTAAAATTAACACTGCCTTGTTTTGTAAAATATTCAAAGAAACATTAGTCAAGAGAATGTACAATATATGTTCACATGTCAACCAAAGAGCACTTTAGCTGGCAATATTCCGATGGCTACAGAAAGTAGTAATAGATGTATGCCAATTTAATTAATGCTAATTTGGCACTCAGTGGATCTCTCATTTAATTCAAAACCGTTCATGTATAAAATTGCACCTATTTCTGCCAACGTAGTTAGTGACAGGAAAACACTTCAAGTCAGGCTTTCCATTTTCTGTAAGCATTTAATACTTTACTTTTTAAAACCCCCACATACACCGAGGAACAACTAGGTGAATCAAAAAATCTTTTATTTTGTTTATACAAAGATAATAACTTTAAGTTTTCCCTTTAAGCTATATGAAGTCAACCATCTAAACCAAAATTTTATACAAACAAAAATACACAAGGGCTTTCAAGAGCAGTTAATTTGAGGTCCTGTTCTAAAATGAAAGAAGAAGAACAGGTGATACAAAATCTAGGACCTATTTCTCAAACTAAATCCTGCTATACTACTCACCGGTACAAGTACTAAAGCAGTCTTAACATTGGAACAACAACTATGGTAACATCTCTACAGTTTCTGTGAAACAGTTTTTACATGAAAGACAAACTTCCTTTTCTGAAGTATATGAGTACTGTAGATTACAAGCCACAGCACTTTCTCTTTGAATTCAAGACGAGTTTTTGACAGTTCAGGAGCAATTAATTGTTTTAGAATGTTATTAAAATATTATTATCTTATCAGACTTTTTGACCTACATGTACTAGATCATTCTTAAAAACTGACATACAATTACTGAAATTATAAGAAAGTTTGATGCGCTGGGTAGATGGTGAGATGAAAATTAGAATTTATCAAAGTCTCTCTCTGTTACTAAAATTAAACTTTATACTTTGAAACACTCATGAAGATTTCAGCTCTCTGACACTGAGAGGAGTGAATTGCCACCCTTTTCCAAATGACCCCAGGCTGTCTTTTTTTCTTGTTAAGACTGAAAGTACATGATAGCCTTAGGATTTTTTATTAACACCACTCTATTCTCAACTGGCAAAATGACAGGAAGAGGCACGTATGATTGCAGAAGAGAGAGAAACTGGTATTAATGGCAGCCAGGGAAATCTGAAGACAGAGCAGTTGCAGCGCCAGCCTTGATGGCCTGCATGCTGGGCCAGCTCTGAAGTCATTCAATCTCTACCACAGATTGAGCCAAAATTTTTAATTAATGTATGTAATACTTAACAAATTAAGTACTCTAGAGAGCTGTTAAAGCATTTAAAGGCAATCACTTTTCAAATCCATACTGGCTGTATCCAAGTTTTCTGATCACAAATCTATCATATTCCCTACATTCATCAACACCAAACCACAAGAAGTGGTTTACTTAAAAGGCACCGGTGTACCAAACTGAATATTGCTCTGATGATTCCACTCTGGGACACCGGAAAACCATGGTCTGGCTGGGATGGAGTTAACTTTCTTCATAGCAGCCTGTATGGAGCTGCGGTTTGGATTTCTGACTAAAACAGTGTGGATAATACACCAATGTTTTGGCTGCTGCTGGACAGTGCTTGCCCAGTGTCCAGGCTCTTTTTTCCCTGCAACTGCACCCACTCCAGAAGTAGGCTGGGGGGGACAAGAACCTGGAAAGGGATACAGCCAGGACAAATGACCCAAACTGTTCAAAGGGATATTCCATACCATGTAACACCATGCTCAGCCATAAAACTCAGGTAGCAGAAGGGGAGGGTTTGTCTTCCAAGGTGGCTGTTGCTCGGAGACTGGCTGGTCATCAGTCTGCTTGCGGGAGGTGGTGAGCGATTTCCTTTGCATCACTTGTTTTGATGTCCTCTTTCCTTCACTTTTTAAATTGTCTTTATCTTGAATCACGAGTCTTCTTGCTTTTGTTGTTCCTACTCTCTCCTCTGGCAGTGGGAGAGGAGGGCCAGTGAGTGGCTGTGTGTGGCTTGGCTGCTGGCCAAGGTCAACCCACGTGGTAACATCAAGATCCTTTCCAGCCCTGTTTTCTGCTAAAAGGATCATCACTAGCACCTTCGTAGGATTAACAACACTGTCTTTGTTGCATTTAAAAGCCCAATACATGTTGGGGTGGGGTGAATAGCCAACAAAAGTGCTGCAGAGCAAGCAACAAAATGGGTAAATTTCTGACTAAGAAAACTTACCAATTCAAATTCTTCTGGGGTTGCATTCTCATTACTTTGATACTAAACCTGTATACACGTCTGTAAGTCACAGAAATAATTTTAAATTTTAAGTTAGAAAGAGTTGTTTTACCACATTGTTGCCAATCTGTTTCCAAATTTTTTCTCAGTACCCCAGAAACTGCCATTTGTTTACTCTAACCAGTCACAGTCCAGATTGTTTTTTCTAGATTCTACTTCCAAATTATCTGTGGCTTGTAGTACTCTAGACAGAAAATGTGTCCAACAATCTTCTGAGGAACCAACCATTCCCAATATTTCCCTTGGGAGAAAAGGAAATCTCTCCCAAAGGTCTTGACAGAGACCAGAGTTCAAAGCCTCCAACTAGTATCAAAAGTAAAAAAAGAATTCTCACTTGAAAAATTGCTGTAAATCCTCCAGGCAGACAATCTGCCATTCTAAGCAACCAGATTTACAAGGTCACCTTCCTTAATTTTTTGGAGTTTATATTTAATTCTACATTCTAACTTGGATCTACAATAAAAAAAAATAAAAAATAATTTTTAAAAAAGCATGGAAGTAATACAAATAGTTTTTATCTTACTTTCTTTCAGTCAGTAATAAAAACATGGCAGCAATAAAGACTAAATCCTAATCAGGAGCTGTGGAAGAAATCCTCTCTTGTGGCCTCAGCTTTTAGGGATGAACACTGAGAACTACCATCTTCATGTCTGCAGAATATTCTCCAGTTCCAAATGACTCAGACTGACTTGCTAAGGACCCTCCAGATCAACTGGATTTTATCAATTCCCATCAGTATATTACTAAACACTATGGACAATCACAAAATAGTTTTCTGTTCATTTTCATCTGTCATACACACATTTTGCCCCCCTGTTGAGCATGAAGAAATAATTCCGGTACCCACCATGAGATTGCCACAGGTATCTTAAGTTCAATGCAAGAACTTTGTTAATGGATTCAACCAGCAAGCAATTTCTGTTAACAAAAGGCCAGCTTGAACTCCTTGAAAAGAGAAAAAGGCATCAAGAATGAAGAAAATAATCTTCCTCTCTCCCAGACACAGCAGTCATAAAATCATTCCAATCGCTTTCAGAACTAAGAAGGGTTTTCCTTTTATATGGGTAAAAAAGGTGAATGGAAGAGAAGTAGAATAAATAAAAGAATATAAAGCTCGCATCTCCCTAGAGAGGCTAATTCTGGGAAGAATAATTCCAAGCAGATTTGCCAAAACTAGAAGAAACAGAGTGAGCAGATACTGGAAGGCGGCTTCATCTAAATAAACCAAAAAGGAACAGTGTCAGCACTGTAATTCAATACTTTTCTGTGACCTTTTAAATTTTAATAGCTGAGAAAAGCTGTTAAGGATTGAATAGCACACAGTTTAAGATGATGAATCCTTTGTGGAAGAATCACAGTAACACTGCATATTCAAATAAGAGAGAGGATAGAAAATGTCTCTGCTTCAATAGTGAATGAGGATAAAACAGAATAGAGACATTTAAACAATGCAGATAAACAAGACGGAGAAACAGGAATGCCAAACTTGAAATGTGGATGTTGATGTGACGGATGTTTCAGAAACTCAGTGTAATGAAGACAGTCAGTGGGAAACTGCTACTAGCACACAAGTTCACGAAGTCAGAATAAGCTGGTAGTGTGGAAGAGTTCTGCTATAGTTAAAAGGTGGCTTACAGTTAAATCAGACAAACTAATGCTGTCAACACGCATCACAAGATCCCTATGCATTGAGATTCTAGATGTGGCCAAGATACTTTCACATACTGAGGAAAGAGAGGCTATTAATAAAAGACTTCAATTCTTTCCAAGTAGACTGGGCAGCTGGTACATTAAAAATACGATTCCAAGAGCTCAAGAAATCTTTTAAGTTATACATGACTACTTTATAGGAGAGCAACTGTGACACCAGAATATAAATTAAAAAGTGAAATAAATAACACGAATGAGGAATGATTGCCCACCATTTCACCCTATAAATAGAATAAAGAGACATCAAATTAAACTAGCACGTGGCAGATTCAAAATAAGGAAGAGAGAGTACCTTTTCCTTATAAACACATTCAAGATATATGGAACACCATGCCACAGCACATGCTACAGATGCCAAAGGGTACAGGGTTCAGAAAGAAACTTGGAAAAATAATGGGAGCAAAATCTGTCCTTTCAATATAGATACTAAATATGAGAATACCACCTATTACTCAGAAAGCCCTTGAGCAATAGGTCACCTAGAAATTCTATGTGAATATTCCTTTCTCCTTAGCTGTATCGCAGTGTAAAGGAAAATAAGATGCAGAAGAACCAGAGCACAAGAGATGTTCAACTCCAATACTCTCTACCTTTCTCTTTTCCCTTTCTATATGCACTCTCCCTTAATGCTTTGACCTGCTCTGTGGTGTGTTTATTTAACAACAGAAAATTGTTGGAACAGCAACCTGGTATCACCATGGACCAGAAGCCAATTGGCCCATTTGGAACACCACAGCAACACATTCTCTTCCCGTGCAGTTAATCATCTCCAAGCCACAACATAAATATGAAGAGTAACGTAGTATTTTTAATTAGTCTCAAATTAAATAAGGAATGTTTTGAATCTCTCTGCTTTTAAGTTTATATTCACAATTTTAAATGCAAGTAGAATTCTGTTTTATTCACACATCTGGCTTTTCCAATGAATCCTATGAATCAAGAACACGTCTATGAATCAGGAACAAATCCATTAAAACCACAACTTTAGTACTCATATTAAATAGGATATTTTGTCTTCCTTGTAAATCTTACCCTTAAAATACATATATCCACCAAAATAAGAGTCATCTGATTCAATTAATCCTGCACATTAAACTAAATAGAACAAGCTTACAAGTTTGGCCCAAGAAAATTACAGTAACTTTATCCTACTACCTTTTAAAAGAAAAGGTTCTGAAAACATGAAGAGATACAGAATGGACATGCATGCTATGAGAAGAAACACATATAATAAAATAATTTTATGCATATAGTAGAGAAAAATAAAATTACACTAAACTTTTTACTGTTCTTGGCTACCAACACAAGTCAACGACTAGAAATCAAATAACAGGCAGGCCAGAGAAGAGACTTCCCACAGAACAAAACAAACAAACAAACAAACAAGTAATATGTGGATGGAATTAAAAGTGAAGGAGTTATATGATGTTACCTTAAAAACCATCTTTTTGCATCAAGTGCTTATTTCCTTCCATTTGAAAAACTGCCAGATTTGTTTTGAAAGTATTTGTTAAGAAATATTTTCTTGATCACTACTCTTTCCCTTATGTTGATTTCTGAGACCCTGTTTCTTTATGGTATACAAGTGCAAATGGGTTTCTCATCCCCAATAAGCTTTGCAATAACTGGAGAAAAACAGATCGTGAAGAACTGAGCATAGCAAATACTTTTAGTAAGGAATGTCAAAATAATTTGGTCAAGGAAAAAATAGAGAAAGATGTCCATAAACTGAAATTTTTCTAGTATTCATGGCTGAATTTACAACTTAAAACCAGACTTTTTTTTTTTTAATTCTTACATGTAAACAAAACAGGGTTGTAAAATTCTAGGTGTCACCTTCTCCCAAACACTTATTGTGAACACTGAAAGAAAATGTAAAATGTGAGATAAGTACATTTTTCAGTAACAGTTTTTGATTCAAAGTCTCCTACAGTTTTAGTGCATTTCTTATCGTGTTTTACAGTTACAAATTACATTAAAACAAAGATTTCCTAGAGGCAAGGAGAAATGGCTTTTCTAAAACAAATAACGAGTTTGGCAAGCTACAAAAACAACAAGGATGGAAATGAGGAAGTTTCAAGCAGCACAATTTCTGTCTCACAGAACTGCAGCTACTGTAACACACAGAATGACCACAGACATAGCGAAGAGAATTCTCCTGTATCATCTACATAAACGTAGTTGGATGAGTTTCTTATTACTGAGCAGTAGAGCGGTTTAGGACAGAAGTGCAAACATGGTTTATTTTCTCTAAAGTGTTGCCTCTCTCCCTTTCCTCAATGCAGCAGGTGCAAGAATGGCAGCCCTGTTTGTTTTCCCACTGGAACATTGGACAGAAAGTACAACTTCCTCCCTGGGATTACCATGACTTTTATTAATAGCGGGTAGTAACAAAAGAAAAATATATTAGACAAAATTTTATTCTGCCTATATTAAGAAAGAAATCTTATAAACTAAGAACCATCATAAAAAGAACCATATTTCCAGAAGGACAGTTAAGAAATGTCACATTAATTTCATACACTGTAATGCTGAGAGAAGATTGTTTGACAAGCCACAGAGGGATTTTGCTGCTGCTCAACAACTGCCTCTCACAATAAGATTTCCCAAGACACTTTCCAGCAAGACATTAACTGGCAACCCAGAAAAAAAAAAATCACCACCACAAAATAATAGTAAGCGTAGCTTTCCACAATGCTATACCGTGCTGAAATCATTTATGAGCTACCAAAGTTGTAGGTAAAGGACTCAAAAATATTTTGCCTCATTCAGTCAGATTAGTCTTAGCATAAAACTCATCCTGATCCACAACCAGAAATCCTTTTTTTTCCACTGGCTCTCAAAAACTCCCCTACTACATAGCAACAAGGAACATAACGCAACACCGACACTTAACACACCTCTTTCTGTTTGTTATGGTGTGTAATTCTACATTTTTCAAGTAACGCTTTTAAACATTGTGACGATGATTTATATCTCTGCTATCTGTGAAATCATTTTATTTCCCCTTCATTACCAGCCCTGAAACCTGCTAACATTCTCAAGCCTCTGGTTTCAGAAACCTTGGACTCAAATTTAAATTCCTGCCAAGTTGTTGGCCTGAACTAATACAGAACTATTTTTTCTCTTTTCTAGTATAACAAATTAAGAGCTTTGAATTGAGGAGTCACCTTTTTTCCTGAAGTTTTGCCTGTCAAGAACAGCATTTTGAGAATTTTTAACTATCAAAACATTTTTTTTTGAACTGGTATACTTTAGGTCCTCAGATTTCTGTAACTAGTTTTAAGTTTTGAGAAATTTGTAGAACTGTTTATCCTAATTTCTTTTCATCTAAAGAAATTTTCATCAATAGTCAGCTAAACAAGTTTGTGAGCATCTGATTCCTGTTATCACCACAGTATGTGGATAAAGCTTGCAGGGCCTCTATTCTAACACAATTCAGAAAGATATGGTAATTGCTCTCAAATTGCTGAAACAAATAGTTTAAATATACGATCAATTTAAACAACAGTTAACATTCTTCCTAAACGTAACTAAACATTACACAATTAACTACAAAACTCATGAAATCTGTGCTAAGAGGAAGAGTTTGAAACTACTTAAAATATACATGGGCACCTTGCTAATCTTGCTAATAAAAAAAACACAACCAAGAAACAAAAGAACAAGACCAAGTATCTAAATTGATAAAAAGTAAAATGGTTTATCAGTATTATGTTCTGTTACTACAGTTATTTGCCCGCCATAATAGCTGTATGTATAATAATCAAATGGTCTTCCAAATGTTATGGCAAATCTCATCATATTCAGCATTTTCTTAAAGTCCTTATGGACACTTATATCTCAGAATCTCCAAATTAACTCAAATTTTATATGTATTCACACATTCCTATGCCAAGAATTGGAAAATGTAGCATAGGTCCAGAATGGCTTAAGTCAAGGAACCACTGGAAGGAAACCAATACATTAATTTTCATGTCTTACGATTTTTAAAGAAAATCAGAGTTTTAGGACTTGACTGGTGCTTTTTGAATATTAAGGTTAGACAGTACTGTAGGCAAACATAACAGGAATGCAAAACATGTACTTCAGACACGTTATCTCAAAGGGTTTCATTACAGTTAAACCAAAGAAAAGCAAAACCAAAGTAAAAGATTATACACTGTCTTAAGCAATTGGGGGATCAACAAGGGAAGAAAATTCAGCTGGGGAGTACCAAAAAGTTCAAGGACAAGGCTGAAGAAATTACTACTACGCTTATGAGCCTGCTTTTCATGAGAATTTACTGCAAGTCAACTTCACGGACAGAAATATTTGATAATATTGGTTTTATCCTGAATACAATCAGAATTCAAGGATAGGGAAGGTTACGATGGGCTTTAAACTGCGTAATCAGTTGATCAGTGAAAGACCAATACTGTTCACGTTGTCCTGCAAGGTCCTCCAAAAGTTTGTTAGTGATGTCTTCTAGACGAGTAAAAAGAGGAAGTACACAAGAACCCACCTGGCTTATGATCAAAGAAGCAAACAGAAATTTGCAGTGGAAGCCCATGACTTACTCACGTCAACCATCATAAGTGGTGCAGATCAGACATTTAAAATAAGGAAGGGTTATGAGGTGTGCATTTCTATAATACCAAACTTTATTCTGAATATTTTAAGTACAAAGTAAAAATAAAAGTAAGGAGGAGCTTTCACTATGACTAATTTTGACTCTTGCAAAATTCAGTGACATGGCAGATAGGGGTAGGTTCTGAACCAAACATAAAAATACATAATGTTCCCCTGCATTTCTGTTTTATATACTAAATAATTTCACTTATATTTGTTTTATACAAAAACTTTTTAAACATTTAACAATTATGCTGTATTTTAACAGAACGCATCAGAAAATTCTTATTTCTCCATCACCTCTGCCACAAGTACCATTTAACAAAGCACTCTGAGCATCTACCGAATTAATATAAAACCTATTTTGTGGTGGACAATTACGCACCATGTTAAATCACAAGGTGGTATGTTTTCTTGGCAAAAGATGCATTCAGTTAACGGTATTCCATAATGTAATTTTACTAAATTCACCAGGAAAAGTGAGAAAGACCTGAAATAAATTCAGTAATTAATTATTCACTTCAGAATATTTCCAATACAGGCAGGGATTGTTTGCAGCCTGTACTATAAATCTAACCATTAGAATCTACTTTTTTTTTTAATGAAATTAATTCAAGAATCTTAGGTCACCAGCAAGTGTTTAATCTTGCAAATCAATTTTTAGAGACTAAGGCTTTAATCACAAGGCTCTTTTTTATCCCGTTCACCTCCCCCTCCCCAGGTGATTATAGTAAATTTTATATATCCACTAAGGACAGAGTTGAATTTGAGATTAGATGTAGAAGAAAAAAAAAATGTATTTCTTGCAGCTGACCACATTGAAAGTATATATTTGAACTCTTATTTCTGGTTAATATAAAAATTAATCAACAATTACCAGGACAAAAAAGGTAAATTTTCTCCTGGCAAGGCAGGAACTCCTAAAATACTATTTTGGGAGGTTAAATTCAATATCTATGGACAGAAATATTAATTTCCACATGTAAAACAATGTAAATCCATGTCATGTTCAACTCCTGTTATTGCAACTCAGTGTGTATCACTTTCAAACAGAAGAAAAATAACATGTAAACAGACATTTTAAAACAAGCAGTAGACTTATCTGAAGCTTTGCAACTAAAGAATTACATAAAGATAATGATGCTGACAGCGATGCTCAGAAATTATCAGTCAGACACTGGACTTTGTCAAAAAGCAGACAGAGAAAAGCACGAGGATTCCGAAATCCTCAGGAATTCAGGAATAACAAGGTGTCTTCTCCTGTCTCAATACAGCAGCCCAACTGAGCAGGAAAAGGCTAATTGGGATTACTCCCCTCAGTAGCCAGAACACTCTGAAGAAGAAAAAAAGAAAACAAAGCTATTTCCCTCCTCAAAGGAGAAAGGAAAGAAAAAAAAAAGAAAGAAAATCAGGTCGGGGGAAAAAGGCGATAACCCTAAGAAAAACTCAGGAGAGCATCCTAACAGACATCTCGCATCATTTCTATTTTCAACAGCTCAAGTGACAAAGTGTTAGGATTTCCTTCCAAGATAATGCTGGTGTACCAGTCTTGTGGGAGCTAAAAACTTCTAGTTATTTTTATCCTTCACTGCTTACTGTAACCATTTAATAACCTTTTTAATCCTCAGACACATTCTTCTCTGAGGTGAAATATTAGATGCTCTTCTATTTTCAGGAAGCTCTCTGATCTCATTATTATACTTTGTCAGAGTTTCCTAAAGACTAGAAATGTCTTCTTGGATCTTCTGGACTCTGACGCTGGCATCTTGAAGAGTCTCACACATTATAAAAGCAAATTAAATAAAAGATTGACTAAAATAATCCATTAACATGAGTGTTGGGCAAGAACCTTAAAACTCAAAAATCTAGGACGTCCAAAATACTATCAGATTGCATTTACACAAACAAGGTCCCTCCTCTTTCATATTTAACAGCTTAATATAAAATGAAAGCACCTTTATTACTACTATATTTTTCAGCTTTATGCAATATCCATGCTATTTTTTTTCTGTTACTAGGCAAACAAATGTACTTGACCAAAGCTAGAAGCTAGGTGTGCTAATCAGTGGTGTTTTGTGTCACCAGCACCATAAAAAGACTTTATAACGTGTTAAAAGATTTCTAACAGAACTTCAGTCTCCTGCAAAGATGTTAATGCCAGCCACTTCCAACACAAGCATCATCACCAGCACATTCTTACACAGTTCTTCAAGGAGGTTTTAAATATTTAGTAAAAGGTTTTAACAGCACTCCCCCATTGCCCATTAGTGACAGCAATACCATTTAAATCTTTGATGATGACAACACTAAAAATAAATAAATTACAGTCCAACTTAGTATCACAATATTGCTAAACCTTCATTATGCTGCAGTGGATTTACACATTTGTCTGGCACACATTTGGAATACCATTTTAGTCACGCACTGCAAAGAAATAATAAAATTGAAGGAAACAATACATAAAAGAGCACCCGAATTAAAAAAGCACAGAAAAGCTTCAATAGGTGGAACAACTAAATACATTAAGATTCTTCAGCCTGGTTAAAAAAGGTAACATAAAGTAAATGTCATGAACACCTTTCCATTTGTGGAATGGAGAAAGTGAGTACAAAACAACTGTTTGTTATCCGTTCTAACACAAGAACCAGGGGTTATCAGGTAAACAAAAGTAGCTGCCAGGTAAAAACAGGCAGAAAAGAACTTCTTCACACAACACATAGTTAAGAAACTGCCACAGGATGTTACATTGGTGAAAAGCTTACAGACGTCAAACTGGCCTTTGACAACTAATGGGGAGAAAAACCCGTAAGGATTATTAAATACAAAGATGTCTCAGCTCCAAATCACTTAAGGCCGGGAGCTTTTTCGATTCTTCTATCTCATAGTGGTTGCTGTTGGAGGCAAGCTAATGAGTAAAACGGACTTTCAGTCTGACCCAGGACAGACTCTTAAATTCACAAGGGCTGGCAAACTTTGAAGACTGGGGGAAACAGGTGCATCTACCCCAGGCTGTGCAGTCAGCCTTCATCATAAGTTCAAGCCTCAAACCCTGTGGGACAAAACCCCTGTGAAGGTCAACAACCCTGCACTGGAACCGGTACTCTCTTTCTGTTACTTCTTCCTGGGGATTCACAAGCAGATGTGAACTATTGCAGTATTGCACACACCACACAGAGAGCTCTGCTCTGTTCTAGCACTTTGCTAGGAACAGAAGAATCTCCACTAGCTATTGAAGAAGAAAAGCAGAGTATGGCCAGTCTGTGGTCTCTCTGCTGCTGAAGCAGAAAAGCCAAGCTGTATGAGGGATGGGGAGAGACCAAAGAAGAGGAGGGACAAACAGACAGGGTGACATAATACGCAAAGTGACACAAACCGGAACCAGGACAAGCAGGATAGTAAAAGACTAATGTTACAAATTCTTCCACAGCCTTCTAAGTCTACAAAATAGCAAAAGATAACATTCACAACTAAAAGCACTCGGTGCCTTCACACTATACCGCCACTCTCAGAGCAGACTCCCAGTCAGGCTGGGCATTCACTGGAGAAGCACCAAACCTGAGGCACATGGTACACGTTACTTAAGATGAGGAACAAATAAAGCTGAAAAGCATCAACCTCAAAAAACAGTTGTGAGATGCATCACTGCAACTACTACAGCTGGGGAGAACAAAGAGAATATAAAGGAGAGTTGGAGTTTAACAAATGAAGTACGTCCAATAAGCCATAAAATGCTTTTGGGGGTTCTTCAAAAGCAAGAAAAACATAACACTATCCAAACTCAAACTACTTATGTCTGCTCTAGCTTTCTCCACTATGTGGTAGTAATGTGCCACAACTAAATACATTCTCTCATTTCACATAAATATTAGTCTTTAAGATTCAGACTGGAAATGCTTTTTGCAACTATTTGCTATCAGCGTAACAAAAACAACCCCTGATTTAGAGACCATTCTCTGTAAATGGCAAAATACGTTTCAGGTGATTCAAGATATTTCCTGAAGCAATTTATTTCCAACTATTACTGAGTTTTATTTGCCTTTGTCGCAAAAATGTATGTATTGTAAATACACAAATATCGCAATGAGCATAAGTATTATTTCAGCAACTCCGAAACTAACTTTTTCTACAATATAGACATGAAATATATTCATTTACTAAAGGAAAAAACATGGTAGAGTATATAAAATTAAAGTTGCTCTCTTGCTTTTTTTTTTTTATTGTTCCTGTACCATTTACAGAAGTTACCTAAACTCAATAAACAACTGCCCATCCTAAAGACACTAACAATTACTTGTAGGAAGAAAACAATCTAAAAAAAAGCTTTGACAGTGAGCTGAATTGCTGTCTTTTAGTCCAAATTACACTTTAAGAATATAAAGAATTAAACAATGACATTAAGTATTTTTTTAATTTACATAAAGAGTCATTTACACTTTATTTTAAGGAATGTGGTTAGAGTAAACCATTGACAGACAATGTCAAACACTTCTGTCATCAGGAACTAGGTAATGAAATATACAGAGCATCTGGGATTTTCCATCATAAGAGATGCTTCACAAAACAAAAATCATACAGTCCGTTTTGCTGCTGTAGAATTTCACAATCATTCTTCCTCTCCTATCCTGCTCATAAAAAAGGCGGTAAAGGGTAGGGATATGTTCCCATATATGGATGACAACATATCAAAGCACACACAGAAAGCTCTGCATTTTTAGTGAAGGCAAAATAATAATGCTGGTAAGAAAAAAGGGGAGAGAAAAAAAAAAGAAAAGAAAACGGAAAGAAAAAAGAAGTTATAATCACAGAAGGTTAACCATAAGAACTTGAATATTCGGTGGAAGTGCTTTCTACCAAAACAGCAGCAATTCTTTTTCCTCTGCAATACTGATTATCTCATAATTTAGAGGAAATATCAAACCATTTTCAGCAATTTTAGCAAAGGTATCAGGACAGTCAGGACACCAGTATGCATAACATCAAGTATATGCTATATAGGTGTAAGGTACCTATTTCTTATACCAAAATAAAACCTATGAATAAGTTTATTTTGTTCAAGCAAATATTTTTACAGTCAATTTGGAAATCTGACTTAGTATCTTGTATTTTATATTTTTCATTTTATAAAACTCTCAGCTGCTCTTCTGAAAAGTGTTTTGTTTGTTTGTTTGTGTAACAGCACTTCCTGTCTGCCTGTGCTTATGAACTATGTACTACAACTTCCAGAACATGACTGTTTGGTATTCGAAAAGATCCCTGAACACAGTATGCAATCTGAAGTACTGAGGAATATTTTATTACTTATTCCAAAGGGTCAAATGACATTAAAAGGAATCCCAGGAGAGGCAGAAATGAATCACATCTATTTAGCTTTCCCAAGGCTGCACCAGTTAACACTGTGATCCACAGTACTGCTGATTTCCAGTCACATGCTATATTGCACCCTTCACTGTCTTGAACATTGATGTTTTGCGAGGTCAAGGTCTAGGAGGGAAGAGGTGGGTGAACTCAAGCATCCTCCTCTTCAGAAGCAAGGGACAGATGAGTCTACACTGACAGTTCCTGAAAATTAACTAGTTAAGTAGAAATTAAGAGAAGTACTGCAGTCAAGCTCACAGAATCACGGAACGGTAGGGGTTGGAAGGGACCTTCGGAAATCATCTAGTCCAACCCTCATGATGGGCAACATATCCTAACGGATCGCTCCTTACGTAATGTCCTACAACAGGGAGAAGTACAGTAATGGCACTACCCCATGTTTAAAAGGCACACCAGATGTGAAAATTAACTGTAAAACAGTAATGATAGTCTTCCTAAACACAACCACAAAACAGGTAAAGATAACACTTGCTACTTACTCTCCTCAAAGACAAACAAAGCAGCCCCTTTCAAAGCAGCCTTTCTTTTATGCCAACACTGCAATCTAGTAATAATATTATAGATTTGTACTTACTGTCTATTATTTTCATATATTTAGAAGGAATGACATTTTCTCATAACTTACATTTCTGACATAGATTCTGCAACATCATATTGCCCAGTTTACAGGCGGTAAAGAGTAAAAATAACGAATTTTTAGTTTAACTATGGAGTATAGAATTTGAATTTACATTTAAAACCCATAAATTACCATCGTTTAATGACCAAAAAAAATCATATACCATTGTATGATGGAAGTGAGAGCATAGCTAAATCTGGCTGTTCTGCTGAAGATGGAAGAGTTGCATGCATGTTAGATGTTAAGTTAAAATCAGAAAGAACCTGACAAATTGAAAATACGATCTGAAATAATTAGAATGCAGTCAGTAGGGCAAGTCCAAGCTTTTAAACTCTGTGCAGGTGATTGGCTTTGCCCATATAGAAAAGCGAAATAATCAGCCAACAGTTTAGCATAGATGGACCACAAACAAAAGGTGGTTAAAAGACAAAGAGCATCATACTGACATTTATTAACAGTTGATCCTGCAACCGAGCAGCAGAGCAGAGTAGACTGACCTCTTGAGGTCTCTTCCAGCCCTATTTTTAAACATTCTTCAATGCACATATGCTGCTGCTTTTTATCATATTTTCCTCTTCTCCATATGTGTTAAACATAAATTATTATACACCTTTCTTCCCCGTAATCTACCTGCTAGTCTATTTATATTTAGATTTCTGAATTTTGAACAAAATCCCGAAGCTGTGTGGGAAGATAAATATTTTAGAATCAATATACTAGTATTATAATATGTGTTTTAAGTTAATTTAGTCCTTACAGAGAGACAATCGCCAAATTTTATTCAGGGTTTTTTTTTTAATAGAGTCAGCGAGAATAATACAAAGACCTATGTCATTATCACCCATGGACCAGGAAAGACTGGGAAATTATGCAATTAATTTGTCCTGTCAGTCTCAGTTTATATTTTTTAATCTTCCATGAATGCAACCAAATCATGGGAACAATGCATTATCTGTGAGCCAGGGGTAGGAGACCACTGCTCTAATTCCTAGTTTAAAAAAAGTCTAAACTAATAGTCCTATCTTTGATCAAGCCTGATAATAGGCATAAAAAAACTCATCAGGTATTCATAATGATTTTTAAACTCCATTAATTGTACTTTTCACCACTGAACAGACTGAATATGTTTTGTGGATATTCTAAGGACTAGGGGGTGGAGGGGGTGAGGGAGTTGCTATTATTCACACTAGCCAAACTCCTTACTCAGTCAACAGGAACAGACAGGTAAGCTCTTCCACAAGAGAAGTCAGAGAACCTATATTCATCGAAATTAAGCTCCCATTTCAAGTCATCTTTTGGAAAAAATACTTCATGGGCTACAGTAAGTAAGCTAAGTAAATTACATGCTGAACTTGGGTAAAGTGAACGTTGTCATGTACCTGTTTCTACAAACAGATTGTTTCTCTTCTTTTTTTTAATAGTAATACATATATCCAAATAAAATTTTGATTACTATGGTCTACAGAAAGTACTAATGCAAATAAAAATATATACCAAATGCAATGCATGACCTACTCAGTGGCTGTGACATAACACATATCCCAGTCCAGTGTCACTGTTAACAGATAGTAAAATGCCTGATATATGTCTAATGTATATATACTATACCATATGCAAATACCTAAGGTATACAGCTTTTATATGACATAAAACATGATTTAGGGAGAGCTACTATATGGTGTTAAGTATTGTTTTAAAATATAGACTATATTTTTAAAAATTAGGAAGCCAGTACCAAGTAAGTAGTAGAGGATGAAGAAGGAGAAATACAAACACTGATAGATGCTGGTAATCTTCTGTAGTCTAGCTGAGAGTCCAACAAATCAAAGAGAAAGCATCTTCTAAAAGAAAGCTCCGGGATTTATGGAGCTGCAGTTAGCTATTCAGATCTCTCATTGTAGCTGACAAACCAAAGTGATGAGATAGGTCTACAATAAATCAACAAGAAGAAACTAAGAAACAAACAAACAAAACAAATCCAGAAACAGCTAAACTTCGATTGTCTAGTTGAAAGCCTGCCTAAGGTAAGGTGTACAAGTAGCGTAACTACCACAGCCTTGTTTCCTAAATATATGCTTTTTTTGTGGTGTCAATTTCGGTGTCAATTAACACGTGTGCTCTCAGCAAAGCCTCTTCTGTTGTTGGGAAAGTCATGTCTCTCTTCCAGACCGATCTTCTGTAACTAGGAATAATTCAGCTCATACTGTAGCCTGTTTTTTTTTTTCAAGGGGAAAGAGTGTGGAGAAAGAAAGTACATGATAGTTTTCTCCTTCATTTCTCTATATGGCTGTTCTCTTTGAACTTAAGGAGCCTTAGGACCCTCGAGCCTGTGACTGCTCAATCAAGTTTACTTGAAAATGCCCAGCAAACTGAAAAGTTACTCGGGCATAAACGCACGTATCTATCTCTATCTCAACAGTGTCACTACGCAGGTTTCTTTCCCAACATGGAAGTTGACTAAAAATAAGGTACCTTCATATACTTTAAACTGATTCCAGCAACCTAACTCCCTTATACCCCTTCAGATGGAAGCTGATCATGTATGATCTATTCCTGGGTCTCCACAAAGACTTGCTAACATGCGATTGTGGCTAAGGTAATTCAGGACTGCAGAGAACCTTGATCTACTGAAAATACTACTTTAGAGTCTACCATGAATGCAAAAGGCTTTATTAAAGCCTTTAAAACAATCACAGTGGTAGAAAATACTGCATAACGTTCTCTGTATTTCATATTTTGTACACCTGATACAAACCGGATGAACTAGAGATCATAAAAGACTGAACGAGATAACAAAGTATGCTGGCATTTTAATAAGAAAAACTAAGTTCTTGATGCATATGCTGTAGAACTCCCCGGTCACAGATATAAAAATGTTTAGTTTCAAAAGCAAAGCTCTGCTGAAAATTATACCCTAGAATATCTACCTGCTAAATTTGGTTCCTCTCTTCTCACAGACTTTGGAATTTAGGAGTTGCCAATGCTCAGCAAAATGACAGCTTGAGTTTACACCCAGAATAAAAAAGGGAGATACAAATTTGTTTACATTATCGGCCAAGAAATGTAATGACACTGAGATCGGTATTACTATATGCAAAAAAAAAAAACTGGACTTTGCTTCCAGACACATGTTGATAATAGCAGTCCTCCTCACAGAATGACAAGCCACTTTTCTCCATTTATTTCTCTTCATTGTCTTCCTAAATAACTGCAATCTCTCTGCAGTGTATCTCTTCTCATTTTATTACTGTAACACCTCTCCTAATACAGAAATATTTTTCCCCACTAGATCTCTTTCTGTCTGGGGCTATAGTTTTGACAAACTGTGAGGTTCCATAAGCACTTGTTACTGGAGACCCCTGGAAGCAAGCACGTGTGAGGAAAAATATACACCACAAGTTATTTGCTGCTTTAAAGATTCTCAAAATCCTACCACCTCAAAGTGTCCTTAAGAAAGACGCGGAGGAACCTCACACAAAAGCAAAGCAAGCCCACTGCCAACTGTCAGAGCAGCTAAGAGAAGTCCACAGGATGCTTAAATCCACTTTGAACTGCGAGATGGACTCACTGTAAACTAATTTTACAGATTATAGCAACTGTTGTAGGAAATTACATAATAGGAAACCATAGCAAGTTGCAGTGAGGAAAATACTATGGAAAACCAAAATAGTAAAAACCACTACATACAAATAAGCGGTACATAAGTTAGTTCACCAATCAGGTATCTGAAGAGCCTAAACCCCATGAATGCACAATGTGTTGTCACTATCGTCTCTGAAAAATCAGAATCTCATGAATACGGAGACTAAGAAATAGAAAGTGGAAAAGTCTCCATAAACACAGATATACAGTCCCTAGCCCTCAAGTTTGGTTCAGCAAAGGTACGCAATGTAATAGGCTATTCCATAAAAATTGCTACAAATGAAGGGTACAATCTTTAACAATTTCTATACAAAGTGAAGGGCCAAGTAAACTACCATGGTATGAAGATCGTCTTAGTTTTTCCAGTAATATTGGCCCTACCATCTGTCATCATCCTAGATGACACTTCAACCTCAACGAGTATATCCTCTTGTACCAAACAAGAATGAAAAGGCCAAAATGATGCAGGTGCACAAAACAAAAACAGAAAGAAAAAAATATGGAATCGGCAAAAAAAAGAACAGAGACTGCAAGTAAGAAAGGAAAGGAATAAAAGGCAGCCACTGCTCTCTCTGGTAAGAGTTATGAAAAGACAACCAATGGAAGCACAGACTAAAACCAAAATAAAATACGTTTCTGTGCTTCTGTTTTCATGCACAAACATGCGGTTCAAAAGAACTTCATCTCAACTGGAACTATTATTCAAATGTCAGTTTTCTGTTTGTGACTCAAAAGCCTACACACTAATCAGCTGGTGAAACATTAAAAGTATTACACATTCCATAAAGGAGCATTTTATAGATTAACTAACACGGTTGTGTTTTGCATGAACGTATGACATCTGCATCTGCATGGCACAGACCTATTTCCTGAGGTTACTCCATATATTCTTTAAGAGTAGTTTTACACCACTGATGTAAGTTACTAGAACTCCAGGAACATTTTCCGAAAATAGATTACATTTTCCTTTTTCCACCCTGTTCTACAGACTTGCTCTGCAAGAGCAGACAACAAGAAGCATCTTAAGGTTTAATACTCAGGCCAGATTTCCCAAAAGGTTTCGTATCAAAAACTACGCACCTACACAACCTGATTCAAAATACCTCTGAACTTCTGAACTAAACAGGCAGAATAATATCCAGTATATATGAAGACGAGTGATTTTTTCCCAGAAGTACTAAAACAGTCATATCTAAAATAAATATGGACCACATAACTTTAAACATAGTGTTAGATTTTTCCACTCATGTCACAATTATGCAAATGATAACACAAAGTTGTAGGAATCAGTTCTTGGCAGCCAAACAGATTACTGTTCACATTTTCAAAATGGTGTTCACCAATAATAATACCAGAAAGCTGAATAATTTTCATTTGCAAAGTGCTATCATTTCTGCAGAAACTAAGAACCTTGACCTAGGTATTCAAGAAACATAAGCCAAAACATATTTCCTTATCTCATGCTTCTTGGTCTTAATATATCACATCCCTAGGTATTGTATCCTTGTTTGGTCCCCAGAGAGGCAGAAAGTTGCTGCTTAATCAAATCATACACTACAAAGCAGTATGATGGCATGATGCACACTGCAAACAACACTAGTATCTTTCTTGGGCTACCACAGAAGAAACAAAACACTGTTAGGAAATATCATACCTGTAAAAAACAAAATCACTGGCAAATCCAGTAAATATTAAGTTATTCCAACACCAAGCTCAGTTGCCCCTTGTCTATTGTTATAATTTTTTTAACACAAACACAAATGCACACGCCCAGCATCACTGCTCGAACAGGAAGGGTGGGTGCAGGCTGTCAAATGTGTTCCACTGCTGACTGCCCTTGCTCTCCCCTTGGTTTTAACAGCAAGGTCCAGGAGACGGTAACACAACTTGGGATACAATACTCATCTTGAATTTCCACACTTTTTTTTACCATCCAGCCAACAGAACTTCATACGCTGATTTTAGAGGTATATAAATATCTAAGAAGACATCAAACCTAGCATGATTTTGATCTATCTGATCTTGACTAAACTCAGTTCTTAAGTACTTGAAGTTGTGCTTCATTTTACGGCTAGTACAGCCGTTACACCGGTGGAGTAATTTCTCTATGTTCCCTCAACCTTTTCACTGGAGATTGGAAAGCCAACCCAAGACAAGGTGTCATCTCTCAGGAACCATGGATTTAAGAAAAGAGAACAACTGTATTTGCATAAATAATTGTATAAAAATAAATCCTCCAATTCCTTTTTGTACTGATCTATATTCTACCATTGATGCTCCCCCTACTTTTCCAGCTGAAACATTAGCATTCAGAATATGCAGAGCTAAGTATAAATAAAGATGTTTCTATAGGTGAAGTACAACACAGCCTACTGTTAAACGAGCTGTCACTTTTAACAAGAAGAATGCTCCCTATTCTACCTTCTCCCACCCCCAGCCCAATGAGATCCCGAATCTCTCATCACCTGCTGTGTGCCTGTCATACACACGCGCCAATAGAGCCACAAAATTGCTCTGCACAGGTGCATCCCAAATAACACGGATACTGTGTAATCCATGTCTTTCCCTGCCAGGCTGGTGCCCATGTTGTCTGTCTATAAGCCCGCTAGTTTTCTCTCGCCTTCTCCAACAGGAGTTAGAGCCTTCTGTTTTAATAAACCTCCAAACATGATGCCCCCCCCCCAAGTGTGGCTGTGTATAAAGCTATCCTATCACTGTTGTCCACTTCTGACAAAGGAAAAATCAAATCCCCTCACCACAGGGGGGAAAAAAAAAAAAAGACAAAAAANNNNAAAAAGCTGCCTGTCCTTTCATCTAGAGCCAAGGCTCTGTGAGCCAAATCTATCACCCGCATCTCCCTGCCCCTGTCACACAGAAAGAAGCCAAGACCCCGATGGGGAGGAGCAAGTGCTCTTACCTTAATTATGCTGCTCCTCCGGGGGATGCCGGGTTTGCCCTCTCGCTGTTGACTGGTGGAAAATCCTTTCTCTTTGCTGCTGCTCTCCGGGCTTGCGGGAGGAGCTGATCCCGGTTCCTCGCCGGCTCCCGCTAGGGCACAGTCCCCGTTGGAGACCCGGCTGCCGGCACTGTCAAAGCGGGATCTCCCGCCGCCGCCGCCACCTCCGCCGCCTCCTCCTTCCCCATCTCCTGCCTTGAAGGCCACCTTCCCTTGGACCGGCCCCGGGGAGGAAGGGAGCCCCCCGCCGCCGGTGCCGCCACCGCTGCCGAACTCCGCCATCAGCCTCCCTGACTACAGCAGAAACAGTGTTGCTGTCCCCCTCCCCTCCTCCTGCAGCTGCTCGGCGGTGGCTCTTCTTCCGCTTTCTGTATATTTACGATCGGGGGATTTTGAGCAAAAGTCTCTCCCCTCCGCACATTTGGCAGCCGAGGCCGCGTAGCTCCGGGGCGGGGGCGGGGGGACACGACGGCGAACGCCTCAGCCAGTTGGCGCCTGGGCGAGCACCAGTCAGTCCTTCAGCACCTGGGGAAGGGAAGGAAAAGAAGCGAAACGTGACAGCCTGCCCTCA
>VZSZ01011691.1:93527-210682 GCA_013398815.1 Ibidorhyncha struthersii
AGCGCTGCTCGCACCGGACGGCGGCTCCCGAGGCGCCGGGAGCTCCTTCCCGCCCCTCCCGTCGGGAACCCCGCGCCGCTGACCATCAAACGGGCTGCACCGGCCGGCAGGGCACGCGGGAAGGGCGGGGGGGGGCGGCGGCCCAACGGTCGTTCCCGCCCGCCGTGAGGTGACCCGCCGCCGGGGCGATGGGCTCACTCCGCCGCCGGGGCTTCTGCGGAGCTCACGGCAGCCGGGAGCTGAGGAGTCCAATTCGATCCACTGATTAATAAAGGAAAAGAGGTGGCAGAGTGCTGGAATAACAAAAGCTTCATGAAAACTGCAACTTGACAGTTACCGTAAGAAGTGTGTCCACAACAAAGCAAGCACGGCCAGTGTGCCCTTACATACCCCGTACGTACTTACGTTTGCTATGAGAGGAACACGAGTGACTGTGTATGAGGAATAATTCAGAGCCACGCATTTATTTTTACATCTTGACACAGCTGCGTGTTGCAACACCTTGCTATTTCGCGATGAAGTTGAATAAAGGGAAATGAAATGCCACTGCTGAATGCGCTTGGCCCTCTGCTTGAAATTCAGCAGTTGAGTCGGGGGGGGTCGGTGCTCCATTGAGAGCACGGGCAAAATTAGGAATTGCAGAAATGGGAGTGCAAAGAGTCACACTGAGCAAGGAGAAACCTAAGACGACCCACGCCATTTGACCTTTGGCATTTGGCTGAAGTGCTTAATGCAGGAGCTAGACACGGATTATAGTCGAAGGAAATCACTACGCTTTTAATTTAGGTTCCCCCAGTTGCCCTCTGGAGATGGCTGGCTGTGGAGCCTCGGCACCAGAGATCAGACACCTATCGTAAATACGTAGAATAAGGCAGCATAAATATACCCCCCTTCTTCAGTGTGCTGGTGCAACATCACATGGTGGAAACACTGGAGTGAAAAGGACATTTTCAATCCTGTCCCTCGGAGCGTGCCAGGGCGTTACCACGGACTGCAGAGGAGTGCCTCCATCCGTTGGTGGCCCACAGCCTTGAGCTGTCTCCAAAGGGAAGGCACCTCCATCTTCTCCTTTGGGACAGCAAGGGGCAGCTCTCTCCTCTGAAACACTGAGAGCTGTGGGTGTGATGCCTTCTTCTGTCCGTGTTTAGTGATTAGACCACTTGCAGCCCTTATTTTAACCCCCTCTCTTCCTGAAGGGATTCACATCCATGTCCCTACTGCCATTAGACAGCCACCAGCTTACAGACTGCTTCTGGTGAGAGTCTTTTCCTCGGGAAGCCATGCCACACTATAGAAAGGAAACCAAGGTCTCCTGTTTCTGGACAGAAAGAAGATGGAGCACAAGTGGGAATGTGACTGCAGTTTAGCAGTAATCATAGAATCATCGAATGTTTAGAGCTGGAAGGGACCTTAAAGATCATCTAGTTCCAATGACCCTGCCCTGGGCAGGGACACCTCCCCCTAGACCAGGTTGCTCAACGCCCCATCCAGCCTGGCCTTGAACACTTCCAGGGATGGGGCATCCACAACTTCACTGGGCAACCTGTTCCAGTGCCTCACCATCCTCACAATAAAGAATTTCTTCTTAATATCTAATCTAAATGTACCCTCTTTCAGTTTAAAACCATTACCCCTCGTCCTATCACTACCACTCCCTGATAAAGAGTCCCTCCCCAGCTTTCCTGTAGGGCCCCTTTAGGTACTGGAAGGCTGCTACGAGGTCTCCCCGACGCCTTCTCTTCTCCAGGTTGAATCACCCCAATGCTCTCAGCCTGTCCCGTGGTGTTACTAAATAAATGTCTTGGTAGCAAGGAAAGAACCAAACAACTCACCTTTGAGGTGAGAGGTCTAGTAACCGAGATACAGGAACCCGCTTGTTTTTGTACCATGAAAGTGCTACCCCACTCCCATGGAATAAATCTGCTTCACATGCATAATGATTATATGTAACAATTCATAAATCCCTGATCCATGACTTGCAGGCAATATGCTGCCTGCAAGTCTGGACAACGGTATTCGTCACTGTAGGAAACAGGGACCATGAAGTATGATCCAGCCTGGAGGGAAATGTGATCCTATTCGGAGGATATTGCTTATTCAGTATAATTTCTAGTGGGTCAAGGAAGTTCAGAACCTGACACTGCTACATCACTCACATATATGGTCCCTAATATTAATCAAATTATTAACATTGCTTAAATTTAAATGAAAACCTAGACATTTGTATGATTTAGGCTATAAACACCGAGGGACACTAATATTAACCTTAATATTTGAAATAGACAAAGTTTGTGGTTTTCATTAGCTGGAAATAGAGTGATTTTACCACTTGCCCTGATCTGAATATCTCTTGCCTGAACATCTTGCCTTGCGATTTAAATAGGAAAAGGCAGCCTTGAGTATTAAAGGAACATTTGGTTTTGTATCTGCAGATGTGCACATCACAAAGCATCCCTACGGGAGACACTTTGTCATTAGGACCATCACTGTTTCTTCTGGAGGGTGAGATTTACACGCAACAGGTACAAAACGTTATTAGAATCATTTGTCACAGAGCATTGCCAGTAAACTGGTGAGGAAGAAGATGTGTGCTTTCTGTCATGTTGCAACTTAAGATGCACATACTAAAAAGCCAGTTTTAAGGCCTTTAGTGAAATTTGATCAGTCCTGTCTCAGAGAAAAAATGAAGAGAAAAACCCTCCCTTCTCAGCTCTGCTTATCTGTCCAACCTGTACAGAAACAAGATAACACCACTGAAAAAGAAATCATTTAACTTTAGCCTTGGCAGTTCTGTAATGAATGATATCAAGACCTGCAGACATTGCCAGACTTTTGGCTGTAAATATGACGATTTAATACAAAGAAACCAGTAAAAATTCTGAACTTCATCTTAAGGACACAAGCCTGCAAGTCAATACAATAGTACCGGCATTATGCTTATTCTAATTACTGACATTTAGTTACTGGTAAAAACGTGGTATCAGACACTAAACTACAAAGGTTTTGCTAGAAAGATGGAGGTAGCAAACAATTATTACTACAAAGCTGAGATTTCTTCTGATGATCATTCACTGATTTTTTATTACTGCTCCATTCTGTTTTACAGAATTTCCTTGCATTAGCAGAGTGTTTATTCAGATGCATTTTGAATGCCTTAAGTTATGCATTATGTTGCATACTTCCATATACAACATGAAGTATTGCTGACAAACCAAAGCCTCAGAAACGGCCACCAAGATCGGGCTACTCTATAGAGACCTCGTTTAACCCAGTGAGCTCAGGTTTCCAAAGTAGTTTGTGTTATACTAACGTAAACCACATACTTTCTTTGCCACAACTTTTTGAAGATCACGGGGTGAAGAAACTTTCTCGTTATCATTATTCAGTAGTGGCCTCAGCAGGCTCTGTTTGTTTAATTGTTAAATGAAATAAGGATTATCATGGAATCAAAAGACACCTCTGTGACAATATTTAACTGTGAGAACTTGCTATCATATGCACGTATTAGCTATTTTCATAAAATCCTATTAAATATCAGAGTTCCACAGCTAAGCTAATATTACCCATTGAACTTTTCTAACTCAAACAGTGTGGCAGTAGAAACCTGCCAAGAAACAGGATATGTTTAAACCCCTAAACAGAGACTAAATGACCAGCATTTAAATAAAATGAACACCAGATTATTAGTAATATCCTAAATATTTTTTATTCCAAACATGAAAAACTTTAATTAGCAATTATCTTGTTTAAATGTTGCTTTTCTGACATCTCTGCTTGGAATATGTTTTTTCATTAGTATAAGTATCTCTACAATTCCAGTGATAATTTTTTAAATTGCCTGACTTGATTGTTCAGGTCACAGCCTTGCACATATTTGTTTATTATACTTGTTTATAATTAAGTATACATGTTTAAGCAGTCCCATTACAGTTGGAATCTAATTCATAATTAATCCAAAGCAAAGTTTAGCTATAAATAATGCATTATTGTATACAACATCTGTAAAGTGCAGGTGTCGTACGCACATAAAAAGAGCAGACGGTACGTGTAGGGGAATGTGAACGGATGTGTACTTAAGACAGCAAAAACGTAGGTAGGCAAACATAGGCTAAATTGACAGATTTGTTTACTGGAAAGCATTTGTTAACATTGTGTACTTAATTATGTTTATAATTTTGGAAAGTTCATCATACTATATGAGGATTTTTTTTTATCAAGCAGATCAGCCATTTTAGCCTATTAATTGCAGCCTCAGGAATGTTTACTCTCTATCCTACCTATCATGCCAATTAGTTTGGCTACCAGCCTACTAAATTTGACAGTTGAGGATTAACAAGAGCTTAACAGTAAATCAACTCTTCCCCTGCAGATTATTGAATCCAGAAGGAGTGTTTTTCCAAATCAGGTTCATTCAGAAGTTCTTCTTTAAACTGTCTGTTATTAAGACTACCACGCTGTGGGGTTAGTTGGTTGCAATGCAGCTTTAAATCACCTTGGTTTGGAAATGAGACTCTCTGTTTCTATGGTCAAGATTTTTCAAAAAAAGGTCAAGATTTTTCAAAACTGAGCAACAGTATTCCCTGCCTTTTAAAATAGTGAACTGGACACTTTAATGGAAAGTTAAACAGCAGACATGAAGGGCTTTCTGCAAATCAGCCTCCCTTAGGTCTCAGTTTGCAAACTACAATGAAGGCTCTTTTGAAAGTCTTGACCTAGGCACTAATTTTGAGTAACTCTGTTGGGGATCCCAAAGTTACCTTAACTGCAAATCAGTTCATTGTGTTCTAATAGCATGTTGTTTGTTTGCCACTCTTGCAAATGCTGAAAATCAAAAGTTTTTTGTTTGATTTTAGTATCACTGTTTAGAAAAACTTATTTTGTAACAGTAATATTTGAGGTTATACTGGGTAAGGTTTCTGTGGAGCAAAATTTGTATTTTCTTCTACTAGGAAAGACAGGCACAGTGGATAAGATTTGCATCATGCGCATTTCAGCTGAGGCACATATGTTTTACAGGGGAGCCTGCAACAACAAACCTGTTCTTGAAGTGTTTCTGATGCATCATCAAAAAGAGCATACAAACAGTGTTTGCCATCTCCTAGCATTGTACTCTGCCCTCTGAGGAGAAGTTACAGAGTTACAGAATGGGCTGAGAGCCAGAATTCTGCAAAGGATTGGATTTCATTTTGTCCCTCCTTGTATTTGTTAGTAACTATTGGATATGTACAGAGGCATTTGGCTTCTGGGACATAAGGCATTTCATAAGTCATCTATTTTTGTAATTTGAAGCATCTGACTCTATTATTACAGGAGCATGCAAATAAAATAGCCCACAATGAGCTTTTATAACTTCTTCAAACCTAAACTTTTCTCTTGCAGACTAACCGAAGTGTTAATACCAATCAACATCTTTCATTAAATTCTCACACAGAAAAAAGATAAAGCTCTTGGTTTGTAATTTCAGGATGATATGCTCTGCGAATTCTCTTCATAGCAGAATAGTAAACACTTCCCCTGCTTTGAGGAGAATGGCATCTCTTCCGTTATAGGGGAGTAAGTAAATAAAATAGGTTGACTTTTTTCAGACGAGTTCCTTCTAAAATTGTCTTCATTTTATCAGGTCCATGAGGGTAAACACTGAGTCTACACATGCTTAGTAGGAATTGCAGTGTGTTATGTCTTCACTTTGAAGACATAATAGGAAAGTTAGCACGTACACACTTTGAAGACATAATAGGAAAGTTAACACAAACACATTTCTGCTGATAAACAACTGTATGCTGGTGTCAGTTTCTCTTGTTAGAAAGCTTACGACACATAATACCGCAGAAAGAGGAAAAGATATGCATAAAAGAGGAATGAAGGTCTTTTAATGAATGGCAGTCAAAATCCACACTATTCACTTTAGCCTAGTAACTTTCCTGAATTATAAGAAATCGTGGTATTCTTAGTATCTGCTCGCAAAAGAGATGGAGGGAAAACAGGAGTTGATTAAACTCATCATACGACACAAATGCATTTCCTTTTAGTCATTTGAGAAATATTACACAGCACAAATTCTTTAAAACAGTTTTTAAAAAGGTTACTAACACATGGTAAAACATAGTTTTTCATGCTGTTTGAGATGGAGGCTGGTAGACTGCATCACAACAGCCAGTGAGAACGTATCCTGTACTAAAGCTTGTAATGCAGCTTCTTAATCCTTCTTAATTTCTTTCGTATTGCTCACATATGTGAAGTGAACATTGCTTTTTGTCCCATAGGGATGGTAGGCTTGGGTATGTTGCACTAACCAGCACAGGTCTGAAGAGAAGTCAATTCCACCATTTAATTTGTTACCTAACAAATAAAATACCTGATTACCTAATTTCAACTTCTGAAGCATAAGTCAACAGTCTTATTTGTTTTCTCTATTTTTAGCTCTAAAAATGCTAATAAGTTACAGTATTTATAGATGCTTTCATATGCATATTCAAAACTTCTTTACTAGAAATAGCTTTATGGTTGAAACATCTGGTCAGAAGACCTTAACTAAGCACCTACCATACCATTACCACAAACTGATAGGAATGCAGCAGGCAGAAAATACTCTTCTTAATTTCTCTGAACCTTTATATTTTTCATAAACCATCCATGAAAAGCAGGGTCCTGAGTGTTAATGTAGCTTTTCCTATATTTTCTGGATTTTCAGATAAATGTATATATACAAAACCTCACTGTTAATATACAGCAACTTCATTTTCTAAGTAAACAGCAGCTGAAGTAAGGGGAAAGCACCACCTTCCTTCTGCCAAAAAACAGAAAGGAAATTCCCCACTTCTGTTCTTTGCTACGGCAATGTACTCCTGGAAGAAGAGTCACCAGGAGGGGGACTCTCTCGTGGGACAAAGGTAAGACGAAGCAGTACCTGAAGAATTTCTAGTTCTCTCACCTTTTTGCCTGCATGTATCAGGAGTCTGGGAAAGCAAAGTTTTTCCAGCTGGCACTCCTCTAACTCCTTTTTGTACAGAAAAAATCCTTCCATCCTTCATTCTCCCATTCAGCTCCTCCTTTCTGTTTAGGGATCTATATGTTTCACTTTTCTTGAACTCATTGTACAAATTGCTTCTTCCTCCTCCATCTAAGATAAAAATCTACAACGAAGTTCCATCATCTGAGCATTCCTAAGTCACTGCCAAAGGACAGAAGGAAGAAACCCCAGAAAAGTTATGAAAATAGTACACAGGGGAAGAGGATGAATGAAGAAAATTAATGAAAAGGGGCAGCAGAGAAGGACAAAAGGACATGATGGTAAAAACTATTAACATTTGATTATAACAAGTTTCAGGATTACTATCATCATATTCCATTTCACTAATGTAGTGACAGAGAAAAAGAAAAGAGTGAACTGTGGGGTAAAGGGCAAGTCAAAATTGGAGAGGGAGATACAGTCAAGGAACAGGTAAATGGAAAGCCATGGTAGGAGAAAGGGAGTAAGACCTGTTAGCCACTGGAATTGGAAAACAGAGTTGAAGACAGAAGAGGGCAGATGGAAGAAAAATACATTATTGCAAATAATGTCTTGAGATACAATATAATAAAGTTCAAAGAATTTACTTATCAGTCAAGGGTTATGACTGTACAGGGGAAGAAGAAAACTAGACCAACCTCATGAACTGATGATGAATGTAAGAGCTCCTTACCTTCAGATACAATGAGGAAGCAACAGACACAGGCTGAAGAAAGGATTTTCTCTTTCAGACGACATTGCTCACATTGATATGTTCCGTATGCATTTTGTCCAGCAGAAGCAGCTGAGGCCTAAATGCATGCTTCTTGGCTATTTGACATTAGTCATTTCAGTACTTAACCAAGTCGCTTTCTGGGGAAAGAGGATGTTGGGGTTTTGCTCAATTTAAAATTCTTTTTTTTCTCCCCTAAGTTCCTAAGTTCTTCCTAAGCAAGAAACAGAACATGGATTTGCATATCTATGAAGAATAAGATCAGATTACTGATTTTTCATCATTTTTTAATTAATGTTATTTGTATCTGCATTACAGAGAAGACTAAAGGCCCCAGTCAAGATCAAGGCTCACTGCCGCTGACACTGCATAAATAGATGGCATCATCCAGTTCAGAGCTGGCACGTAGCCATCCAGCTTGGAACACAAACACTGTGAGCTTGCATCTGCTCGCAAAAGACCTCCTAGACATTCGCTGGGTAATTCAGGAAATGTCTAACAGTTGAAAATGGATCCAGGGCCTCCAAAATTCCTGACCCTCTTTCTAAGCACTTGATCATCTTTCTTCTCTGGAAAAACATCTTCTGGTGCATATGTGTGTAGCTAGAAGGAATTTAGGACAAAGAGCAGTGAAGAACTGAAGCACTGTGTGTGCCCAAAGGATCTGCCAGTGTACATCAATGGGCTTCACTGATGTCTACTAGTCTGCATCTTTGTATTTTCATTTGTTTGAATTATTTTAAGGCATGTCACACACTTTAATCTTATTTGAAGTCTCAAATAAGAGGCAGTATAGTAATACCAGCCATTTTACATAAATGATTCTGTACAGGTGCAAAGGGTGATGGTGTCAATGGAAGGAAAATTATCTTGATTAATCTTCATTAAGCGCAGCATTTTAACATAAGATAGGCAATGAAAATCAGGGACTGATTTACTTAGCTTTGTATCTTTTAAAGCCTCACAAAGGCTCGCTGGGCTTTTAGGAATGCAGGTGTGTTTATCCCAACTCTTTAGAAATAAGTTCAGCTCTTTTTCTGTCTTTTTCTGACCAATTATCTCAGAACTTTCAAGTTTGCTACTTTCAGTCATTACTTCTGACTGAGGAGGTACCACTTAAAATGTTTAAATACTGTTCAGCTGGAAAAAAAACAGTTTCTTTACCTTTTTTCCCTCCTATCTAGCTTGTTGAATTATGAATAATGCTTTGTTTCATATTGTTTATCAGCATGGTCTCTGGATGATGATTATGCACACGCGCACACACACACATGTTCACAACTATTTTCTTTGTTGCCCCATTCTGTGGTGAGTATCCTTTGTTTTTCCCAATAAAATACAAAGCTGTGCTCTGGAAAATAAAAATAGATTAAGTTACCTGAAGCAGATGGAATAGATGTTTCCAGTAAGACGAACTATGTGAAAGGACCGAATAAAGCTAAAGAACAATATAAAGCACTGTTCCCCAGTACCAAGCATGGGAAACACCTCACAAAAACTGGTTGTAAATGTAAACATGAGTTGCCCAAGGGAAGGAGCAAAATTGGCCAGAAAAACAGTAGGTTCCATAAATGGGTACTTTATTTGAATTTCTGGTGTTTGGAATCAACTTAAGATTTTAATATGTGAATGACTTACAAATCCAGTGGGAATCCAAAATGAATTCAGCAAAAAAATATTTACCCTAACACATTAAGATAGTTTCATTATATGTGAACTAGTTTTCCTGAAATTGTCTAGTATATTTTTAAATTTAAACAGGAGTAATGTAACATATACAAACAGCGTAGTAATTCCTTCTTTTCTGTGTAGTTAAAGACTGACCTTTCAGTTCACTAGCACAAATTTCTCTGACATATCTGCCAGGCAAAGCAAAGCTTCCATCTTGACTTTACACTTTAATAAAACAGTTTGAACATTACAAATCCACTAAGTATTAAAACATACTATTCTACATACAGAGTTGGTTTTCGTTCAAACGCAGACTATAATTAGCTACAGCCTCCCTTCTGCCTTACCTTAGCCTAAAGGAGTAGCGCTAGATAAGTTGATATATGGGTTCCTTGGTTGTCAGACTGGCAAAAGTTGGTATGATACAAACAGGAGGACAGTTTTTCTCAGAGAAGCAAAAAGTGCTGGGCAGCAGCACGACATTACATGTTTTACATCTTGCAAGCTATGACTTAATTAAAACTTACAGAAATTATCTGAAGACCTGTATTTTGTTCTGTAACCTAGGGCTCTCGGGGTATTTTTTATCATGTTGTCAACTAAAAAGAATTACATACAGGATATTTTTTTTATTGTAAAAAGACAGCAGTTGAGAAATTCAACACATATATTAAAGACTCTATCTACATACATGAGCATGAAGTTTGGTTGGCTACACCAACTGAGGGTATGACCTGCAAGACCGCAGCTACATCAGCTACCCTGAAGGGAATTCCGTTTGCTTCATAGCGACATGCTTGGGCTCACATTATATTCACTTTGACCAATATAGAGAGAAGATTGTTTGTATTTAGATATTTCCATTTTTTAATGTGGTCAAGAGCAATTAGTAACACTGAACCTTCATGGACTGCAATTCATGGACTTGGGACCCTTCAGAGAGCTAAGGATCAGGAGGGAAAGGGTGTACTGCATCCTTCAGGCAAGTCAATTCAAAGTTATATTCATTTTTATATGCCCTGCCGCCAGCAACGGAGCTGGGACTCCAGAAGCAGTAATGCACAAAATAGTCCCCCACTACAAAATGAGCATCAAAGAACCCGGTAACTCTGAGTCGCTAACAAGATAATCGTGATCTCAGTCAAAGTCCCTCTGCTTTCCAGGCCTATTCCATGTTTCAAATACCTAACGATTCTTCCTCTCCATTCTCTACTATTGCTGCCTTTATATAGTAACAGTCTTCTCTGCAGTAATGCCAATCATTAACAATAAACTACATTCCTTAAATAAATGAATGACTATGTTATAATTTGATACTGTCCTTTTTTATTTTGCTTCACCTTTCCGGGACTCTGCAGACTACAGCCCTTTGCAACAGGTCTTCTTAGGGCCTTGTCTTACAAAAGACAAAATGTTCTGGCCCTAATCCAGGAAAGCACTTAGATACATGTTGACATTTAAGTAGATGAGTGGCCTTAGTGAGGTCAATTGGACTACTTATTTGTGTAAAGCTAAACCTGTCCTTAAATATTTTGTTTGATAGACACAGACTATTCAGCACTTCAAAAGATTGAACCCTTCATGAGATCATACACAATTATTATTATTATTGCACAAATGCTTTATGCAATAATAATTGCCTTCCAAATTATTTGAAATACGCACATTTATAGTCAGTGAACAATCAAATCAAATTTCAGTCCAACCTCATGAAAAAGGTATGTGATTACTTCCAATAAGTACAAGGTATTTCTAATTGTCATTATGTAATTCTGCAGTGTTGTGGGGTATTGAGATTGAAAGGATAGGAGGTACTGGGGTCCTGAGTGTGACCTCAAACCTGCCCCATGGAGCACGGCTTAAGTCTCTGTCACCCCTCGTTTGCTCTCTGGCAAACATTCGCAACAATGCTAGTTCCTGCATCTTTGTGAGGCAGCTTTTTTAAAAACAAGGCAAAGGACCAGATCCCAAACTTGCTAGCATTCTTGATGAAAAAAAGAACATCAAGATGCCTGAGCACTGTGTGGCCTGTCTAATCATAAGCTAGTATTGCCGTGTGGTAGCTGGATGCCCTGTAATCCAGGAAGTCGATTATACAATGCGAGACACAGCTCAGACTTAGTTTTTATTCTTCCTCTACAGTAACTGAATGGCTGTCTGCCCTCATTACTGATATATTTTTCCTGTGTAGCATCATTAACAGAAAGTCACAAAGAATGAGGTTTTGTGGTAACTTACCAGTTCTTTCTTTGAGGTACCAAGCACAGAAGGGAAAGAAGATAGACCTTTTATGAGGCCTGATAGGAAAGTCCAGCCATGTCTGGCCCTTACAGACCTCTCCGACACGGCTTGTTCTGCTGTGACACACCGGGTGCAAGGCTTTAAGAGCTCAGTGAACCTCTCTACTAGGAGGAATTAATTTGTTAACAAGTGACACGATCATGGAGTCAGAACAACAGTGCTCATCTTTCAGCTTCCTTCAGATGCTCATCAAATAACTTAGATTAACAATTTTAGCAGAAATTCCAAGGCATTCTATTAGAGAAAAACACCTTCTTGGTCCTGATATGTATACATTCCATATAAGTAAACATATACAGTACATATAAGTACACAGGAAATATTAATCAGTGAGATCCTAATTAAGACTTTTCCAGTGCTTGTGTATTTTTTTATGATATTCAAGCTGTTCTGGAAAAGTGAAAAGCTAACACACCGATTTGAAGGGTATCATCATCTTCATGCGTTCTTCATCCTGCACATGAACTCTCTGCCACCAGCTGAAGGCCACAGAAGGCTATTAGGGAGGAGTTGATCTCTGACCTTAATTTTCCAGTACGCAATAATCAGAGGAGTGATCAACATCTAAAGATGCGTCACTCCTTCTTCATAGCATACCGATGTTCGGCACGAAGTAAAACATTACTCCATAGCTAAAACTAACAAGGTTTACAAAGCTTCCGAGTTTAACTAGCTCGCGGAAAAAACAAAAGTTGCATTCAGTTCCATTCAAATTAACACCTTGACTATCTCCAGTCGCACTTGGGCTCCACAACCCTTTTCACTTCTCAAAACAACGTTGTAAATCTTGCAGCAACGAACAGCCTCGCAGGCGTTGAGCACTTCCTGCTCGCTCTACGGTAAGAGAGACCATGCCAAAAAAGCCCGGTTGCCTCCGACACTGGTCAGAAGGAGGAAGTCAGGGAGGCGTCCGAGAACACCACGTTAACCCAGCCTGTTAAATCCTCACGAGCACTTTGTCTGAGCTTGGCCAAAGGTTAAACTGGTTCCTATGATCTAATCTCTTCTGCCTTCATTTTATGCTGTCTGTCGCACTTGAAACAGGAAGTTATGGCCGGAATGAATTCCAGCTAAAACATTTTCTCTTTTTCTTTCATGTTTGTTTGTTTGACTCAGCAAATCTATTGTTTATTACAATACCTTGCACTTCAGTAATCCAGGAACTGTCAGAGCATTTTGGCTTTGAAAATACACTCGTGATCATCCAGAATATCAGTTCAAAACACTTCTTCATATTTATTTTGTTACAACACTATCAGTGCACTATTCTAAGGAGAACACACCTTTGGAAAGTATTCAGGAATGCATATTAAGAAAAAGGAACATTCCTTTTTCCAAAGTGTGCAAATTTCAAACATGGCTTGGAAAAAATAAGCCTAGCTGTTAAATTCTAACACAAGAAAATAACCTGCTGGGTTTTTAAATGGGAAAAAAAACTCACAAAACCCTATGAGAACCTTGACCCAAACTCCTCTTCAAACCTACCTGGAACAAATATCAGTTTTATAAGTCATCTGCTCAAGTGTGTGCAGTTAAGCTTTCTCTTTCTCTTTTTCTATCAGTGTTTCCAAAGTGCCTCCCTCTCACTGGTTACCAAGCAACACAGCAATATTGCTCTGCATGTACATCCAGCAAAAACTGACATTATAATGTATTTTTGCAGAGTTTCTCAAAGAAAATAAAGATGTCCTGAAATACTGTCTTGTGTGATAAATAGCTACTGCCCAGAAGACATTTAAACACTTAAAATGCTGATTTCTTTCTTCATAGAAATGCGGAGATTGAAAAAAAAAACAACCTATTCTCTAATAGAGAAACTCCCATCCAAAGTGAATTTATAACGCTAAAATAGACCACACTGCAGAAGAAAGCTGCTTCGGTTGTTATTTCAGACAATTAACAGCCTTTTAGGTTCTACAGCCACTTGCATAAGCCCTTATCTTACAATCCAGGCAAAGCTAATGAAGCAGCTACAGACATCAAGTTAAAGTACTTTTCAGTGTCCTAAAGACTAAAATGCTGTCTGTATGACAAAGCTCTTTTTTTCCTGTTTTGTTTGCTGGTTTATGGCAATAAAGAAGTCAAAAAAGTTCAGCAGTTTGCCAAAAAATCTTTGCTTTTGATACCAGTTATTAAAGATGGGCCCAGATCCAATCTGACCACACACCTTCTCTTAACCCAAGTCATCATTGGGAGGGAGGGGTGGTTTGCAGCCCTTCATCTGGAATCAAACTGCATTCAAGAAAGGTCTGATTCTAGGTCTTGACCAAAGTAATTCTAGGTCCTTTCATGTAGTTGTGATTCAGTTTCAGGTTTCACATTGTAAGTCAAATTCACCTTTACGTAACACTATAACACAATAAGAAATTGAAGGCTTTTGCAGTTTTTTCACGCCCAAACCAAAAGAGAAATCTTATTATCAACAAATATCTGATGTAATCCCATCAAAATATGCGATGTACTGAATTCTTAATCCCTAATTCTTAATTACTAAACTGTTATGCAGCTCAGTCTCAAAAAAAAAAAAAAAGACAGTATCAGTGAATAGTCCTCACAGGTAGTTTACACACATCTATTGTAAAACAATGTAAAGGGTGAAATCTCATAATACTCTACAGCCTGTTTTTTTGATTCTGCAGTGGTCAAATTGCATCATTTTATAAGACCTTTTTTATTTAGATTATAAGGGTAGCTTTTATTTTTGTTACACTTCTGTTCGGGTTTTTTGTTTGCTTCATTTTAGATGTAAAACTGTAAGTGATTAATGTTTTCAGCCTAGATAAAAAACAGTTCCCAGAATGATTTGGATCATGACCTTCAGGACAGACAGTGCATCAGGATATATATGACACCTGAAAAAAATAGTTCCATTCCCTACTGCTGTTGATGTAAAACTGGTATACAACTACTTGCTAGATAATAGCTGAAAGATTTGTGGTTCACTTTCTTGGATCTGGGAAGTGCAGTACAGCATAACGATGCGTTCTCAGCTTGTCTAGATAACATAAATAGCATTGCTCAATGCATACATTTGACACTTTGTTTACTCCAAAAGTCAGCATAGATGAGCATTGAGTCTGTACAATAAACACCTCAGTTCTGTTTCTAGCTCTCACAGGAGGGACCAAATGCAAACACTGGATTAACTTATTTACAGAATGGCTGGAGCGTTAGCTGGATATTGCCTGTAGTGGGAATATTATGCCTTGGTCAAAAGAAAGACTCCAGTCTGTACTGAAATATAAATAGCAGTCACAAGAACTAACACCTCAAGGCGTGACCTGGCTTGTAGTTTACTGCCATTTCTTGTATGCCAGTCCTTCCCCATGTACAGCTTCTTTAAACTGAACAAAAAATATCATCGGCTTATTTTACAATTTGTAAAATCCAGTACACTCAAGAGTACTTACTGAACGTTATATAAAATCCCCAAGTGGTAGGCAACAGCATATTTTCTCTGCAGAAGAAAGCAAACAATTAAATCAGATGGGATGAGAGTGAGTGAAAAGATGATGTGTCTACAGAAATCAGCTATATCCCTTATGTGTTCATTCTAACAGCTGACTTTATTCATAGAAGTAGAATTTTTTTGAGAAAAAAGTTCAAGTCGGGCAGCAGAGGGGAGATGGTGGCATCTGGACTGCCCTGAAGCCAACTTCCCTTTTTATCATATCCAAGTTATAATATCTGAGTAGTCTACTAAATACCAGAGGAGAAAAAAAAACACTTAAAATGAGTATTTATTTTTTATACGTTGCCAATGATGAGAAACAATATTTGCATATTGAGTCCCTTTCCACATATTCAGGCACACAACTTGCAATCCAATTATTTTAAGCTAAGCTAAATGAAAAAATAGATTGTGCTATCGCCTAAAAACCAATCAATAGCCACTGTAAGGATCAATAGTCTAAAAAACTATTGACTGCTCATGTCACAACCTGTACTTTCCATTCCACACTAAATACAATTGTAGATCAATAATTGCCAGATGTCCATTTGGAAACAAAACATTCTGGTGTACAGTCTCTGTCCTTAACCTTGCAAACAATATTAGTCTTTACATTTCATTTCAACTTCCCTGGCGTGCTGTAGTATTCCACTAGCAGCATCTCCCAGAGGTCTCGTTATCTTTTTTTTCCAGACATAGTGAGGGAGATACTTTCCATGGCTTTCATTAGTCCGCCCCACATTGTATGAATCAGACTTCATCATTCTGACAGTAGAGATGTGTTTATTCGGAAGAGGATGAAAGTGCTGATCTAGTAATGAGGGGCAGTTCCTTACCCTTAAAGAGAGTCGACTATGTCGACTATCAAGACTCGCACCCTGGTCAAGCAAGCATGTTTCTCTTGCACACCTATATTATCGATGGGTCTCCTTCTAAAAACAATCACCCCTTTTTTAAAAAACGAAAGGCTGTACAATACTAAAGCTACCCAGCTGTTAAAATCCCGATCCCTCTGTTGTGCAAGCTGCCACTCCCCAAACAGACTGGAGGCGCTGAATTTGCCGAGTGTGGGAATGTTCCCATTTTTCAGTTGAAGATGGCACAGGCACAGGCGCACATGCCCCGAGCCCAAGGAGCTGCCACACTGACCAAGGCTCCGCTGGCGTGGCAGAGGGGCAGCGGCACTGCCGACAGGGTTTCTTTCCTCCGAGTCCTGCGGTGAGAACTGAGTAAGCGCTGTGGCACTTCTCATCTGAAGGAGGAGCTGGATCTTGAGTTGTCAGAGAGGGACAGAAGGTTTAAATAGGTAATTTTTAGAGACTGTCAAAACTGAAAAGTGTAAACATTGTTAACATTTCTTTAAAATTCTGGCAGGGAATGAAAGCCGCCTGGATGTGTGCCATCCTACAGTTGCACAAACGTTTCGCAAACCATATGCTGCCCTAAAAGACAGGTCCTAGGCAGATCGTCCTAGGCAGATCCTCCTTGACAGGTTTGAGAGCAGCAGCAAGCGGGCCTTGGGGCGCTGCTGCCATTGCCCCATCCAGCACCGCTGGCCTTCCTGTTTCTGCAACAGGATACGCGAGATGTGCTGCCGCACAAGATCCCAGAGATAGTGGCCGCGCTAATTTTGACATGGGAAAGTATGGATGCAACTGCAAGTAGTGCCTCTTGCCATTGACATTCACGTAGTAGGGATTCAAATGTCCTTCTGATTTAGCTGCAGGGTATTAAATAGACTCTAAGTTTCCTTTGCATTTCATTTTGCATAATACGGTTCTGTAGAGAGTATTTCCCCTTTATCGATATAATTCCGCAGTAACTTACAGGCATCTTTAGCTCTACATCAGTAAGAAATGAGCGTATGCAATTTCAGAGTCAAACATTAGGATTTTTCACAAGTTTTCTGTAGCTTAGGAAAAACACTGATTTAATAACTGCAGCGTAGATGTTTTTAACGTGCTGTCAATGACTGCTATTCAACAAAAATTAACATGTCAATTGCTTACATTTTACTCTCTTGTCTGAGCAGCCCCGGTGAATTTGTCAGTACACTGGTGTAGCTGAAGCAGAATTTGGCCCAGTGATGCAAGATGCCATTAGCATTTCAAAACAGGCAACATTTTGCAACAATGACAAATATCCTACAACTCACATAAATTACATATATTTGCACAGACTTCTGTCTGGTGGCACAAAAGAGTCATTTTTTCCCTAAATTCCAAGTGGCTAAATCTGGATCCCTCATCCTCAATCAGAAGTTCCCACATGCCTACCATCTCAACATTAATTAGTTGTACACTTCTCAACCCTATATCTTCTCAGTCCCACAAACTATTCTGGCCCTTTCAGCCTGGCATTAACTACAGTGCCTCACAAGTCACATTGACACACTTTATCTTGGACACACTGTTGGGGTGATAGCCCCAACCATACATACCAGTCCTTTTACCATTTATACTTGTCTCTCCCAGCTTTAGGACCTGTAGCCTGTAATGTAATTATCATCAGCTTCATCATCCGATCTTGTCCATTGTCCACCTCTGCTCCTCCTGCACTTACATAGGTTCTCCACTCCTTTTTCAGGCCCAGGGAGGAAACTTCAGACATCGTTCACTCCTGTCCATGGCCCTGAACACCAGGGAGAAGGAGAAAAAGGTTATTTTAGCAGAGACTGGGGCACAGAGAATCCTTAAAAACATCAAGAGCTTTTCTTGTAGATTAATATCTTTTCCTAGCGGACTGATAGAGGAGTTGGTTTGAACACTACGGTCACACCATAGATTGGCAATTTTTCAGCTACTTGATTTTTATATCGGGGAAAATGCGAAGATCCCAATAGCAACTAATTTAGACATACTGGGCAGGGTTGCCTAGTTGGGCAAAAGTGCAACGGCGTGGTCAACTCCTGTGGGAATTTTCCAGCCCAACAGCTCTGCAGCATCTGTATTTTGGTGGCTTCACCGAACGCTCCCGGGAGCACACAGCTGCCAGCTGGAGGCTGGCAGAGCCTGCGGGGATGATCGCTGCCGGCAAAGGCCCTGGGGGCCTCGCTGCTTTCCCCAAAGGCTTCTTCCCAGCTGTGGGCTGCTGGTGCTGAGCAGAGAAGCCACAGCCCCGGGGGCAAACAGCGGGGAGGCAGAGGGAGGTCTCAGGGAGGCTGCAGCAGCAGGAGTGCTGCAGAGCATTGCACTGAGAGAAAGAAAATTATGAGATGAAGGAAGGGGGAAAAAAACCCAACCTGTTTCTTTCTAGCCAAGTATTGTGTTGTTCTTCCCTTTCCCCCCATCCCATTTTTAGGATTTTTAGGAAGAAGCAGACCCCTGCCACCCTCTCACAACCTCCGTCTTCAGGGTGAGCACACTCCCAGGTGCCCACAGCACTTCTGGAGCTCTGGCTGTGCATTTCAGGCATGGCCACAAGAAGGCTGTCCCAGCCACAGCCAGAGCACCCCAAGGACAGCAAAGCCAATACAGCTGTCTCAGGAGATGCTTCCGTTCCGTGCAGCTGCAGGGAGAGGTTTAGGCTGGAGGTCTTACATCGGTTAGGGAGCCTGGCACTATGCGCTGCCACACTGTAGTGAGAAGGAGGAATGCAGGTAAAGGAATGGAGCAATATACTCTATATAGCTACATTTCCCTAAATGTCGCAACTGCTGGCCTATTTGTGACAGGAAAAGAAGCAGAGAGAGAGCAACAGCGGAGCAGACAGAGGAAGAATCCAGGCTTGGAGATAACACCAATGTTCAGGGGAACGATTATTTCCAATCAAAGAGCAAAATCAAGGCTTAGCAGAAGGCACTAGGAAGGGGCAGCGTCCGTGCGGGAAGGGAACCTGCTCAGAATTTGCATTTTCATATTAAATAAATATAATATGATCTTTACAAACTTATATGCCAGATCTTTCCCTTACTCTGGCAGGTTATTATTCTCCCTCTCAGCTTCACAATCAGAAGCCTAAACTCCAGTAGGATGTCCCAAACCTTTTTAAAAATAGCCTACTGTATAATCTTTTTTATTTGATTACAGGACCATGAAAATTTCCAGATGTATTTTTTTGGAATTATGCTGCCAAGAAACTGAGAATCTTAGCTGTCACAGTCACCTAATACTCAGGAGAGATGTATTTCAAGAAAAGATATCAGCATCCTGATCCAAACAACAATGACTTCGAGAAGCATGAGCAAACCAGCAAGAACATGATGCAGAATGCTGTAAAAACCATCAACGTATGTTACTGCTTAGATTAGAACTAACCGGAGTTTTACTTAAAATATGTAAGCATTTACTGTATTATGTACCCTGATGACGTTAACATGATGTTACATATGAATAAAAGCTTTTTCAATGAGCAATGAAAACCAATATTTTCCTAGTGAACTTTTGAACTCCTACTGTTTCAAAATGTATTAACACTGCTGATAAATGAAGAGAGACAAATTTATGACTGACAGTTTGGAAATTCTTGCTTTATGAGGCATTCGGAGGACAAAGCAGCCATGAGAAATGACATCTATCCCCTATCTCCCCAAGCAATTTGTGCTCTAAAGCTAACCAGGAAACAATCCCAGCCAGTATTCAAACAGATGCCAAGAACAAATATAATCAGTTAAAGAAAATATGTTAATAATGCTTTAATCCCCAATAGATGTAATCGATACATACACAAGCCAACAAACGTATGGCCAGAGATGTCACTATAAAAGACTGGAAAGAATCGAGCTATCAAAATCCACCCTGATGGTAGTCAAATAACATCTTGTGCTTCTGTAACTTGGTAAAGCTATTTTGTTTGTCTATGATTCAACAAAATTACTGTGTCACCAGTAAGTTTGGATTTGAATAGGAAGACCAAGATAGAAACCACAGTATTCCTTTTATTTTTGTCGAGATAGAAAAACACTCCTGCAACTGGGAAATGATTTTGTAACACCGGCAAAATCAGGGTGAATCTTCTCCCTGAGTATAGTGAGCACTGGCCCAAGCCTTGCGTATATTCGAGCCTGCAAAGCAACTGTGAGACAGTGTCACTACACATCCCAGGGCTGAAGAATGTCCCTGATATCAACTGATACAGTATTACCTAGTAAGTTATAAAAGAATGAAATATTCAGCATAGTTTTCCCATTTGTAATGAGAATAATGAAAGTTTTCAATCGTGATTGGGAAAGTTATTTCAAATCTATTAACGAGAAGCACTTTTTTTAACAGATAAGTACTAATACCAGTTTTTCATCCTCGTTACTGTCTTCCTTGTATCCCATTTCTCATTCTTACCTTCTTATCTTCCATGTTATCTTCCACTGAATATGTTGGTAGAGTACGTAAGGTAGTAGAGCAATTAAGTAGAACGGGCATGACAGGCCAGAGAACCTAACACAACCATCTATGCATCAAGCCCATATACTCTGTTTGAGTTATGCCCAACAAAGATGCCTGTTCTTCACTCTTTAGTTTTAGTGCTCTTTCCCTACTCTTTTCTTCTTCTCCAGCGGGCTGAAATAATTCGTAACACTGGAGACATAGGAGCCGTGTGACTCATTTCCTCGCCTGTGGGGTCCATCAGCTCAGAGATTGTGTTTGATTTCTTTTTCCTTTATTACATAATTCTAAAATATAGTAATAAATTGCAGCATAACTTTAAAATTTACCACAGGCCACAAAAAGCAGCAGTGCATTTTACTGGAGTGGAGTCTATCTGTACAGGTATTATAACTAACTAGATACTGCATCACACAAACTCCACAAACTGGGATTTAACTTAATAGATTTGGAATATTGTTAAAAAGGTTAATTTATTGACTGCCTTACTAAGACAGACTATGCAGAGAATTCAAATCCTATTTATTACAGCCCTGCAAAGAGCTTAGGGAATATCTGATAAAAAGTGTAATTAATTGTATATTTATATTGTTTTCAATATATTTTTTTTAGAAAAATTGCTTTTTTCGGTGGATTCATACTTACAGATCATCGCAAAAATTCTCCTTCCCCCTCTCCCTACTGTCCTTATCTGCCTTTCCCACTCCTTCCCTTATTTTTAAATATCTCCCACATTTCTTGGTCCCCATGTTCTCCCTCCCTCCATTTTCCATCTTTTCCACCTTTTTGCACCATTTTCTTCATTTTCTTCATTCTTTCTTTTGACATCCTGGATCTGCATATGTCTACTACCATCCCATATGAAATCATTCCTTCTGTACTGTTTATTATTCCATACCTCCATACAGTATCAGAAATACCATAAATGTCTGCCTGCATCTTTCACTCCCTTCTCAGAGCCTCTCCCTGTCCCCGGTTCCTCAGAACGCTTTCTGTACACGCTGCATACCCTGCAATCTTCTCCTATTATCCCTCCCGCTATTCATTCAAGCTCTTGAAGCCCATCCAGTTTCTGCTCTATACTCTGGCTCTTTTTGCTGCCAGAAAATGGTCTAGTTCTCATATTTCTGGGCAAGAAAACAATCTCCATTTCCTATCTCGCTTCCTGGATACCGTTTCACCATCAAACGCCTCTGTCCTTTATATTTGACCCCTCTTTCTCCTCAGTCCTGGCAGATCTTAAATTTCTGCCTCGCTTTCTGCCATTTAGAGCCTCAGGTATCACAGCATCATTTATCCTTAATGTATATCTGCCTCTTTTATGTATAACTAACCCAACATCAAATATAGATAACCAACTTACCTTAAACTCCTCCCAGAGTACAGATTAATTGAGAGACAGTTCTTTCTAGACAAATTATTTACAGGTCAGGTTTCACTGTAGAATAAGGAATGACATTTCCCCTGTATGGAAATCACTAGCTCTCAAAGGTACACCTGAAAATCCCATTGAATAGAGTTTGGTGTTCTGTGGTGTTTTGCATTTAAACCAACAATAGAGATTTTCATTAGTATGTTGACCAGGTTAAAATCCTCAAAGAATTAGTAGTTATTTTCTCTGAATATCTTGTTTTCCCCCCCATTTCCTTACTCATCTTTCAATGCTTATTCCTTGTAAATATCAAAGATCTTTTAGGTGATAACTGTTCTTTTGGTCACTTTTACTTAGAACCTTGTACATAATTTTAATTATAATTTCCTTCCACTGTCCCAGGTCTCTAAAACCAAGGTCAAGCTTCTCTTTTCTCCTCCTAGGAATGCCCACTTTGCAGGTTACACACTTAACCTTCAGCTCTGAGGGTTAATTCTCCACTAGATTTTTTTGAGATGACAGAAGTCAGATGAGGCCTCACTGTCTGCTGCTTCTTTGGCAGAATTAATTACAGCTGTGTTTGCTTTAATTCTCCAATAAAGTAGCTGTATTCCTAGATATAGTATAACCTTTCCCATTCAAGGAAAAAAAAAAAGGGCATTTCCCTTGGGCTTACAGTTAACTCCTCTAGTCTAGACTTCAAAGTGACACTGTATTTATAAGATTCAGTAAGCACAAGTCCTGAGGGCTCTTAGTCTGAAAGTCACTGCAAAAGTATCTGAAAAGCAAAAATTTTGGAATCTTCCCTTCCCCTTGGAACAAAGTTATGATTCATGATCAGCTAGCAGGCTAAAACAAAATTAAAAAAAAAAAAATCAAAAAGAAAAAGTGATTAGAGAGTCCAGTCACATCATATCTAGCATATTCAGGTTCAAGATGTTACATCTCAGCGAAGGCAAAGTTGGCATTTTCCCCTACCAATTGCTGAAGAGATCTTATTCAAACTGCCTTCATTGTGGACAGATATCCATCTCAACTTCTTAGAAATGTGTCTCTAACAGTACCCAGAGATGAATCCTCCATTATTTTCCAGTGTTGCCAGTTCTACAGTTAGGATGGAAACCTGAAGATTAAACCTGCCCATCATTTGCACTCCTGACCGCCGCTGCTCCTGGTTGCTCAGGATTACCCCCTTCGTCTTAGAGGAAGCTTCTTGTGGGTCACAAAACCCAGAAAGGTCTCCTAATAAACCTGGCTGGAGAATTCCTTTCCTTCAGCCCTCTTCCTTTGCTTCGATATACCATCCGCGAGGAGAGGGAAGGAGTAATGTTGCTAAATGGTCTCTCCAGCACGAACACACTTCAGATGAAGTAATCCTCCCTGTGCCGCTTACTCTGTCAGGGCGCCAGCTACTGCCATTATTTTCTAGCACAAAGTGGTTGTACTACATTAAAGAGCGTGACCGATTATTTTCATTACTGTCTATATGGCATGTAGCATGCCGCTGCCAACTTGTAAATTCTAAACGTTAAACAGTAGTTTTGATTATATTTCATTATTGGAAGAACGGTCTGCTCTTCTTGGAAACATTTCCTCCTTCCCTTCCCTCCAAGACACCCATAAATGATTTCAGTCTTTTCAGGATAGGGATTTCAAAGTGCTCTTTCAGTTAAAAACCATTTTCACTAGCTTGCATGGTACTCTGGTTACAATTTGGTTTTTACAGTTCTATTTTGAGGAATATGGTAATCTGAAACTGCAAGGGAGGGAATACTGCTAGTTCTTCCAGCAGCTGGAGATGAAGCACATTCCAGGGTTAAACGGCTCTTGGTTAATACTTGTGGCAATTTTGTCTGTCATTATGTCAATGCCTGAGAAATGTCTGCGTAAGTGGGAAGACTATGGTTTTGTGATCGTTCAGGGTTTCTGGAATTCCACTTGTTCCATTGTGTTGCATCTGGGAGTCTTCTAAAAAGGTTAAAATATAGCTGAACTTTGACATTTCAGGATACGTGGCTGGTGCAGACTTTGAGGAGTAAAATTTGCATGGTGCAATTAGACAGAAAAAAGGTAACTGGAATTCTTCCAGGTGAGCCATCCTCAAGCACAGTGCCATAGACATTCAGGTTCAAATGCTTTCTGGTTAGCAATATCTTTAGGATAGATGCACACATATCCTCTCTCCTTCTGCACCGAGCGCAGGTATATAGCCTGCATTATGCCTGCTCACTTCCAAAATCCCAAGGAATTAAAGAGACCCTGAAAAAGAGGAAGGAGTGTAAATGATGAAAGTGCATATGGACAATGTGTCTTGAGGATCGCTATTTACAGAGCGGATCTGTGCACAGACTGCCATGCTCACTGTAGGCCACAGGCACAGACAGAAGAAGAAAAGATTTAATCCTTTTCAAATAAAGGGACAAGGCTTGTCTGACATCCCAGGTGTGACATGATGCCTTGTCCCTAGAATTGTAAAGTCTGTGAAAAAATATAAGCAGGTTAATATTCTGATTCTGGTGAAAATATGATTTAGCATTGGCAGAAACTGAAAAATAAAATCAGTTTCACTTATTTTGTGGAGAAAAAAAGTCTATATGCATTTCACATCATAAGGAGAGAAAAAGAGAAGTTAAAAAATTACACAGGGTGGAGAAATAAGATGCTGCCACTTGTCTAGGAAGCATTTAATAGTATTGATGCCCTTTCTGCGAAGTGAACCTAGATGAGCTCAGAAGGGGACTTCACATAAGTAAATTGGAAAAGAATCTTTTCAGTGGAAAAATAGACTGTTTAAAGTCCATCAAACTGCATAGAGGAGGGAAAAAAGGAATAGAGTAGCACAATAATATCCAACACAAACATGAGGGTGGGCGACTAAAGACGCAGCTCAGCGGGTTAGGCTCTCCCCATTCTCCTCCCCACACTTCCCACATGGTGTTCCCCAACAAGCTTTCCCGCAGGTCTGACTGCTGCCGGAGGGCTAGGAAGATATACTGGAAGGAAACGCATGAGGGGAAGCCCAGCAAGGGCTCCCAGGCCTCACATGCCTTCTTCCCAGGCAACAGGAGCCCGTGTTGGCCAGCCGTTTTGCCCACAAGCACCTTCCCATCAGAAGATTGGGGAAAACTCAGTTTCCTGTAGGTGTCCCAAATAGCCAAGAACTGGTTACTGTCTGTATGACTGACTCACTGGCTGGAGGAAAAAAAACTCATTTCTGGACTAGTTTGCTATTTCGCAGGGTGGTGTATAGCACCACCCAAGCCACAAAGGAGTCAAACTGTCTTTTAGCTGCTGATGGGCAAATAAATTGCTTGGTGGACTAACTAAAGGCCCAGATGAGATGCAAGGCACCTCTTCTTGTTTGAATTTCACTTTTGTTTTTTTTTCCCCTTTCAATTAGGTGACAATATAATGGGAGAAATATACTGATACTGTACACAACAACCAGCAGCAAGCACAATCAGCAAGATGAAACTGGCTTAATGGGACTGTATGAAAAAAAGGGTTTAGCTTGATTGACTCCCCTCCCCCTGTGTTGCCCAGTGATAAAATGAATATATGGCCAAATGAAAGTGAAAGACTTCAGGATAGGTATAAGGGGTAATTCTAAAATTCTTGTACCACCTGATTTTGATGATAGAGAGGAAACATTAATTCCCCTTTTGTATGCTGCTTAAGTGGGAATCACCAAATTAGGCATATTGTTTCTGTCATTTCATTTTATTGTGCTGTAGCTAGAAGAAGAAATCAATAAATAGACACTAAAAAGGTACACCTCTAGAGAAAGCTAATCAACCTATTATTGACTCACCTACGGTTATTTTTTGCAGAGAAAAATATCAAGATGATTTTCAACACTCCGATATCTTGATTGAACAGAAAGCCTTGGCAGCGTATAGAAGAGCCATCACAGTGGCAGAAAGACAACAGGAAACAGCTTTCCCTGGGCAGAGGTCACGGCTAGAACAGGCTTTGTGGCCAAGGGCTCACTAGGCATTTGAAAGGAATAAAAAATGTGCATTATGTTTTCACCTCTAAACACTGAAACCAAAACCATATACAAATGGATTTTGGAATACGTATATGCACATTTACATATCTGATTTCAATAATATAAATGCTTATCCAAAGTTAGATGCTCAGTCACTTGAAACTTTTTGCATACAAACCAAAGGACTGTCTTCCCAGTGGGAAACTATTCATCAGTGTCTTCCTCCAAAGACAAACCCTTAGATGTTATGAGTAATGCAAGAGCCCACTCACACTGTACAAGTCCCAGTACAATGTGTTATGTACCATGTAACATTCCTTAGTTTTTCTGCGGGGCAATGATTTCATCTGCAGTACATCTGCTCTCTGTCTGCTGGAATAACTCACCTCATTCATTCAGAGAATATTTTCTAACAAACAGAGCTGCCCTCACATCTCAGTTTAAGAAGGACAAATAGCCCTTTTAAAAACAAATGTCTGGCCCAAACTCTTATAATAATTGCAAATGTTATCCCATAATTGAAGGAAAGATCTTTACTGCATAAGGTTTTTTCCCCTCATATACCAAAAAGATTTTTGGTTACTTTTCCTGCTAGTCAAATAAGCTCACATTTTGTATTCAATTGTATTTCAATTAAAGAATTATTATAATCTGTAGCATTTGCTTCCTAAATTAAATACTAATTTTTTGCCATCAGTATAAACTAATAGACCAAAAACTTTAAAAACCTCAGGCCAAACTTGTTTTAAAACACATTTATTGCTCTGAGTGGAACATATCTTAATTATAACATTCAAGTTTCCTTTTTCTCTACAGATCTGAACAGTAAGCTGGTGTACAGAATTAATCCTCAGAATCAGATTAATCAAATCGCTCCTTATTGATTTAACAGATCAGGGTTTTATTTGACTTTGAAAATGTATTTGTAATTGCTAATCATGCTTTTATCTGCATCTATTAGTAATTTTAAAGTACAAGATACACAACAGGGAAGTCATCTTTAATAGACATAATGAACTGTGTCATCTTGCCACCTATACATCTAATCCCTCATCATGCAAGCACTGAAATTCCACGTAAGCCAGTAGTTCAAACTGCACTCCCGAACAGTACTGGTTAAAATTTGTATATGGCATAGTAAGTGTAGTAGCCTAGTTATCTGGAGGAAAACCTATTGAAAAAGCTACTGGAAGAAGCTGGAAATAGGTACCTATTCCCAGCCAGCAGACCGAGATGCCAATCTTCTATGAAGATTTATGTATATCTATGGTGAAAGAGGGTGGACATGACCTTCTACCCACCAGAGGCCGTAGCCTCGGCAATGTTGTTCTCTCGGACTCAAGAACACCTCCTACTCTGCAAAACAGAAGTTGCTGAGATATTCCCCAAAGCGGATAGTTTAAGCTCTGTTCATTTTATCAAGCTTTCTGACACCCATTAATAAACACATTTTGCAATGAGTAGAATTTTCAAAAGCATTTTAAATTACGTAGGGAGTTAAGACTTCAAGTCCCACCTTGCCTAGACTTTTCTTTGTACAGGATCTGTTTAGTTATAATGCTTTCAAGAAAGAGAAAATGAAAGAGGTCTGTTTCTTTCACAGTTTAAGTTCTAGTCCTCCATATGAAATTCTGCATAAAATCTGTTCCCAAGGGGTTTATAGCAAACCCAAGGGGCTTATAGGAAAGCCCCTTTGGGAGACAGTTACTCATAACTTCCTTTCCTAAACACAGCAATGCTAACAGACAACATTAACATAATTCAGAATTTCACATACTGGTCGATGTATTAGCTGATGGTATTTGAATTACTTTGAAATGCTGCCTGAGCCTACGGGCGCTACCTTGAAGCATCAACACCAGCTCTGTCGGGTGGCAAAAAATGCACTGCTGTTTCATTCAGGAGCAGTTATCTCTTGCTGTTAAGGCTGCCCCATACGGTACTCGCTGCCTGAGACTTTCTCATACAAAATACTTGAATCAATGCCCTTATCTCCCTCCTTCCTGGTATTTAAATAAGGCACAATTTTTCCATAATCTGCATCCTTCTCATGTAAAAAGAAAAAAACATCATGCAACCATTGGCTATTTCTTGTGGCAGCACTGCTTTTTCAAGCATTGTTTTCCACAGTAGGTATGTGCAGGGTGTCATTTTCACAAGGAAATGGCGCGTTCCAAGAGTCAAATCACATTGGTGGTTTGCTCCATCTGCCTGTCTCTACATCTTTCTGTGAGTCCTCAGCATTTCCGATATTGGTTTCCAATGATATGATCATATTGGGTTTATGAACCTAAAGGTTGAATTAATTGTAAGTACTGGAAAAAATCTGTTTCATTTGTTCTGTTCTCTAACTTGCTAACGTTAAATGTGATTAAGAGTTTAACTTCACATATTTTTAATAGTTCCTTATTTTGACATTCCAACCAACCTGTAAGATTGCCACTCAGGGTAACCATATTTCTACAGCTCAGCTGTACTCCTCTGCAAACTACTAAAATTCATGCCCAATAAACTGTAGCCTGCGGCAAACCAAAACGTATTTAATTTGTAGACAGAAGTTCCTCAAAGATTTATCAGCAATCTAAGCTGTAAATACACTTTATAGATTCAGCAGAAAGCACTGTTATTCAGGCAGTATTGGAGGCTCAGAGAACCACCTGCCTGCGTAAGCTGGCAAGCAAAAGACTGAGGAAAAGCTGACCTTGTAGCAAAGAAAGCGGTACTTGCCTTGAACCCGATTTAGCGATAGCATAGAGTAGGTGAGGCAGTTCTGAAGACCAGAACAAGGAGGAGGGAATGAAAGTCAGGGTCAACTGTTGGTGGCGGATAGGATGGAGTCCCTGATCCAATAGATGAAACGAGTTCTGCAGAGCACCCAGGAGCTCCCTGGGGTTCGGCCTCCTGGGCTCAGGGCCAGCTTCAAGACAGTACAGATGGTGGCCTTGAGAGAAAGAGAAGAGACCCCAGCGAGGGCTGTCCTGCTTCCCAGGACGCTGCTTTTAAGCCGAGGCTCTCACCCTGGGTTCCTGCCCGAGGTGTGCTGCAGCTGTGTCACAGCTACAGCTGCGCCTGGCCAGGGACCCATTTATTTGGACCCAAATCCTGACCCCGCGGACTCAGCTTGTCCCTGCGTGCCAGTGGGAAAGTGCCTGGTGATGGGGACTCTGGGCTGACCCCAGCTGCCCCCCTGCCTGCCCTGGGGGCCTGTGGGGAGACACCCCAGCTTCTGGCACCCCGATTCCCAGGGAACAGCCTTCCCTGACATGTGTGAAGAGTGACTGACAGGCGTGAAATGCAGAAGCAAAAATGGAAAATATCATCCAGGCAGTGCTCCAGGACACAAGGAACAGAAGAATCCATGTGCGTAAGATGCGTAAAATCTGATCAAATCTCACTTACCCACAGCTCTTCTAATCTGGAGTAGGCAGAGGGTTAATCTGATGTAGCTTTTAGCTGTTGACAATCAAGTCACACCTCAAGGCACGTAGTATGTCGCTCCATCCCTGCTTTTCCTTTGAAGTGGCGTGGCAAGATGGAACTGCTATTCATTCTTTGAGTGTCAATATCGAGCATCATAAGGGATTCCCTTGGCCTCTTCCTTTTAAAAACCAGCTGATGAGTGGCCTGAAATCTTCCTTTAGTCATTTGGACAGACTGCTGAACAGCAACACTGCTGCCGGTGTGTGACAAATGGAGCTAGATTATTTTTTCAGCCTGTCTCAACAAATCTATACCTGTTTCGCTTTAGGAGGCCAGCAATTTCACTGCTACCAGCTTGGACTAATTTGCCTGTCCCTGCTTCACATACCCATTTTCACATATTTGAATCTCTGTCCTTTTGCCTTCAAAACACAGACATAACTGAAACCTGCCTCTTTAATTGTCGAGTCGGAGCTGGGTAACACTGTTTTGCTCATTCTGTAATATCTTTAGGATAAATCTTTAGGACTTCACAAATAATTTAGTTAATCAGACTCTGCATTTCATCTAAGTCCAGCCAGGTTTATTTGGCTGTTTTTTTCTTTTCAGATCAATATACGTATAAATAAGTTTATGTGTAAAGCAGTTTATTACACTGAACTGCTATCCAATGCTGAAGACAGCGTGTCTGCCACCAATAAAGTTCATTCTGGAGGTGCGGTCTGCTTGTAAATGTGTATTTGTGGATGAAAACTTGACCCCTGCATTCTTACGGAGGTTTTTGGCATGGCCTTTTTGACATGAACAGCTTATGACCAGCTCTGCCTAATGCTAACCTCTCATACGCAAAGACAAAAGCCTTTTTCTGCCTGCCGATGCCTGCCAGAGCCTGAGACCCTGCTCTGCCTCCAGGATTTCACTTTTTAGTATTGATTACGATGCTGCAGTGCTACGCTCCAGATTTCACACCTCCTGCAGCAAGACAGCTTCCTTCCACGGCGGCAGTGAGACGAGGCAAACATTTCCCTCTTCATCTTCACATATTCTCGCCGTCAAGGATAAGACTCGAGTTTTGCCCCTTTGCCTTCTGCCGATAGTGGCTTTTCTTCCCGAGCTAGGGTGGCTGTTGCAGGTGCAGCAGAGACTGATGCGCTTGACTCCCACTTAAAATTAACAAAGCACTTTCTCTTTGCTTTGAAAAGGACAGCCCGCTCAGTTTGTGCCGCGATGCTCTCCAGCAGCTCTGGGAAGGGTTGCTGTCTGCCACACCGTCCAGACTGTGCATGGTTTGAAGCTGCCCGCAAGATTTATTTCTGTGTCTGGAAGCAGTCTCTCCCTGCGGTGTCCCAGTCACAATCTGGGCTTTTTTAAGAGGATCTCTATCCCCCATCCCTACTTGCAAAATGGCTCTTCTGCCGCAGATCAGTCACAAGCATTGCTCTCTCTCATACTGCTTTGTTTCCACTCAGTGCCATTTGTTAACATGTTTTTCCTCCTATCCCAAAGTTCAACCAAAGCCATGGAATAAAACAGAAACCTGTTTCACTCAGCATGTGATTTTTTAATTGATTTTAATAAAAACAACTCTCTCAAGGAACACGATCTACAGAAGTACTCCAGCGTTCAATAAAAGACACGCACCAGGATGCAAAAGCAAGTGCCCAAAATGAAGACCTGAGAGCCTGATAACTGACTGTGTAACCTAGGCATAGCCAAATACCTTCTTGCCCAGAGCAGAAAACAAACTATAGAGCAAAAGAACTGTGTTTGGACAGGCAACCTTAGCTTGATCTTCTGGATGTGGCATACTTGACTAAAATCTAGATAACTTCTGTGTATATATTGGCTATATTATATTATTTTGTACCAAAAAAAACCCCCACCAACCCCCAAAAAGACCCAAAAAAACAAACCTCCCAGAAAGTCTGCAGTGAAAATCCAGTTGCTCTTCTTTCACATTCACAATTCTGCTGTGAGAATTACACAGTCATTGTGTCTTCACTCTAGATTACTTATTACTCCTTTTAAATCTCTTTTCTGCTATTTTCCCATTTTCTTTCCTCTCTAACCATATTTTATTCTGAGAGGACAGACATTTAGTCCATGTAAGTGCGTAATGAGGACACTGAGATTAAGTGTAATTAAAATCCTTCTAAGTAAAATGATTACATATTCAATTAATAGAAACATACTTAAAATTCTCCCTTGATTTTTAATCTGTTGACGGTGGCAGCTGCTGCTTTCAGTGGTCTTTCTGTATGCATTCACTCTTCAGTCAGCAGTATTACATCAATAAATGCATATGCCTGTCATGCTCTGATTAAATAACAAAACTAAATTATCTGAATTCTATCCAAAACCTTCTGTGTCATCTGATTTAAATTTTATTTTCAATAGTCTGAAGTTCAGACAGCTACACTTAAGGCAAGTGACTTTTGAAATTATTCCTCTGCATTTAGGTAGGAAAAAGAATATATTTTATTTGTATATCGCAGCAAATCCCTCAAGACCAACCTATAGGGTTTTTTTTGAAGTTGTAAACACTTTCAGAGGGAGCATAGTTAAATAGTTAAAACAGACAATAGGCTGCAGGATGCAACCATTTGATTTTGCTCTGTTTGTCTTGTAATTACCGTACTGAAGACAGAAACTCAGCTGGGATTTCCATTTACTACCATCAGAGAAATCATCATATAAATAGCTGGAATGATGTCACTTCTAAAAGGTACACAAAACAATAATTGAAAATACTGAAAAATAACTTGCAATATGAAGAAATATATCATAATACAATAGTAAAATATGAGGAAGCACAGGCATTGCTTTCGATAAAAGGAATGGGAAGTACCTTTGCTATCTAGTTTCCCGATTCTATCACGTCAGGTTTACTTGCTTTGGCTCCAGTCATCTCTTCTCACATACATTTTCCTTACCAGAAAAAAAGAAAAATTCTGCATAGATAGCACAACAAATTGTGAATAAATTAAAATAGAAACTATATTACAGAACTGTTGCCAAAAAAAAAAAAAAAAGCAGAAGTCCCCAGAGGGACCTTCAGGACTTCAAAAAGTGCTGGTATGTGGTCAGTACAGTGTCTGCTTTTTGGGGTTGATCATTTATTCAGTTTGAAAACAAGGAATATTTTTTTCAAACTTTAAAACACATGGAAACACCACCTGGAGAAAACATAATTTATGAGCAAACCTTCTGAAACCTTTGAAGTCTTTGGGCTCCCTCTTGCATTTGGAAATATCGGTGCTATGCATGTAACTGCCCAAGTGTGTTGCCAGCTGTCGGAGACACTTGATACGCAGCATGCCGCTATCTGCATACTTGGTATACATGGCCTGAAATAGGGGTGAAGGAAAGCAGTGGAGAAACACAGTGACCCGAGGGATCAGGTTTTAAACTTTTGGCTTCAGAGAACGTGTTTACACACCAAACTTGCACCATTTTATTCTACAGAAGTCAGAAGAGTATGATTAGCTTGGGTCATCCCTGGTACATCAGTTAAAAGGTGCTCACCTTCTAATAGTTTATTCTCTCCTAGAACAGCAGAATAAGCTATAGCAGTTAGTGCTTCTATAAATGGTGCGTGTGAGGACTTGCGTAATGTAGCTCTACTGGAAAAGAAATCGTAACCCTACCACCTCACATTCTTCTCGGGCTGGTGTAACTACATGTTGATCAAGCCTTTACAGGGGCTGAAGCAGTTTGCCAGGGCTGAGACTCTCCCTGCAGATAACGGAGAAAGGCAAAACAGTCAAGGAGGAAAAGACTGCAAATATAGTGAAAAGCATCACAACTGACTAAAGTCTTAATGGTCAATACATAAAATAAGCCAATACTTCAAATGAAGGCAAATAATACTCAGTTGAGAAGCGGTCATGAAATCTTTTTCTAACTCAGGAAGTGCTCAAAACTGATCGGGGAATTGGAGTGTATATTTTTTATGGTTTAGTGACTGAAAATGATGATACAAATGAAACCACTGAGCAAGAAAGTTCATTTCAGGCTAATGCGCAAACAGAGCTGGAAAAACTCAGGGCTCCATTATCTTTTAGAAGTAATCGTAGCATTCACCTCTACCTGATGTAGCATGCTTTTCTAATAAACGGCCTTACAGATGATGGACATAACTATCATTTTTCAATAGAGGAGATGTTGTTCACAAATTTAAACATAATTGCAAAAAAACAGTTTATGAAAGACATACATACTTTTCAAAACTTCTAAGAAGAAGAATGTCATTTATGAGAAATATAGAACAGTCAATCCTACTTCTGGAGCTCAAGGTTTGTCACTTAAGGCACGTCCCTGTCACTTTTTTGTTCACTGAAGTATACCTTTTACTAAGAGAGAGATGGAATGATAGATAGAAAAATATAATTTCATTTTTTAAAAAATTTCTTTGTTAACTGCTAACCACAACTAAATGAAATAGAGTGCAACACACTTTGGTTTTGCTGATCTGAACAACATGACGTGAAGACAGCCAGAGAGAAGGACAAGACGGGATCTCTCCTCACCTGCGCAGCCCTCATTACCACCAGTCACACCCCTGTGCATCTCCCAGTTCTCAGTGGTGGCATTAACCCTTCCCTCCGCTGACTATGTTGTGGCCACATCAACTTCTAAATGCATTTAAAGCAGCCCATTTACATCAGTGGAAATGTTTGGTTGTCACGGAAGGGAATTTGGTTCAAAGGCAACATCCACTCCTCTAAACGTGTGCTCCCCAGGCATCCTCCCAGCACAGGGGGGCCGAGCCACTCGCCTACAGACTGCTCAAGACCAACAACAGCGGTGGCTGTGCTCAGGCGCACAGCACTGATTTCAAGTCTCCTCTGTTGCCCTTGCAATCCTAAAACAACACTTTTCTTTTTTTTTTTTTTCCCCTCCCCTCCTGTCTTTTCCATTCCAAGTACTAAAAAAAATGTGAGGACAGTGTTATTGTAACATGATGCTGAGGGCATGTGCTGCACGCCATGAGGGCATGTAGGGGTTGAGATGATGTTGGGACAGTGATAGAGGACTGGGGAGAGAGCAAGGAGCCAAGTTTAGTGCAGTCACATCTCTACTGCCATCTGGGACAGTAACTGAGGTAAAGCCTCCAGACACACCCAGGTTTTCTCCTACAGGGCACCAGTTGCTTTGATCCAAAAGAGAAGCTGGCACCAAAGCAACGTGCACGCAGTAGGCACAATCAGGCATGGACGCAGGAATGAACCCAAAAACTAAGGCAGACGCACCGTATTGCAGCCCCCCCCAAAAAAAAAACTCCATAGGAAAAATTGGTATTGTCCTATCCTGTCTGTCATGTAGCAGAAGAAGACAGCAAACTAATGGAAACTGAAGCTGGAAAAATTCAAACCAAAGCGAGATAAACACTGTAACGGCAGACTTAATTACTCATGGGAAATGATATATTTGTTGTAACTGCATCTGGTTCGACATTATAGAGTTCCTTCTGATAGTAACGCAGTGGAGCGATGGGCACAGTATAACAGTTTGTGACAGAACAAAGATAAACACCCATCACAGAAGCAGTCCTGAAAACCAATTATTTAACTACACAGGTTTGTAGCTGTCTTCTATAAAATATTAGCTATGTCTGACACAAAATAAGTTAAGAATGCCTCCACAATTTGAGAGAAATTTTGATCTATCACCATTCAAAAAAGGACATGCTGTTTTTCTCTGAAAATTCCCTCTGCCGATATGCTAATCGTGTTACTTCTTATCCGCAGGGGGGGAAACTTAATGCAATGAGAGAAACAAGAACCTGTGAGTATAACACAAGGCACAGACATACATTCTCATAAACCTCACTTCACATTCAATGTAACTGCTTTTGCTGACCAACAATTTAAATCGCCACGACGATGAAACTGAAGACTCCTATTGGCTTTAATATAATAACTATCCTGTACTTTCTTAATTTTTTCCAGCAGCTTGAATATATTCAGAGCAACAGGAAAAAAAATGTGGTTTATGATTTATGGCTGCTGAGCTGAAGTGAGGTTGCAAGATTATTTTTTATTGTAAAAATAACAGTTCTTTCCAACCTTCAAACAAGATTTCAATTAGGTTAGGTTAGCAGAGGTCAGTAAAGATGAGAATTTTCTAATATCTTTCAAACATCAAATCATTTCCAGAGCAATTCAAATCCTGTGAGACCTCCTCGTATGTCTTCTAGTGCTCACTTGAGCAGTAGTAGCCCCTTATTGAGGACTGACTGCAACAAGCTGTCCCCTATTGCCAAGATCTTCCGTACAGTACTGCAGGATTAAAGCGTAAAGCTCAGGAAAAAAAATATTGAGGGAGCTAACCAGTTATTTGTGTAATTAAAGTGCCTGAAGCCTACACGTGTTAAAACCCAGTTTTCCACAAAATGACCTTTCTTTCCAGTAACATTCAGTGATGGACATTTCTATGAATATATGACTCAGAACTTGTCTACACAAGGGCACTCAGATACCGGTGCTTCTGGCCAAGGATCTGCACCAAGTACCACCTGGTTCAGCCAGCACATTTACTGCAAACAACTCCTTGAAGTTGTCCCACAATAGCTTGCTTTCTATGAATAAGGGTGCTCAGAAGCAATCCATCCACCTTCTGATTCTGCTTTTTCTGCTGTGGCTGTAGCTAGTTTTTTGGTCTTTGTCTTACAAACAACGGGTCGCCAACTGAGAAGCTGCAGATGCAAAGCTAGGTATGGAGGGTAATTACTAGAGACGGTGAAAGTCTTACTAGGATAGGAGCCAAATTTATCTGCATATGAGAAACCACAGCTGGATCACTGCTTTTTTGAATAAATGAGAATTCAGCCCTTTGTGCAATTTTTTTTCCCAGAAACAACAGATTTAGGAGCTCAAGCCCAATATTTAAAAAAAAAACCCAAAGCCAACAACCCTATATCTTTAAAGCTACATCATCACTCTGTGTTGTCAGGTCCTGAGTGCATAAACCCACAGTACAATCTCTTAACCCTGCGCCCCCCACCCAGGGGTTTGGCTGGAACTCTTCAAGGTCAGCTTTGATACGGTGGTGTTGTGCAACTTCGGATCAGACGGCTTTGAAAAGTGTTGTGTGAGAAAGAGCTGCAATACGTGTTATCTGGGGCCTCTGCGCCCCGGCTCAGGAGCTGCATTTGAGCTCAGCCCCTTGCTATCAGTCCTTGCCTGAGTTGCATTACAGATACGGCTGTGCCTGGCTGTATCTTTTGCTGATCCCACGATTGCCTTGCTGATTTGACTTCCCGGCTTGGCCTCCGACCTGTTTCATCACTGCAGACATTTCTGTGTAACTTTGTTACTGCCGTCTTAATATGAGAGGTCATCCACCTAGCAGTGGATTATGGATTCGCATACACTATGATTCCTCCCCTCCACCCTTTGCATCTTCCATTCAGAAAGCACCAGGGCTGCCCTCGCTGTGTCTATAAGACCTCACTTGTATTAAAAGCCTGAGTTCCCAACCTACATTACCTCCCCATCTCCACCATGCCTCCAAATCTCGGACTACAAGACTGTGTATGATGTGACTGCCCTACGAGCGCGCTGACTAGTCACCTGTGCGGATGGGGTAGCAGCAGATTAACCAGAGCAGGTAACTCTTGCAGGCACACGTCAGCCCTTCCTTCTCTGGGGGCACCCATTTGCCCAAAGCTTACAGGACCTTTGTATCTTTGTTATTCTTTGCTCCTCTGCTAAATTTGCATTGGCCAATAAATACAAAAGCTATCAAAGGGAAAGAACAATACAAGCAGTAGGAGACCAGACAAAAAGCGTCTGTCAGATTTTAAACATGATCATGCGTTGTCTAGCCATGTAGAAAGAAGTTTCAGAAGTTTATTCCATTAGTATTCACTAACTATGCAGCCAGGAAATAAGCAACCAAGTAACTAAGAAACCAATCGACAAACTGACATAGAACTAAGTAAGTGCCACTAAAGGCTCCTTTGGGACTTGCACAGCACTGCTTACGTCTTATGGAGGTGATTACGTAGGTTTGGCAGGATGTCGGCCCTCCAACTCCTTGTGCATCTTGCACTGGAAAGACTAACACAAAGCACAGATCACAGATGGAAATGCCAAAATGCCTCCAGGTCGCCACAGGTAAGACATGCATAGTGAAAAACTCTTCATGTTTACTCATCAGATAAGCTGTAATAATAGGTTCCTATTTTCCCTCAAACAGCACAGAGATGTAAACTCTGATCCCGCCACCTAACAGGGTTATGTATTCTCACAAACACATTTTATGCAAATTGCAGGTCCTTGGTAACACGAAACTAATCTATTAACATTTTTCATTTTTCCTGTTTCCATTGGATGGTTTCTCACACACTGGTGCTTCTACTCTTAAGTACCTGTAACAGCACAGCATTTACCTTCTGTTTTGAAACCCTCCCCCAGCTTTCCTGCATATCACCTGGCCATTTATATTTTAGGAAATTTGAAGTTTCCCCACATTTTCCTTTTGGTTTAGCAGTTTCTTATCTTTCTTTCAACGGTTCATTGTAGCATTCAGTTCTTCATTAGCCTGAGGATACAATGCTGATTGTTGTGTGTGTACAATGACTCCTCTTTTCCTCAGGAAAAATATTGAAGATGCAAAGATTTGAATTGTCATCTGTTTGCAGACATTCGTTTTCTGAGCTTCTTTCTCTGCTGAAAAGAGTAAATGGAAAGTCACGACCGAAGCAGAGGGACCTGTGGTAGAGGCTACTTCTGGCCATTTACCGAAGAAATCATTTAATAATTCACCATAGCATTTGTCAAAGGAAAATGAGCAACAAGGTGTTGGTTGCCAGCTTTTCTTTACACTCGCTCAAAAAAAAATGATAGGGTGGCACTGGCCTGTACCGACTCACTCTTGTTTTGTCAGGTGAGAGAAACCTTTAGAGTAGCCTGAGCATCCAGCCCTAGCTACCGATGGAAAACTTATAATCACTGTTATGACAACCCACTGATGTGCATCACGAGCAAAGTGTATTGATTTTGCCTCTAATTCCTCCAGAATAATACATTTATGAGTTATTCCCCTATCTTGCAGAGAAAGTTCAGTCCAGTTCAAAGTATAGCAGAGACGAATTAGATTTGTTATGATTATTAGTCTATTTTGCTGTCAGGACGCCATGTGATTTCTGCTCAACAAGACAGACTAAACAAGTAGCTTTATATTATTCTTCTGAAATGGCAGCAAAGACATATCTGATTTGTTCAACTGTTTCCATTGGAGAAGACAGTACTTCTGAGTACTCAGAGTATTCGGGGAAGATAAAGATGAGCAAAACAAGCAGCCAAACATCACATTTTCATCTCCTGATTTGTTTTCTATGTCACGTATAGAGAAAATAATATTACCTTGGACTTCTCTGAGGCTTTTCAGTGTTAACTGCACAATAATGGGCAAAGGAACACGATCCGTGTGAAGCTGAATTTATGGCCAAAAGACAGGGTGTCCTTTTTCCTATTACTCCTGTACAAGCCAGTATTTCTTCTCTGAGGGTGGACACTTTTCCCTCAGCTTCTGTAACTGCTCTTGAAGAGCCCATAATGGTCTTCTCAGGGTTGACCCCATGTATTTGTGTAAATGTGGGTACAAAACACTATCCTGAGGCATTTCTACCTCATTCAGCAAAAATAAAGTAGAACAACATTATAAACTCTGCTTGCTCGTAATTATGGTTTTCACCAATTTGAAATGAAGTTGTGCTACATTCGTTCAGGACACACTTTAGATTTCTTGCTTTAAGCAGTTTTATAGATGAAACATAGTTTGGAATGAAGCTTTTGTACCATAATGTAAGAATTGAGGAAGACTAAAATACTTGTAATGGTCTTAGTGCTGGTGCTTGCATAATCATAGCCGCTTATTCTGCACCTGGTTCAGTTCCAGTGGAGAAAGTATGTTCCCCTGAAAAGACAATTCTATCTGAAGTGGCATTTGAAAAAGTGAAATTTCAGTTCTGCTAAGCTGATATACTGTAGTATGTCCCGTAAATGTTCTTCTCCTTGGTTCATGACCCATCAGCTAACACTGGATTCCAGGCTGCTGATTGAAAACACTGATCACTAGTTCCTTTAAAGGCATTAGATTCAGTTTTAAACATATGGCCGATGTTTTAGACACAAAATTGATCCAATGAGGGTCATATGAAGGCTGTGAGGGCTCTGTTAATTTGCAAAACACAGAGCTTAAATCAGGATTTAAAAGCATCTCGAACACTTGCATTAATCCTGTGTGTAGACGTGGTTGGCTTGCAATCATTACAGCTTTATTTAGCTTCCCTAGATCTACCCAAAGACAATGTTTTCTTTCTTCCTTGTCAAAAAACGGTGGAAATATCCACTCAGGAGATACAATTTAGTTGATAGAAACATTCAAAGCAGATCTTTACGCTCTGGCGATGCCTCATTTCTACAGAAATTGACAGCTGACTCAGTTTATTGCCTGGTTATCTCACTAAGTCAAATTCTAACTCTGAATAAAATGCTCTGCACAGCTATAACTACTCTCTGAACTACCTCATGTAATTGATTAAACTTGAATCAATGTTATGGGAGTGTTTTACAATGTGGAAGTATTTTTGCTTGTTCAATGCAGCCAATACAAACTTACCCCCTGTAGGAGTACACACGTCAGGGAATCCAGCAGTATGAGTCAAAATCACATTTACATGCAGGCAGCCAAGCACGGGATTTGTTTCCTCAGGTGGTTTATGGGATACAGTCTTGATTGGATAAGTGACAGCTTTCTAAGGCACTGATTCGAACAGCATGGAGACGCCGGTGTGCGTATCCAACATTAAATCTATAAGCTTGCAGCAGAAACATTAACAGCGTAGCTCGCTCCCAGCACGCCGGACTCGGGATTTCCATCTACAGCACAACACTAGCCCGGGGACCAGTCATTTCATACTCCTGTTGTTCACATGGAGCTCTACGGCAGCCTTTATCGACATGTCCAAGCAGCTTGCAGCCTGGGAGCACGCCTTTCTCCGCGCCAGCCAGCCTGGCTGCACCAGGGAAGCTTTCCTTTCCCATCGGGAGTTCGCCGACCTCTGGCTGTTTTCAGGGTCCATAGCCAAGGCCTTTTTCTGGCTCAGGCTATCTGAAGGGCACCCTCTTCTGTCCACCACCCAAATTGCACCACCGCACTGATTCGCGCAGGCGGTGTTTTCCCGATTCTGCAAATGAAAATTGCAGTGCTGGTGGTTTTCTGCGAGATGAGTAATACCGCGATCCATCCCACCCCATGAAGGGTTATGAGGCTGCTCGACACATGTTAATGAAGACAACAGGTGTAAAGGAAAACTTAGAATATTACATGGAAAAGCAGGACATTTTACAATGGATAAGATAGATGGAAAGAATAGAACTATTTTTTCCAGTGGAAATTCAGGCAGCTGAGCTATTAGGAGTGCCATGAATGGTATTCTCTGAAGACCTGTCCTGGCTGAGTAAATGCAAGAAGTTTACTGCTTTACCGCTTTTTCTGGGTAGATTATCTCACCCTCCAAGCTTGCATCAGAGCAGTCCAGGACCAGGAATTGCTGCCATCGTCTTCTCCAGGAGGAGGCTGTTTTGCTTGGTTTTGTCAAAGTTTTAAGGACACAGTGTCTGTCCCAGTTCATATCCACCCCCCCAGGTATGTATTTTCAGGTGATTTTTAAGTGGCTGTCCTAAGGAAACGAGGCTTCTGCAGCTACCCTGTATCTCCCCTGACCCCTGATAATGATGGAAACAACTGGCCCATTTCAGACAAATCTGACAGATGGACAGAGATCCCAAACACAGTAAGCTTCTACAAATTTCCTGGTAATTGGCAGCTGGATAGAAGAGCCTAATAGAAAGGGCACCTTAATTGGTGCCCCCACTCAGCATGAGTCCACAGTCTGTTTAGATTGCGACCAGCCGTGCCACGTGCCATCCCACGTCCTCAGTGGCTGCAAGGGAAGAGAAGAGGGAATGGAGGGGAGGTCAGAGGAGATATGGAGGAGGAGGAAGCTGGACGACCACACAGATGTGGAATACAATCAGCAGGAAAGGAGATTTCATTAGGTCAACTAACAGATCAACTTATTTGCTCTCTCCCTTGTGGCTCATAGTGTTTTAGAGCCTTGTTATTTGGATTGACTTTGGCAGCAGGTAACTAGAAGATCAAAATGCTGTCTATCCATCTGTTGTGTTGAGTACTGTAATTTCTTCCCCTATGTGCTGTTTATATTATGTTTAGATGTTATTTTGAGATTTTTTTTGTCAATAAACATGGCAATAACTACCAGGGCATACAGATCTTCACCACTGTGAAAGGGGAAAATAAAGCTAAAATGATGTGTTTGGTAACATTTAGTGAACTAAGACATGGCTCTTTGAAACATAGGGGGGTTTATTAATTGCTTGAGTGCTGCATAACAACCGCTTGGAGAAAAAATATCTGGTCAATGGTTTATCAACTTTAGTATTGTTCAGCTTTGAGGACAGAATAAACCTAGAGAACATTAGTTCAATATTTTTCATTGATCAGGTCATACCAGGTTCCCATTTTTTCCATGGAAAACAAGAGCTGACCTTCACCTTCATGTCAAATATAATGCACCAAGGCGGCCATGGTGATAGCAAAAGAATTTTACAGGGTTTATAAATTCAAGATTTCATAACATACCTGTAGGCAATACGAGATACACTGCCTGTATCACCAAGAGATACACTGACATACAAATGCATAAACCAAGCACTGACTGAATTTGTACCATGCTTCATTGCTACATCCTGTGTAATTTTAGACCACAAGAATATTTACTTGGATGAGGTATAAAACCAGGTATATCTCTTTTGATCCTGCAATTTTTCGTTTTATTACAGCCACCTAATTGTGCAGTTAGAGTCAGATTTCTCAGGAAGATAAAGAAAAGATCCCTGTGTTTTTCACAATTATAGGAATGAAAAAATTTCCATTAAATCTACTTTCTTTTGCATAATTTGTCTTCAGGGTAGAAGCCAAAAAATAACTACTTTAAAATAAAATCAGAATTGTAATTCTACCCTTATGCTTATAAAGGAACTTTCTAAAATGTGGAAACGTTATTTTTAAATATTAAAGACAGGAATTGGTAAAATGTGTAGTGTAGCTAAAGAACAGCAAAGATAAGTCTCCTTGCTGTCAGAGCTTAGGCACACCAGCCTCCCCCGCTAAGCCTGATAAATACAGTTGAGGAGCTAGAATGAGCTTGCGATGCTGCACTCAACTGCATGTACCAGTGGTGCCTGTGAGATGCTGGAGGAGACGGGTGTTCCTTCCCTTGTGAATTTGCTCCTGCATACATAGGGTACTGAACTAATATATGTACGCACATATGTCAAATGTACATATGCAAAGAGGTACAGAAGCCCCCACATTGCTATTCAGTGAAGTACCCAGGTGGGGTTGCTGGGGAGCTTCAGGCTGACGGAGCCCTGTAGGCTTCCACAGAGCACTGCTAGCAGTAGTTGTAGAAGAGAATTCCTAGCAATGGCCAGCCCTCACTTGCCAGGCACAGTTTAATTAGAGTTCATCTTAGATATCACAGAATCATATAGGTTGGAAAAGACCTTTAAGATCATCAAGTCCAGCCATAAAACTAACACTGCCAAAACCAGCACTAAACCACGCCGCTAAGCATCGTCTGCAGTCTACCTGTCTTTTAAATACCTCCAGGGACGGTGATGCAGCCACTTCCCTGGACAGCCTGTTCCAATGCTTGACAACCCTTTCAGTGAAGAAATTTTTCCTAATATCTAATCTAAACCTCCCTGGCACAACTTGAGGCCATTTCCTCTTGTTCTACTGCTCGTTACCTGGGAGAAAAGACTGACCCCCACCTGGCTACACCCTCCTTTCAGGTAGTTGTAGAGAGCGGTAAGGTCTCCCATCAGACTCCTTTTCTCCAGACTGAACAACCCCAGTTCCCTCAGTCGCTCCTCACAAGACTTGAGCTCTAGACCCCTCGCCAGCTTTGTTGCCCTTCTTTGGACACACTCCAGCACCTCAGTGTCTTTATTGTAGGGAGGGGCCCAAAACTGAACACAGTATTCAGTGTGCAACCTCACCAGTGCCGGCTGGCCACACTATTTCTTATAGAAGCCAGGATGCCGTTGGCCTTTTTGGCCACCTGGGCACACTGCCGGCTCACGTTCAGCTGGCTGTCAACTGACATCCCTAGGTTCTTTTCTGCCAGGCAGCTTTTCAGCCACTCTTCTCCAACCCTGTAACGCTGCAAGACGACGCAGGTCCTGCTGACGCCTGTTGAGAAGCACAGAGCAGCACCACGGTAGAAAAGCTGAGCTTGCGCTGGTTGAAGTCCCGCACCAACAGAAGTTCAACAAATTGAAGTCAAAGCATTAACAACAAAAAAAACTCACTTGCAGTTTAAGGCCTTCTCAGTAAGGTTTGGGTTCAGTTCTGATTCCAAAAAATTGAGATTCAAGCTGCTTTTTTGGTTCAGGTCCAGGGTTTTGGTTCTGCTTTCCAGCAGTAACGTGTGCTGGTCATCAACCCAGAGACAGACCAGGCTATAGACTAGGAAAATTTGGATGCCCTCAATGAACAGAATAATAAAATGGAATGAAATGTGGTAGTGTAAATGCTCTGTCATGCTTCCAGGGAGCAACAAGAAGAATCTTTAAGATGTGCTGAGAGCTGGAAATAACAGAAGAAAAGAAACACTTAAGACAGTCACAGAAAACTGTCAGAAAACCGTCAGCCTCTTAAACTCTAAGGCAAAATGCGCATAGCTGTGAAAAAGGCAAGTATCACGAAGGATGTGAAAGGGAGGTGTTTCCGGCAAAGATATCTGAATACTACTATTTTTAAAAATGCTGAATTTTCGTCTCAAATGCTGTGTACCCTCCGTGTACTCTTAAGGAGATATGAATTCACACTGGACCTCGGCTATTTGGATGACAAAGAGAGCACAGAGCCCCTCTCTGACATGCGCCTGAAAGAGCGCAGTGTACTTAGTCTGCAAAAATGAAGGTTGCCAGGGAAAATGACCACACAGAAATCAGATCATAAACGACATTTTGGAGAAAGAGATACAACCTAAAGGACAGGGTTCTTTATAAAAAACGCAAAATGGTATAAATGGATCATGAATACATTTAACCTAGGAATTACAAAAATATTTTAAATCCTCACAGTTTTGAGGCTCTGGAACAGCTTTTCAATGGGAGTAATGGTATCAAAAAAACATAAATCATTTCAAGATGAAGATTGATAAATTCATAAGTGATAGGATAATATATGTGGTGACCTGCATCAGGGAGAGAGCAGCCAAACTGTTCCAGGAAGTCCTACATTTGTATCAACAGCCTCAGAGAAACAGGAGCTCTCACTGGTACAATGGTGCTGTGAAAAGATCTGAAACCTAACTTTGGAAATCCAGATACCGCCGTTATTAATTATTTTACTGCTGCTAATTCTAGTGGAAACGTCTTCATTAACTCAGGCTTATGTAACAGTGATGTATACTGGAATACTGGAGTAAACTAGAATACTGAGTTGTCTCCAGCTGTCAAAGTTTCTATTTTCTTAACACCCATCTTGCATTTTTTTTCTATTTTCATTCACTTAGTTTCTGGACATGCCACCTTCAGTTAAAAGTTTTTTTGTTAAAGGGCAGGGTTTCTCTGAGATATTGTTTTGTCTCTTTAGAATTTTTCTCACTTCAGAAATTTTCAGATAAATTCTTCATGTCTTTTCAGATTTACCACTGTCAGTGTGGCTTAGTAGCGCCATATATTCTCTTCTACGTAAAATTATAAACTATATTCATGCAGAAATTCAAAGGTATTGTCTTTAATGCCACTGCTCTAATTGCTCCAAGAATAACTTTATAATATCTGCAATCCCAGTAGGCAGTAGTACAGAAAGGAAAGTCATAGCAGCTTTGTTTTTCAAAACCTGTCATGTACTGTAAGCAGTGATGAATCCAGATACAGAATATCAAAAGACACACACAGTGTTCCCCTTCATTAAACAAGCATTTGATTTTAAAACATGTATTGGCTGCCAACTACAAATACACTGTTTTCTAGATCAAAGAGTCTCTGTGAGGTACAAAATCCTTGACGGGGGTTGTCATCACAGCCCTGGATATGCATATTCTTTCAGGATACTTTAAACAGGTGCAGCCAAGTGTATAACCAGGTAGCAGAAGCAGACCAGCTTGTAAAAGGAGAATTCTTGGCAAGAAAAATTAACTTATCTGAGGCTCCATGCTGCTGCCACTAGGATACTCGCAGTACCTGTGCATATACACGTATAAGTAGGTGAGTTATGCATCCACTGCACTGCAGTGTGCAGCATAAATAGATCTGCAGATTGGGAAGAAGCAAAGGGAGTAGATGGCGATGCTGAAAATGACTCACTAGATTTCAGGCGAGCAGCTGGGATGCTGAGTATGCACAACCGCTGAAGGCTAGAATGGAGATTATCCACCCTGCACCCTCCCTGCAGGAGGACAGGCAGTGAGCCTTGGGGCCGAGGAAGGCAACCTAAGTAGGAAAATCAGGGGCATTTTAAGGTGAGACAAAACCGCTGAAACCTCACTGTTACTCTGCTGTTATCAACTGTCTTTGAGACAAGGCTAGAAATGGCCCATGTAAAAGATGACAAAACTCTGCTGATATGAGCTGGCTTGTCAGCTTGAGTTGGCAGGAGTTTCTACAGTTAACATAGCAGTTACTGCTCAGCTGATGACCTCTGTAGATGTCAGCGATGACATTTCTTTTTATTCAACATGCATTGATAAAACCACAGGCATATTAAAAAAAAAAAAGTAAAATGTCTTTAATACAAAAAAAATCAAGCATTTTTACAAGTTTTGAAATGCCAGGATTAGGATTGCCTGTGATGCTTTAATTTCCACTTGTTGTGCATATTTATATTAATGTAGTGTCTGATTAAATGATCGTACAACGCCCACAACACTTAGCACACAGGGTAAGTGTGGCAGTTGAGCCCATCTTCTGCAGCATCCTTTCTCTCTTGCTGCAGAGATGGAAAGCTGCGTGGTTAATTAGTCTGCAGACTACAAGAAGTGAGACTGCCATGATGTAAAATCACATGCTGCTGCCCTGACGAAGAGTTGTTTCAAAAGCTGTTCCCAGTTGCCTTTTCACTGCTAATCTGTGCATCAGATGTGCACGTGGCTGGGGGCCCTGGCTCATTTAGGAATACTGGTTGTTCTTTGACACTTGGTGTCTGGAAGGTTCCTAGTTGCAAGCCTGGGGTGACATAGCTTAGGCTTCTGAAAGGTGGAAGATGTGTTCATAATTAGGTAACAAATCAATTCATTCAAAAGCAAGCTGACTGACAGACTGACATTCAGCAATAACCTAGAGGGCTGTATCTCAAACCCTTAGGAGGAAACGCAACATAAAATGTTTCCTTACAAATAAGCACCACCCATTTTTCTCATGACTTGTGAAGAAATAGTGTGACTGTGCAATTAAAGATTATGCCGTGGCGCACACACACAACACAGCTAAAAGCCCTTGCTCTACTACTGTCGTGGTTTAGGCCAAATAGGCCACTGGGGACGTGGGGGACCCCATATGGGACTGACAGATGCTCCCCTCTACCCCTCTTCAAAAAGAGAGGCAGAGGAGGGAAAAAGAGACCTAAGAGTTTAGAAGGAACTAAACTGCTTTAGTGATATATTAATAATAAAATACAGAGGAAATAATGAAATATATACAAAACTGTATCAAGCTCCCAAGATGACAATCACGACACTGGCTGGCACTGGGGCAGTCCCAGGCTGGACTCAGTGGCGGACGGGAACCGGATTCCAGATCTGCATTCAGGATCAGGACCAAAGGCAGATGATTGAAGTGAAGAGAGCGAGAGAGCGAAAAAAGAGAGGAAAAAGAGAGAGAGAGAGAGCGCTGACCCTTTGATCCCTCAGCTTTTATAATGAGCATGATGCAGATGGGATGGAATACCCTGTTGGGCAGTTTTGGGTCACCTGTCCTGTCCCCTCCTCCCCGCAGATGGGACCCCACTGCGCTTTTCCACTGCCGACCCTCCAACGGGGCAAGTAACAAAGTTGTTTGGCCTTGGCTGTTACTGCAATAAGTATAAGCAAGAGCCTCTCCCCATCCCATGCCTGGGCAGCAACTATAAATATGGGTCTTACCACTCTGAGAAAGAGAACACTGCACAATATGCTGTTAATTTCAGTAGTTTGAAGAGGCCCAGCTAAGAAGCAAAGTTACTGAACAAAATTGGTCCTGTTTTACCTCAAACCAGGACAACTACAATGTGAGCAATGCTTTGTATAATTTTTTGTGCTCACCTTCGCAATATTAGCAACATTTTTTCAAGAATATTTGCAAGTATATTTTATAAGCTTAGATTAAAGGTACTAAAGAATTACAAAATAATGTTATAACATCAGGCTGAAATAAAGCAACAAAATTCAACGTCTTTCAGGACATATCCTTTAGAATCAGAAACTGATGATGGAGTTTAAGGTTATCTAGTTATGCCAAGAATATACAAACCACATTTCCTTGAACAAAGCAGACATCAATCTTTGATGCCAAAGCAAAAGAGAGCAACAAGTTAGTTGGGATACAGTGAATGACTGTCTATTTATGGTATGACTAACATTAGGAATTTCCAGGACTTACTATAGGAGATTAATAACAATTATTTACATTTTCAGGTGTACTGCAGTTTGGCTATATTGTCTGCTTTTATTGTTTGCTTTAAGCCAGCTGCCTACAGACTTCTTCTCATACTGTATTTTAAAATTTTTATACTTTGTCAGTCATAGCTGGAACTCTGAACCAATGCTGAGATTATTTTTGGAAAGGACCATACTTTACTATGTATTTGTACTATAAAACACTGGTGCTTTCCTGATATTACAACTAATATATTTATTACCTAGTAACTAATAGATTTATTACCTAAGTAAACACCAGAAAAGAGAAACACAGTAAATCACTTTTACTCTAAATCACTTACTAAAGCTTAATGAAAAAATATCAGTGGGATTTTTCAAGGATAACAGAAACTCGGGGGGGGGGAGTAGTGTTCAAGGAAATTAAGAAAAAATAGCAAATATTGGGACTTATAATTTTCAGTGGAATTATGTTGATATAAATGAGATGGTAATCAGGCCAATGGATAGTAATTTATCCTTGGTTTACTAACACTAGTTCTTATAGTATTACAAATATAAATGATATCCACATTTTACAAGTGAAGAGAAAAAGAGCAAGAAATTTGCCCTGGCAGTCCAACAAATACTACAATCAGAAGTACAGAAGCTCAGCTGCTGCAAATAACATGCAAAATATAAACATGAATATATAGATATGAACATTTTTCTGTTTAGGAGTATATTATCTATATTCACTCAGAACATCATAATAATTTTTAATCTCAGCTTGAGTCTTTGCAGTAAATCCTTACTGCAATAGGAATTAAATTTCCATTTTAATGTACGTCAAATAAACTGCTTGAGAGAGGCCTCACCCCCATGGGTTGAATAACGTTGTATTAAGAACAGTTCAGGTGGTAATTATACCTACACTATGCTTAAAACTTTGTTTTGTGAAGCCTCTTTTTCTTTTTTTTTTTTGCTTTGGAACCAATTTTTAAGTAAACCACATGTAAGTTGGTGCCAAAAGAGAAGGGAAGCAGTTTGGTTTAGAATACATGAGCCAATGAAGAAATGTGTATCATTCTTCCAAATCAAGTGAATTACGAACACCCACAAATTTAGAGAAGTCAAAACATGAGTGTCCTTATGAATAGGCAGAAAAGGCATTGAAATGGCTGCAAGAACCAAGGAGCGAGAGAAAATTAGCACAGATGCAGAAAGCTAAGAGGAGCTGGGTGGATCAAGACTAAAGAAATAAAACTGGGAATCAAGTGATATTTGAATAAGCCATTTGGGAAAATAAGTAAGAGTCATAGTGAGAAAGATCATAGGAATATTAAAAAGAAAACAAGAAAAATGACAAAATTAAAATCTGTGTTTTCTTATGTACTTTCTAACTGTGCCCAAGGGGCAAAACACAATCTTGCATTAAGATAGAATGTATTTTGGATTTAGCTTATTGTCAACATGATTTATGAGACGAAGACCAGATACTAAGGGTGAATAAATAGTAAAGCAAGGTCCTATGGCATTGGAGGCAGAAAGGGAAGTGGGGAGCTGCACAAGATAGTATCACAGTGACACATGAATGCAGATAGGTTCTGTTTTATTTTAGTATGCATTCAATTCTATGATAAATATGAGTTTCAAAATGCAGCAAATTGCATACATAAAGGATAAGCAAAGAAACATCACTGTAAGAAGAGTTTACATTTATCTGAAGAAGTGAACTGCAAAGTCAAAATTAAAATTGTGTGTATTTCACGCGTGTATCTCCATCAGCTACGGAAAAAGAAACATCATGCTAGATATTAAAACGCATATTTTAGTGTTCCTCTTACATCACTCATAAACTCACTTCACTCTATTGCTTCCTCACTTTATGCAGTCCAGTTAACAGACAAATCCTTCAGGTCACGGACCTGCCTAGCCGTGGGCAGTTATTTAGTAAATGGCAAACTAACAAATAGCCACATATCCCAAATATATAAACATTTAAACCCCCTCCTTGTTTCTAGATGGAGAGATGCAATTATAGTGTGATTAACTGTACATACACAAAATATAGGTCTGCACAGGAGCTAAGCAATAGGATTGTTGTGCTTACTGGTAGTTTAGCGTTTGAATATCCACAGCAGCGAAGTTGCAGCAGCACAGACCTCACCCTCATGGAGCAGAGGGCATTCACTCAGGCCAGTTATCACACTGCCCACCTGTACTGCAATAGGCAACTAATCTGGGTTAAGGATGCTGACAGCTGCTGCAATCACATCTTTCTATGGTCTCTAGATATGTCTTCAAACAAACCCAAGGGGTCTCTAAGTGAGGTACCTGAGAAGATCGAGAAGGTCTTTTGAGTGACAGGAGTGACATTCTTTTATCAAGAATGATAAAAGGCTGATTTGTGGTTCGTGTTCTAAATGCTCCGCTTGTTCTAGCTTCTTAAGTTATTCAGCAGACTTCACAGAACTTCTACATTTGCAGTTTCCTTCTCAGGTGTGTAAAATCTGCTAGGAACAAAGTTTGTAACATTAAAGCTTTACTAAGTAATCCCTTAAGGATAACTTTGAAAAGAAGCGTCTGTAAGGGAACAGAATGGAGACATTTAGTCAGAGCTAAAAATACATACTCACTGTGTAGCCTGGTGTACAGTGTTAACTTCAGGTGGTGGAAGAGGGAAAATAAAATCTCAAGGACAACTATATTTATGGACTGGGACTTCTATTCAGAAAAACACACGGTAAAACAGTTTTAAGCCTTGGAGAATTGTCTACCTTTGAATTTCCAAGTAGGAAACCTTACAAGGATATAGAAAGGCCTGCAAGAGTAGGAAGCTGAAGTAGATTAGACACCTCCCTAACAAAAACGTTACATTGCTTAAATTTTTCAAAAATAATAATAATTTTTAAAAAATCACTGGGAATCCTATGGTACATGTTAAATGATCCATGACAAGAAGGCAGGTAGTCTAATGGAATGAACAGTCTGTCTTATTGTCAGTACTATACACGACAGAGAAATCTATAATCGATCTTATTCTATGTTACACAAACTAGAAAGGTGGATATATACTCTTATTATTTTTAGGAAACGTAATGCCAAAGTAAATAAAAACCTTCTTTAAAGGAGTTTGTAAAAGTAAATAGAGAGAAATAAGTAAATATTTAATCTTTCAGGGATAATACAGCATGAGGACTTACTATGAAAAGGACACAATTCTTCTGTTTAAAATTAAATATAAAACAAAGGTATTATATTCAGAAAGGGAGAGTATAAATTTCAGAGTAAAGCTTAGAAGAAAAATACAAGTAATTAAATTGGATGTTAGATGTAAAAGAAGAAAGGACAGTAAATGGCCATCTAGGAGATGAAAACATTCCCAGACATCTCTCAACAAAATTACTGATGGGATGAATATTCTTACAGGATTCTTTGTTCACAGAAGTACAAAAACTAACACATTTTTATTTTAACCATATGCTTTTTGCTATTTTATATTGTTTGGCTCTGTGGTGCCCTATTCTTTCAAGCAATATTTAGATGTAGTCATAAAATCACAGAATCACATAATGGTTGAGGTTGGAAGGCACCTCTGGAGGTCACCTGGTCCATCCTCAAGCAGGGTCACCTACAGCCAGTTGCCCAGGACCGTGTCCAGATTGTCTCCAAGGATGGAGACTCCACAACCTCCCTGGGCAACCTGTGCCAGTGCTCAGTCCCCCCCACAGTAACAAAGTGTTTCTTGATGTTCAGATGGAGCCTCCTGTGTTTCAGTTTGCGCCCATTGCCTCTGGCCCTGTCACCGGGCACCGCTGAAAAGCGTCTGGCTCTGTCCTCTTCACTCCCACCCTCCAGGTATTTATATACATTGGTAAGATCGTCCCTGAGCCTTCCCTTCCCTATGCTAAACTGTCCCAGTTCTCTCAGTCTTTCCCGATAGGAGAGATGCTCCAGTCCCTTCATCATTTTAGCGGCCCTTTGTTGGACTCTCTCCAGTATGTCCATGTCTCTTTTGTACTGGGGGGCCCAGCACTGGACACAGTACTCCAGGTATGGCCTCACCAGTGCTGAGTAGAGGTAAGGGATCACCTTCCTTTGACCTGTTGGCAATACTTCTAACGCAGTCCAGGATACTGTTGGCCGCCTTTGCCACAAGGACACACTGCTGGCTCATGTTCAACTTGGGTGTCCACCAGATCCTTTTCTGTGAAGCTCCTTTCCAGCTTTCCAGCCAGGCAGCCCCAGCATATATTGTGGGTGCCTGGGATGGTTCCTCCCCAGGTGCAGGACTTCGCAGTTCCCCTTGTCCAACTTCATGAGGCTCCTGTCAGCCTATTTCTCCAGCCATATAAATCTCCAAATTATAATTCCTGGAATTGTCATAGTTGTAACCTACCAAATGCTGTTGAACAGCCAACCACATACCTAATATTATTTATGAGTTTACTTCACCTTCTAATGGATTTGAAACAATACAGAATGATTATAGAAAATGTAACAAATTACATCACTGTAGAAAAATGTTTAGCATAATTCTTACTCAAATCCATACAAACAAGAATTAATCCTCAAAAAGTAGCTATAAATCACTGTTTCACAAGAGATGAAATTCAGGGCATAGCGAACATTGCCAGGGTGAAAACGCAACCATATTCAAGGTATAAACATAGAATCTGCTAAATTTCAACCCTGCATTTATTCATCTAGACCCAATCACTCCTTCATGCTGGTAACAATGAACAACTAATGTTTACTATAAACTTCAGAACAAAGATACAGTACAAAACAAAACCGAGAAGTAAATGTTACATTTTGGTAAACATTTCAGGCCAAATCCTGGTCTCAGTGAAGTCAGTATTAAAACTCACACCAATTTCAAGTAAATCAGTATCTCATGTTTCAAACAGTTGCAATGGACAAACTGGCTCTTACAATCATGTGATCTTGGTGAAAATGGGAAAGTTACCAAATTACAATATGCAAAGTACATTTGGCAAACAGAAGATAAAACTTTCGAAGATTATTTCACAGAAATGTAGGGCTAGATGAGGCCTTGGGAAACCATCCAGACTGAAGCTCTCATTTCTGTTGATCTCTTCTACAGCTCCTATAGTTTGTCTACATCTTTTTAGAGTCTTGTGCAAGACACAGCATTCCAGCTGAGGTCTCACCAGTGCTGAGCATACCAGAATAATTTGCTTCGTTATCTCATTCATGACCTTCCTGCAAATATCTCTCCAAACCCACACTATTTCTCTTTTGTGAGACTACTGTATTATTGGTTTATATTTATCTTGCTACCCAGCATAAGCTCTGGATTCCTTCTGCTGTTTAACTGACAGATGGTCATTCCTCATTTTGTTTCTGGGTATCTGATTTCTGCTTCGTAAGTGTTGATTTTCCAGATCTACCACGTGAATTTATCCATCTGATTGCGGAACATGATTCCAATTTGTTAAGATAGTTCTGCCCTTCACAGTACTTGCCCTCTCTTCCAGCTTGCTCTTACTCATAAATTTTGTAAGCACATTCTCCTTTCCACTATCCAAGTGCTTAATTATAATATTAAATAGAAATGACGTTAGGACAGAATCAGCTGGAACCTAACTTAAAATTCCCTCTCAGTTTGGAGCAAAACACTGGGAACTCAGTCATTTTTCACTCTGCCTCTAGACTCTATTCTATTGTTTGCTTTCAATATGGAACAATGTCAAATCCATTTCAAACAGCAAGATATAGCATATCTCCCACAACCCCTTTGGTCGCGAAGCCAATTATTTCCTTACCGTGTAGCTGTCGATGCCTCTTATTCTCATGTCTTAATAAGAGAATACCTTGCAGGTTCACAAGGTGAGAATAGGAAGGTAGTGCTGTGTCTCTGACTCTTCTACACCCATCGCTAAGGCCCTCAGCACTGCTTTTCTCCTCCATACAGTAGTAAAGCACACCTGAAGAGCACAGAGGAGAAACCCTGCTACATAACCCTACCGGTTCTGCCTCTCCCTCATTCCCTGTTCCCCAGATCTGCAGCACCTTGTGTCTAGAGAAGAGAGAAGGCATTGCAGATGCAAAAGGCAGGATGGGGGAAGTGGCAAAACCTGCCTATAATAGTTGGGACCTGTTGGTCTAGTGTAAATTTGACCATATTCTCCAAGTTTGAACAACTCTCATTCTAAATATCCTTTAACATGTTCTGCCTCTCCTCAGGCCAGATTTTAAAAAGGAAGTGGGAAAGAAAGCAACTAGATCAGTTTTTAAACTTCGTTTTAAAAACACAGATATTCATATCAAAATGACATAGTTTAGTCCCTAAAATGCAATATAATTTGTTTACAAATAAATTAATAATGCATTGCAGGAAGATGTTAATAGTTTAGTATTAATTTCAAAAGCAAGAGAAATCAAATGAATCAATGATACCTATCATCTATTTCTCTCCCTTTCAGATAAACACAAATCAAGGAACAAGTAGAGTTGAGAAAAAGCAATAACCCACAACATCCAGGTTTGAATAGTCACTTGTTTTTCAAGATACTATTTCAAAATTAGAAGTCCTGTTTTAACTCTCCTTCTTCTTTTCTTGCTTGCTGGTAAATTATATGGTTGATTTTGAGCATATACAAGTTTGCTATTTAAAGGCATTCCAGAAAAAAATAAGTTTAATTTTTCAGGATTGGAGCTGGTAAGAAGCTGTGAGGTGTGATAAAATGACAGAGCTAAAAGGGGGACATATGCATAATAACTGCTTATATCAATGCTAAGATCAGCTAATGCTCTCAAATCTATGAGTGTCAAAAATAATTTGGGCCCATTGATGTGAACAATACTTTTTAAAAAAAGATTTTGATGTCTGAATCACAACACAATAGCAGAATTTCCTAAAAAAAAAAACAAAGCCACATACTACACAACTATAAAACATATCTTTTAGGTGAATGGAATGTCTACTTTTAAAACCACCTTAGGCTCTTAAAAATAATAAAAAAGAACAGAGAGAAGTCTATAATCTTTTCCTTCAGGAATTTCTTAGACATTCTTTTACTCAGGGTCAGGTGAAAAGTATTCTGCATACTCCTGCCTCCTACGAGAAAAGTACTTGCTAGGCTCCAAGGGAATTCTCAAAGATACAGGACAAAGAACACACATCTCACCCGTATCTTCCTTCTGGTGTACAGAAGGACATATTCAAATATTGAAAACCCTGAAATCCACTGATGCTGTTCTATGTATTGGTTAAAATCCTTTGTGAATCCACTTCAGTGAAATGAGTTAAGTTTACCCTTACATTTATGCATGTATATGGTATGAGCTTCTGTGAAATATTTTTTTTGAAGTAAACATTTAAATATGACAGATGTTTGCTTTGTTTGCCTTTATAGTGCTGGGTAAAAACACTAAAGTTGTTCCAATATACGGTCATAATATTTTCTCCCTTTTTTTGGCAGCCATCAGATTGCTTTAACTTGGTTCAAACTCAAATGAGCAGTGCTATAGTAGCAGTGACGGTTTGATCTCATATTCCGTCTAACGTGATGTACATGTTCCTAAGACAGAAGTTGTCCTGTCTGGTGTTACCACCCTCTCCCCGCACCCACTCTTGCTCTTAGCCTCAGGAAAGGATCTCCCACCATTCTGCTGGATTTAGTAATTAGGAGCATAAGAAATACCTTTCTGGGTCCAGCCAATGGTTCGTGTTCTTCCTGAACTCTGTCTCTGACAATTGCAGTAGCAGACGCTACAGAGGGAGAAGAATCTCTCCTCAGGATAAATTTTGACACAAATTTTAACAACAGAGGAGAGGATCCAGGATGACCCTGCTCTGGCAGGGGGGTTGGACTAGATGATCTCCAGAGGTCCCTTCCAACCCTGACCATTCTGTGATTCTGTGACAGTGGCAGATACACATTGCTTTTGAGAATAATCAATTTTGTGATGCTTTATAGAAAAAAAAACTATTTTAATATTCTCTCAAAACAGACACATTATATCAACCATTAATAGGGACGAGGAGAAGCTCTCTCTCCTGTTTGCTCCACTGCTTCACATTACGTTTTTGCTTCCCTATTTCTGTGACCCTTCATGTTGGAAATACTTGGACACACATTACCTATTGTAACTCCATTCAGTTTCTCTAATTTGAAAGATGCAATTCCAGATGTGGCCCAGTGATTACCTCCTGAGCACAATCTCATCGTTTCCAGTAACCTTGGTAGGCATCCTGTTAGTTTTCATAACTTAATCTTTTTTATTCATTGCATTCACTAATGTATTGCTCTCTTTTCTTCTCTCAGTAGCATGAACGTAGGATATACGTGTGGATTTAACATTCATGATCTTGGCTTGCTGTTAGGACCTAGAAATTGAGATATGTAGTCACTTACAAGAAATGCTGTATAGCATAATAATTATTTTGCAGAAATGGTATTTCCAGGCTAGGGAATGTCTTTAAAACTGATGTATTCAAATGTCTACTATAATAACTGAAAAACCAAGAAATAAAATTAATTATTACAGCATCTGACTGGCATGGTAAATGTCACGTTTCCTCTTCAACACTCTTCCTCTAAATATTTTTTCTCTGTGTCATTTTTTATTTATATGCTGCTACCCAAGATTGCATATACCTAGTCCTTAAATCAAATTGAAAATTTCAAGAACGGTTACAGTTTATGGCAGTATGATGAATTCACAAAGCACCATTTATGCTTTTATTGCTATTTTTGATACTTTCATTGTATTCTTGACTGCCATACAGTTGCATTCACTATGTCAGTACGTCCTACCACAAAACTGAATCACAGAGTAGACTTTGAAGAACTACTTTTTTTCATCTGACATCGTAACATAATCCAAGATTATTTGCTACTTCAGGCATAGTCACCCACACAGACCGCCAGTTTTCATTCATGTGACTCCAGATTTGCTGAAGATTGTGTTTTTTAGAGCATTTGCTGCCAGCACTTAAACCACAGGGCTGCTCAGAAACATTCTGTATCAGTGGAGTTTGAGTGGGTGGACTGCCTTCAAGTACTTTGTTATGGGCAAACAATACTAAGTTTTGGCATTAACAGCTGTGATATCACTGGCACAGTCACAGAGATAAGAAATTAATTGTTCAATTTCTGCAAGGTCTTTCAACAATCAAAAAGATAGATGGTTTATTACACTTATTTCTATACCTACTCCTTGCTCCACTTCTTAAGATACTTGTCTGACTCTGGAGGCCCACAAATAGTTGAGCCATTATGATTTGTCAACTATTGTGCCTCATGGTACTAAATTATTTGTCAGAGCTTTCAGAGATATAATGGACAACTGCAGTTGCATCTTTTGCAAGCAGTCTTGCAACAGGATGATTACAGAGTTTGTAAGTCATGAAGTCATTAAGCAATTAATTTTGTGGATAGTAGCAGCATATGCAAATATACATATACTTTTACACTGGAAAACGTGATGCTGATCTCTGTGAATGGAGGTTGAAAAGGCTCTTCTTTAGAAGGCTGACAGAAGTCCAGGAAATATGCTTTGATGTTGCCCACCTGACATTCTGAATGGCCGAAATGTCATAGCTATTTCTTCTGAAAATAAATTATACAGCCATCTCAGACTATTAGAACAGTCTGAGAGAGGCTTTAAAGATTCTGTATGCATAGCATTATATTTTAATCCCTTGGGGAGCTATGAGGAAGTGAAATTTAGTAAAATAAAATGATATCTTGCAATAATTTGTCAGTATGTTCAGGATTACAAATTTGTGTCTGCTCTGTACATTTTCACAGGCCTCAGGTTTGCAAAGATACCACCTTAAATACTGTAACATTGAAAATATGCTACTTCATAGCTGGAAAAAAAACCCTACTGCATTTGATGAATATTTTAATATTTTCTACGATAACACTTTGACATTTACTTCATTAACTGGTTAGCTCTTTGCAAGGTACTTTGTAAATATTTTTCTATGGTGACTTTTGAAAATCAGGTATGCCAAATGTTACAGAGGCAGCAGGAAGAGGAACCAGACTGACTGCTACAAGGACTGTGGTTAGTGAGGTAAACTATTAAATTCTTACTATTATGATAAGTTCTTAACTGGGTCCCTAACAGTCCCTATTTTTACAATGCAGGAATCATATTCAGAAAGATTATTGACTCACATCCACTTAACATAATCATCTCAAGTTGCACCTGACAAAAGCAACCCAACTGTAGCTGTAAGCATGCAAAGTGATTATTCGCAATTAAGACAAATATAATTCAAAAATAAATATTTATCAATTGTGGTGCCTCCTGCAAGGTTAATAGGTTGAGCATTCTCAGTACTAGGAAGTCAACTGAAGAGAGGATTGTAAGGCTGAGTGCTTATTTCAAGTCCATGATTCGCTAATCCTTTGGAATTCAGATAGCCTTTTTTTTCCTGAAAAAAGTTCTCATATCAAAAGCCTTACTGGTCTCCAAGTCATCAGCTAGCAGAAGTGATGATTTATGACAAAGATGTGGGCAGCTCCTCAAAAAGCAAGGAATCACAATTAGATGGTTCTTTTTCTTTTAAAAGCATTTCATACCTTTACTACTGACCTGTCGTGAGGTCCTGGCTGAGATCACAGCATAATGTCTCAGTTTAGAACTCCCTTCACGATCTCTAGCAAAAGTCTGAAAATACCATTATTGAAATACTTCATCACCAGAACTTTTTGAATCTTTTCTTAATTCCTGAGTGGATAAGGTCATTGCAATGTAAAGCCATCGACATCAACATGAATAAAACTCTCCTGTGTAGGCAAGGTCCCACATAAGACTATCCAGTGACTTCTAGTCATTCGAATTTTATGAGACAGAATGAGGAAGATAAATTAGCTAAAGCACACCTTGATTCCAAATGAAAATACAACTTTGCACTGCAACAGCTGGAAGAACATAAAAATTGAGTAAGTGGTACAACAGATTGAAAGTCTTCATCTCTCCCATGAGGCATACATATGAGCTAGAAAAATATAAATGCTTCAATGATTATACTGCACAATACTTCTCTCTGCACCCTTTCATGTTCAAGTAATGTTAAAAAAATGAAGGAACACAAAAAGATGGATTTTATATTCAATGTTCTTTTGTTTTGACTCCTGTAGTATCACATGGTAGAAAACATGCACATACCGATTCTTTTCTCAGCTACACTGTTACTGGCAAACATAATGTACTTTCATTGAAATCAGTGAAATTGTAATGGTTTAAGTCTTGAATTACTGACAGAAGGAGTAATGCCAGTATCCAATTGCATAACCTCTACCTCAGGTAACTCTCCTATTAAATTCAATGAAAAAATAACCTGGCTAAAGCAAAGAAAATCAGGCCCATAATCATGACACCAGAGAAAAGGTGAAAGTTCAGATTTTGTGCTACCACGTAATCTTACATGAAGGATAAAAGCTTTAATACCTCCATCAGAGATGTCTTTGGACAGCACAGGGCTCTTGCGTGGGTGCTGCAACAATACTGCCATTTTTCTCTTCCTGAGGATGTTAAAGAAATAAAGGGCAAGATCAGACTACACTGGTCAGTCCATTCCTTGGCACAGCTAAGAATGGCCACCGAGGCTGCTTTTGTTCCCCTTCCTGACTTCTGCCTTAGCGCAGAAACAGAAGACCAAAAATCTTGGCTGGAAGGTTATAAAACATAGTGCTCATTTTGAAGACTATAAAACATAGTGCTCATTTTTCTGTAGTTGTTTGAGCAGTCTACTCTGCAAATTAATTTATCTGTAGACAGAGTTGTTCGCACTTTCATTCGCACGCTCTCTCATTCTTGTGTTCTTAGCAGACACTACATCACAAGTAAACAAGCCCTGAGCTTGTCTTCTATATGCAAAATGGAGCTACCTTAAAATTAGACCTTGACCATCAATTTTCTTCTTCTTGAATAGTTTCAGAAAATAGGATTCTTCTGCTTCGTATCTGAGTAGCACTCATTTGTCGCTGATTTGATTTACAGAAGAGTTTATTTCACATGGTTATGAAAGTAGCTTATATACAGGGTTACAGCAGTGAATGGATGTCAGCTGTGTGTGGAGAGTTTCAACACTTTTGGAAAAGCTACAAAAACTACAATTTAACAGATAAACCACGTCTGAAAACACTAAGATAAAACCACTGTCACTTTTTTTCCCCCTCTTTAACTATGGATAATAAAAAATAGTCACGGCATCTGTGCAACAGAGGACTGTTGCGTCCAACTCAGATTCTATATGCAATGTCCCAATTTCACAGAACTCACCAGTGAAAATACCCAGCAAAGCTGAATATACAATTGAGACAAAAATCCATTCCCTCTTATTTGAGTAAGAACGTGATTACTCAGTAACCATGATATCAGGATCAGAACTATTAGTATCACATATAGATTTTTAACAAGCCTCAATTTTAAGTGAAAACCACTAATGCTGGTTAAAGTCAACATTAAATTTTGTAATTAGCACCATTTTTCTGGTGTTTTAATAGGCGTTGATTTAGATAAACCATTTGTGGTGCTGATTTGAACATTTCAGTTTCAAATAAACTGGAATAGTATGGGTTTAGTTGCAACTGGAAGGCTTGTTCCACACACCACATGGCATTTGTTTTTTCCTCACATTCTTAAATTAATTTGGCAAAGAGCTGTCCTGTAATAGAAGAATTTCCACCACTCCACTGATTTGGCATAGCTGCACTCCTTCTGACAATGCAGGACACTACCACTTTCTTTCTGGACACCATCCACTTAAACAAGACTGACAAACTATCAGAGTTTTTTGTTGGCATAACTGTATATTTAGGGGTTGTCAAAACATTGTGCCAGTAAGCCTTAGTAGTATAGAACTGGCATGGTAATTAAGATGAGCTCAAGTTCTACTGAAGACACAAAATTCACTTTTCTCACATGAACTAGCAAAGCAGAAACTCAACTCCCCAGTGGTTTTCAGCTTGTTAGCCATGCAGACCGGAGTGCTGAAAAATAGTTCTTCTAGTTAGATCATGTAGGTTAAAAAGACACTTTTAATTTAATGAAGATGAACAAGTTACTCAGCTTGTTTAAATATGACCTATTCTAGACAGGAAATTTATTCAAAGTGAAATAGCTGTTCTATCTACAGTTCATCAGTATTAGAGTATCAGTCAATGAAAACAAAGCACTTCCAGTGTAGACACATTAGGTTTGTACCACTGCAGTAAAGCTATCATTCCTGGAAGGAACACAGTAATAAGAACACAGCTTTTTCTAATTGAGGGACACAGATGTTATGACAGAAACCTCACGTGTAGATATCTCTCATAAAAATGAGGTGCTTCAGCTTAATTGTTTAAAAACAGTGGTAAAACACATCTAGTAGTTTAAAGTCTGCTCAGTATGTCTAAACGATAACAAGCAGGAATAAGAATTCATTCTGTTTAAGTAAATTGTAAATAGTGAGAAGTCCTTGACTACTGTAAGTGAAATTCTGGTAGTTCTACTTTAATTAAGGCTGAAGAAACTTAATTATTCCATGGACGACTAAGCATGGGTTATAAACAGACATTCCATAGTGGGTATAAATACAGGTAGTTTATGAAGCAGTGTAGTAGCATGACAGTCTTGTTATTGAAGCAGGTCATTCACTGATTTCTTATGTGATAAAAATATTTTTAGAAACAAACTTACAAAAAACCTTAAAAATTAAGCACCTATCTCAATTCAAAATTCACAGGCCATTTATGGATGAGATAAAAAAAGCAAGACAAACATAGAAGCACTCCAGTTCTCTAAGCAAACAAATTAAGTAACACAGTTAAAATATATTCTCCTATCTTCTATTCACCTCATGCAAATATATTCCCATACTTGTACAGTGTATGTACTGCAGTGTTTACTGTAGGGAGGAATGGTTAACTTTGCACAACTAGTCTGGAGGGACTGTCTCATTAACTCAGAATGACTTTACTTAGGTCAGACTCTCTAATATTATTTTCACGTTATTGTTCAATACAACAGTGTATGGGTTGTCTTTCAATTCCAAATCCAGTTTTGAACTCAAACTTGTTATCTTTGCTACACAAATCAAAGTGACTCTTTTGAGCCCCATTAAAAACAGACAAATCAACCCTCCCCACACAGTTTCCAAATGCTGGATGCCTCATGGCTACTTTTTAACATGACAACTATAGAGGTTAAACACATGGGTTTCTTCACATCTTCAAATAATTTGCTTTTTTTTTTCCGAAGAACTCAACTAGCATTGTCTAATATCATGGGAGACATGATATTTTTTGTGAAGTGGCTCAAAGTTATCAGCAGCAACATTTTGAATCAGATATTTGTTAAAGCTCAACCATCAATTAGGCATGTGATTAAGACTGGCTTTTCCCAAGGGTTGTCAGGTTGTCATACAAAATACCCAGTCTTCAGAAGAGAACTGTGCTTTTTTCAATAATCCAGCTGCTAGCACTAGAGTGTTCAAAATCAAGATAATACTTTTTGTCTTCAGTTGAAAACTGACCCACAGTTTATGGGGAAGGGATGCTTGTTGTTCTTCATACTGCAGTAGGGTCCCTGACCTCCTGTGTGCCATGTTTACTAGGTATAGTCTATATAAACAGAATTTTTAAGAAAAGCAGATATTGCCACAAAAAAATCTACTGTAAATAGTGTCACTAGAAGGGCTTTAGCAGCTTATTGCAGACACTTGAAAAATTTTAGGTTGAACTGCAAGGTAAGGGCAACAAAAATTAAAATGTATAAGACTATCTTATTTACCCATTACAATACTTATTTGGTATTCAAAACTGTATCAGTTCTCCATGGATGAACAACATACTCCAACACTTCTTTGTTTTCTCATTTTCTTAGGGCTGTATTTCAGTTTTTCCTCCTCTTAAAAACTGATGCAGAATGTCTCTTATTTACTGTCTTGCATTTTTTTAACATTCTCCATGGGTGTTGGAGGCAAAATTGTTTGAATCCTTTGCAATATCGATATCAAAACATAAAATCATATTGCCAAGTATCATGATATTCAAACCTTTTAACAAGGACTAGGTACAAGGGTCTCTCTTTCTCTCTCTCATTGCTTCCTCATCAATGTGATCTTGTCAGGAGTCAGGACCTGCCTGGCATCATCCTATGATGGGGGCTGCAGCATGCTGCTGGTGGGATCCCACTGATGTCTTCTTTGACATGCTTTTTTTTTCAAATGTACCGCTTCTTTTACCGACTTTCCTGCTACGACCACCGCTCTTTCAAATTAATTTGTCTGACACAGATGTTCTGTCTACTACACGAAAGGAAAACCCTATCAGTTGAGAAGCAAGGGACAGTATGGCCTAACTTTTGTCTCTCCACCTTCTATGTGGCAGATTGAAGAGGCCAACAGAGACCCATTCCTAATCTTCAGGAGACAGGCTTGGGAGGAAGATGGCAAAGACTGAGCCACGACTGCCCAAACAGGCTCTGCCAATCAGGGCATACCTTTACGATCAGTGTCACATCATAAAACTACTACAGTACCAATAAATTTAGTCATCGCTGTTTATCATAGTTCACCTTCACACTGCTTACGATCTATGGTACTGTAAATGAAGGAAGATTGAGATAATGTCATGGCTTTCCAGTATTCTGTTTTTTCAGACAAATGCATATTACTTTTTTCAAAATATTAATAGAGAATACCTTAGGTAACAAGCTAACTTTCTATTGCTTCCCTATATAAGGATTACAAGTTGGACTACTTAATATGGAATACGTAATTTTTCCATACTTGCGCTCCATTTGTAGTCCCACTCCACAGCACTACAATGAAAGGGGCAAATGTCATGTGAAACATGCAAACGGACACGTACTGCCTAACAAGCTGACTTAACAAAGTCACTGCAAGGGAACATATTTCAACATGTGTCATATAAGCCCCCCTGGGACTGTAGTTACTCATGTGGATACCTGAGCCACACTACAATACCTTCAGAAAAACTTATTTTTTTACTTAAATACCCACTTTGACCTATAGAGAGATTTGGCAAGGGTCTTGGCAGAATTTAGGCACAGAATTTGCCAGACACCCACCAAATTCCATCTGTATTTCAAACCCTACATTTCCACAAGTGCCTTTCTTGAAGACACCTAAAGTTCTGTTTCCACATGTGCACCTGAACCTTGCCAATGCCAGGCATGTGGAGCTAAGGCCCGCTGCAATCAAGTACTCCCAATACAAATAATAGAATTTTTATAATTAAGAAAATACAGGTTTATAATGAATGGGAAATGCAGAACAATAGCCATGTTAACTGAACCACTAAAGTAATTTTATTTATTTATTTATTTATTTATAGGCAAAAGTCCATCAGTATTTGCCTGAGTAGCATCATTTCCAACAGTGTTATTTCAACATTATAGTCAAGGATCTCAGCTCATTTAAATGCTGGACTGCAAACATGGCAAGCTATCTAAGGTCAGTGCCTGATGAAATTATTATAGAAATGTTAGCTTTCTCAGTGAATAGCTTACATAGACTTAGGGCTGAAAACGCTCGAGAGCTACTAATTTTAAAATCATGTTCCAAGACTTTTATTACACAATTCTTTATGTGTTTTATGCTTCTCTATTTCCTTTTCCTAACTAAGAGCATCCTGACCTACTAAGTCTTTTCTGTCTCTGACTTATGTAATTAGCTGTTAAAGTGAAAGAGCTACCTTTCCAATGCTTTAGTGCAAACCACACAAGGTCAAAGTAAAAAGTCACACAGGTCAACAATATTTAGTACTGAGCATCTGCCAGCTATTCCTTTCTGGACATGAACATTAAATTCAAGTGTAACTCTTTGTATCTTTATTTCAGACACCTCTAGAATATTTATCATCGCAGTAAGTTAACAAATAGATGTAGACAGATCTTAATTTCTGCAACAGAAACTGTATCTTAACATACATAAAGGACATCATTCACTTTGCAAAACCTTATTTTTATTCTCTGAAACTAACAAGTTTCTTCTCACTAGGGCTTCATATGGGCATTGTCAGATCCCCTTGCTCTACTGCAAAGCAGGTAAGCCAGATACTAAGTAGATGCATCAAGATAATGCAGTAAAGTAACAGGTGCACTTTTTATCACAAGTGGTACATTTATTGTTCTTCAAGCTAACAGAACCATGTAAATGCTAAATTTCTCAATTGAAAAAAAAAACAACACAGCACTTTCTAGTCTGATTATTAGACATTTAGGCCCCCAAAATATAAAGTACATGCACAACAAAAGATTGACACCCACCCAGAAACCTATGCCAAAGCATTTTTCTAAAATGTCATAACTCTAAAATCAATTACTTTTGGAGGCCTAATATGTTATTTTAAACACTTGGTTTTGGCAGAAAAGTTTTCTAATTTTTGGTTGCTAAAAAAAGCTTGAAAATGCAAATCCAAAGCACTAGAAGACAAGAAAGTAGACAAAAAGAACCAGAAATGTGTGATATTCTCAAGCTTCTGATTTTTATGCAATATAATGATTACTTGTGATCTAGACTATGATTTTCGAATGCTTGAGATGTCAATATTATAAAAAAGTGAGACAGGATCACTAGTAAGGTATCAAGATTTGCTTCCAAGGCCCAGTCATGTGCAAGGATCAGAGTGACAGAACTATTCGTATGACAAGAAGTCAGTATCCAGCACTAAATGCACATGACATCTATCAGGATACTTACTGCAGATCCTGTAGTATGACAGAAGTGACCAAGCTAACTGTAAGCAATTTGGTTTGGAACTAGAGGCTATTTAGCTTCAGCAACAAGTAACTATTTATATGGGTGGAAATGATACGTATGCAGAAATGTTTACTGGGCCTATCAGAGCAATGACTGCTGTGCAGGATGCACGGAATGTCAGAGTGCTGACTTCTACAGGCTCATGTACAGCCTTGTAAGGCAGCAGGAAATACCAGAGAGCTGTCAATATTGCCAAATCACTGAACTTTATCTTTTTCTAAAAGAACTTTCATTTTATAGGTTTCAGCCTTCTTTGAACAGTCTTCCTCCTACTGCAAATTGCAGGTCCTACTTCACCATTTGTGTCTTCCAGGTAACAGCAGTAATTCAAAGCTCTGCATCAACTTGGTTAGATCATTTCTGCTTTTGCAAATAACATGATTTGATCTACCTCAGCTATTTCTACACAACACTACACTGTCACGTAGTCATGCAGAGTGAAGCTAAGCTGGATCCAATATTCAAAGAGCATTCAACAGAAGGGCCAGATACTGTCTTTAGGACTGTACAAGTTTCTATAAAAACAGCCATAGCAAAGTAATTCAAAATTGACAGAAAAGATTCCCAGATAATTGACAGAAGAGCTTCCTGAGTATGCTTTTGTACCTCAACCTTAATTTTATGTACAGCTACAAGAAACTACTAGCAAAAAGGTCTCAAACACAGTAAATCTTGTTTAATTATACTGAATGACAGATATCAGGCCTAAACAGTTGAGTTAGCTTAGCGTGGTACCACCATCCCAGTATGCAAGTCCATTGCCCAATGCCTTGTTTTTTCTGAGCGCTGCCGCCATCTGTGGCTACGGTCACCTCTGCTTATTCTGTTCTGTATAATTCTTTTCCAGTCTATTGTGGCAACTGTGCAGGGTATCCATGTTTTGAAAACCTGTAGGCACAGCAAAGTTATGAATTCTATGGATTCTTCAGAAAGTTTCTAATTTCAAGCAGATACCTCACACAATTCTGAGTAACAAGTCAAGGAATGCCTGTGCAATGGAGGATGCAAAAAAAATAGTGTAAACTTCAATTCAGACAATTCAGTTAAACAAGGGTTTTCTGAGCAGGTAACTGATGCTTCCACTAAATAAGGAAATAAACATTTCATTTTGGAAACAAGATTTTAAAGGCTTTGCTTCTTTTTTCCCCTGACAAAAAACATTTCTTAACTTTTCTTAAGTCAAGTGCCACACCAACAGGGGACACCAGTCATGTGGACTGATACAATATCGTTGACATCAGTTCTATTCAGGAAGGAAAGAAAATATTAAAAGCAGAAAATAAAATGGAGACTTTTTTCTTTAAAGAAACATAATTAATGAAATTGTGGAAACATTTTATATACAAAGGCACGCAGAAGTATTGGAATCTGCTCTCTTCTCCAACACTCCATCCCCTCTCATTATATAGAAGTCATTGTGATAAATCAGAGCTGACTAGTGTTTTTCTAGACACCATTAAAAAACCCTATGTTTCTAATGAGCAAATGATTTATACATACAAAGTGATTACTTTAACTGAATACAAAGAAATGTTTATCAACACAAGACTAACACTAAAATCTAGCCAGACAGTGAAAAAAAAAGTTAATATTCAAGGAAAATAGAAAAAGAGAAAATATTAATGGAAATTCTCAAAGATCTAGCTAAATTACTGCTAGTGAATACTCAAAAGAAACAATTAAAAGACAAAAGTATATTTTTTAGTCTTAGACATCCTTCTTTATTCTGTAATTGATCACATTTCACTAGTAGGAGTAATGTTCACAGATACAACAGTGGCATTTACTACGCTATTATATCAAAATGTATGGACTGTACTGTATTTCAAATCAAAGACATTCTAATTACTAGTATAAACAAAAGCGCTAGACTATGTAGTTATCTTTTTATCCTAAACCAAACAGCTGAGGAAGGACACCAAACGTATCTATAAACATAAACATCTATTAACATACTGATTTATAAATTTACCTCAATAAAGAAATTTCCAATCATTCTGGCAATGAAAGTTGACAGTATGAAAGTTTACTCCAGAACATTCAATATTACTTAGAGTAATTTTGGCAATTAAAGCATGTAAGAGGTTTACACTACTTATTTTTTGAATAAAATAAAGAACCTAAACTTAAAAAAGGGAAAGTGCTACTCATGTAACACAAAATCAGAAAGCATAACATACTGATTAAAAACTTAAAAAGATTCTTGTTCTAATTTTGTTTTCCCACCAATATGTAATAAAACTTTTGAAAGGAAAAAAATATTCATCATTATGACTTCTGGCAAAAAGTCTAACTCAAAGATTTAGTGCCCGATTTGCAAGTTGTTTAGTACCGTATATATACATCTAGATCCAAATATACATTCCAGCAAAGACACTGCAAATGAAACTCATTCAAAAGTTAATCAAGGCTTTTCTACACATGGAACTGTTCCTGATTAATTCCATATGGGGCCATTCTTATTACAAAAGTGCCTCATTCCATTTTAGTTAAAACAAACTGGTTTGTTCAGGAATGAGAGTTGCCCGTACATGGAATTAATCAGGATCATTTGTAGACTATTTTAATTACTTGTGACCAAATAGGATTTTAAAAGAAAATAAATCAGTAGGCTTTAATTCACAAGAAGTTTTGTGCTGGCCTAGAGGTCTATCTGTAGGGATCTCCTTGTAGGAGCATCTTAAATTAAATATCTGATTAAAAAAATATTAATTAGTAATGAATAATATTTTGAACTTTTTCAATAGTTATAGAAAAAACACCCTAAATACAGTGTAGTGAAAAGACACACAAACCTTAAGCTTCTGAAGAAGGGCTTTTAGGTTTCAGGCCTTGTAGTCGTCTCTCTCCTCTGACTTCATAAACCATCTAATGTTATTTGAGGGTCAGGACTGTTTCATAGTCCGCAATAACTGCATGACAAACATTACATCAGAAGATGGCACACAGGACCAGAATCTCTCTCTTTTCCTCTGTCTTGTGGAATAAAGGAACTTGTATGCCAGAGCAACAGCCCCACCCGACTGTTTGCCATACACACATACCACCTTGGCTTTGTCCTGACACAAGGGATGGAATGAGGTGCCTCAGCACGTTGATGTTGAAGTGGAAGTGGAAAGCAAGAAGACAAAAATGCCAATACAAAAGTTTTTCAGGAAGGGTTTCAGAGAGTTCAGGCCACAAAACTAGTATTGCAGATAACACAATAGCATCACCACCTAATATTTTTGGTGTAACATGTCTAGACTGATAATACACTTGTAAGACTTCTATGTAGCTCATTCTCAGTACTTGCCATTTCTCTTCTTTGTTTCCTTTGATTCAGACATTTTTGAATGCTTGAAAAGCAACGATTTTGGCTGCCTGTTCAGACAACTGATCACCAAATGATATTGTGGAGAATAAAAAAAAGGGGGGATTTAAAGTGCACACTTTTTTATAACCCTATACCATCAGCCTTGTGAGAGATACAGCACAATGATAACCCTTATGTAGTCAATACCTTGCATGTTTCTTATTCATTATTTGAATATATGATTTTCACCTGGTAGACAGAAGATTGCAAAGGATTTGGAAAATTTTATCACTCTAAAATCAAGTGCACTTTGCAGGAAGTTAATGACTTCTGGCTTAGTGAGTACCAACACTGCAACTGACAAAAAGTGGGATAATACCAGAAATTATGTGAACATACTCGTTGGCTCCCTTTGGCAAAAGCATGTGTAGGAAACTATTGTCCTTCCTAAAGAACTCTAGCTGCTTTAGAAAAGAGGCTGAAGTATGAAGTTTGTAAAATATTTTGTATGATTTAAGTACACAACGAGAATTTTTGGCCTAATATGCTTGCTATACAGACTGAATGCAACTTTTTATTTTTTTTTGGCAGTATATACATCTCAGCTACGAGTTCTACTGCAAATGCAGTTACACTAAACAAGTAACTTGGATAATATACCTTATTTCTCCGCTAGTGGAACACCGCTGATTTCAGCAAATGGGCGTTTCTACCCATTTGTCATGTAGACATGATTTGTGTTTACATCATTAGACTTTGTTGACATGACCAGTAAAAGGGTAGCTCTACCAGCAAACCTGTCAATCGTAGACAGTCATATGCAAACAATTCTCAACTGTTCAGTACTGTGTCTTTAAAAGGTCTGTAGTTACTGGTCTAATAGCTGTTAAAGAGCTCACTCAAGCTGCTATTAACTCTCAAATAACCAACTCAAATATCCTACTGTTGATTGTTTAACTCTTTGTGTAAGAAAGGAGAACACAAGCCAGAAATGTAGTGTTTACTGTAAATAATTCATTCTGATACTGAGCTCAGCAGGTGATGACTATCATTCATTGTCCTCTTCCTCCTCACTGAAGTCAGGAAGATGTCAGCCTAATGGCAACCATAAATAAACTCAGGCAGCCTCATACCATACTAAATGCTGCTCTTCGGTGACTAGGGAAAGGTTTCGGGTGTCATTACATGACAGGTGGGGCATCTTCCTTGGCAAGAGAGAAGCTTTAATGCCTGTTCCAGCAGTGAGGCAGTGTCCTGTAGTGAGCTCATGTGCAGCAGAAAGAGTTCAAACTAGCGTTGTAAGCCCTTTCACCCTAAGTACGGATCAGCTATTTTGCTTCCAAAAACCGGAGTGTGGATTCTGACCTGCTGCCTGCAAATACGGCAGTCAGCACTGATGTGAGGAACTCCGTGCTAGGTAGGTATTTGTACCAAGAAGTAGTTTTCCTCCCATGAGCAAAACCGGCAAAGATCCACTGCTGTTTTTCCATCTTCTTCATAGCGTCAGCATAGAGGATAGAAACTTCCAGGGAAGGTAGAATGCAGTTTGATTGAATTTAATAGAGTAATAAATGCACTAGGCAGAGTTCAGTGCAAGAGGAAGCCAGTACCTTCAGCTAGAGATCAGGATCAAGAGATCTAAGAGATCACAAGATACAGAAGCCTGTGGACTTCATAGATGAAAACAGCTCAAAATCAGAAAGATTTGTCCAAAATTCAAAATACAAGCATACATCTGCAGATTCAATGTATTAAGTTTTCTTTTCAGAGTTTCCCAGTTCTATATGCTAGCATACAAGAGTCTGGATATGCATATAAGATTACAGCCCACTATCTCAATCACATCAAATGCCTATGTGATTTTTAATCTGTGATCAGAAATAATCTTAAGAAGGTCAAAGCATTTATAACATATCCTGTAAATAGCATTTTGAATTAGGATTTTGAATAAGAGAAGGTTTAAAAGTACCATGACCACTCTCTCAGTTCTATCCTTTTCAGCAGATAATTTTTATAAAAATGAAAAAATTATAAACTCCAAATTGTTTGGTTTATTTAATCAAATATAAAATGCAGACTCTGTGGAAGTCGTTGCTTTGCTGAGGTGTTGGCTGAAATTTAGGCAATAACGAATGGGTCCAAATTGTATAAGCAAAAAGGTATCTTTGGACTCAGAGGCTTAAGGGGATAAACATTTTAGTTCTCAATAGTACTAAACTGCAGGGGGATTTTTAGTGTTTCTCCAGAAAGAACTATCCACAGTATGTAGTGTACCACGTGAGCACACATTAGGCTCAGAAGCACACTGAAATCTTTCAGAAGCAGACAGCTGGGCAAAAGATGTGTTAAATCAGGGCCAAGGCAGACAGCTGAGAGTGTTCTCTGAGCCATGGGTGTGTGTTTCCATAAAGGCTGGCATCCCACTCAAGAGTATATAGAGAACCATTACAGAATGCTGCTTTTCCTCCTTTTTCATCTATAGCAGATGGAAGGGTGATGCTTTGCAAGGCAGTAACAAGATGACATTAGTAATGCCATCATACAGTGAAACCTGTGTGACAGACAGTATTTGTTCCATTTGTCTGTTCTAGCTTCTACATTCTGTTCTTTTAACACAAGAGGCACTAAGGTGAAACTCCCTGAAGGAAGGGACACAGCTCCTGTCATTGCAAGCAACTTGCACTCCTTACCAAGCTCAGAGAAGAAAAGTTTGTAGTCTGTAGGGTTAAATGTAGAATAACCTGCAGCACACCCAAGAAACTAACAAGACAAGCAGGTAAGTATTCAAACTCCCCTTGCAATGGAAAAAAATCTCCTAGAAACTACAGGATGTGTGTACAATTTGCTACAATTCAGAGTAGCCCTTGCCTATCCTCTTAGTTTCAGTCAGCTCAGTGGCTTCTCACCTCTTAGCAAAGTTGATTTATGGAAGTATAGAATAGCAAGGGGAGATTTTTTATAGACAATTTTTATTTCTATTCTCTTATTTAGTTTTTTTTTCTTTCAAAAAAAAAAAAAAAAAACCCAAATCCCTTGTCCTGTTTAATTACCAGTTCAAATAAAGCCAGTCTTCTGGTGTTTAAGCCTTTTTCACCTTCGGGGAACTCATTTTAAGGAAAAGACCTAGAGATACCCACTTCCAAGCTCCAGCTCACTCACTGGTCTCGTCACACATAGGCAACAGTATTCTGGATTTCTGTTTTGGCATGCAGCACACCACCTTGGGCCTGAAATGGCTGGGAAGCTCTGTGCTGACCGTGGCTGGCTGTAGCTGAGGCCTTGCTCTAGCACATGAGTTAGTGACACAGGGAGGCAAATCACTTTAAGGAATCGTATGAGCTGCTGCCCTGTGAGAAGCTGAGCAAGCTGAGACAGCTGGCCACTCATCCTGGAAGCTGTTGACCTAAGGAGGAAAGGCAAGAGGGAACACAGTTAAGACTCTACAGTCTGAAAGCTAAGACAACTGAAAGGTAGCAACAACAAAAGCATGAATGGCATCAAAATGAGACAAAAGGACAAATGTGTGCTGTTAGGTCATGAATGCGATGGCTGTAATTAAATTATTAGGAGAAAAGCTTAAGCAACCAAGTACTTTTTTCAAACAATGCCTATTTGCCTTGCGGCACTCAGTGCCAAACTCTGTTGTGCAGGCCCAAGTATAAGCTGAGTTCAAAAAGTGACCAGAGAAATTTACAGGAAAAATCATCACGTATTATCAAATATGGTAATGAAGGGGCATCAATAAATGCTTTTGAGGTTGCCAAGAACAAGGAGGAAATACTAGCAAGAAAAATCCTGTCTTCACATCTTCACACTCACGCTGGCTATAATGAACAGAGATACTGAACTAGAGGGATTTTTGATCTGAACCACATATAGACATTTTTATATGTTCCTAGATATAATTAATTCTTGTAAAATGTTTGGATGGAGAATATTACATATCTGTATAATATATTAAAGTCAGTCATGCCATATGCTATAGCACAAACTAAAGCACATATCAGTTTTCCTATAGTGGTAGTGTTATTCAGGTTAAAATTTAATGAACTAGTCAGAACTTAAATGCCTAGAGGCTAATCACAATGAATTGCTAGTATCAAATATAACCTTGACCACAGAATAATCATACAATGATTTCAGCATTGTCCTGGCTTACATTATGGGTAACTCAATTATGTACGGTTTAGGTGTTAAGTTTTCACTGAATTACTGCTTGTATATTGTATTAAGTTAAATTTATTATCAGACTAATTAAAGTGTTCTAAAATAATGCAGTTTCTAGAAAAGCTCCCAAAGGAATTCCACTACTGCAAATTAAGTCAATGGATTACTGTTCAAAATAATATTCTGGTTTTCAACCAAGCCAAGGGAAAAAAAAGTAATTTTATTGAAATTTTATACATGCAGAAGTAAATGTGTCTTTTTAAAACAGGTTACTTGTTTTCGATTATTTCTGATGGAGTTAGAGGGAAATTAAAAAAAAAAATCAGTCAGCAAATAATCCACTACATTTCAAAAGATTTTACCATGCTGATAAGAGCATAGGTTCTGTTTTGCTTACTGAAGCCAATGGCAACTCTACTAGCGATTTCAATGCGAATTATAACAGCATGTAATGATTTTTGTTTAAATACAGATGTTCATGACAACATTATGGTATATCCCCTTAAATAGCTACCCTGATGCACAGAGCAGTAAAGGAAATGCCCAAAATTTAACTAGATACAGCATGATCCTTTAAACCTGACTGCTGCGAAGTGCTTGTGGCATTCTCTCTTCAGTATGAGATAGGAAACTGAGAAAACAGACATTTTATTACTATTTGGTAACTCAGCATCTTCTCCAGCTTGCCTAGCCGTCTAAAAATTAGAACCACCTTCTATTGTTCTTAACCTAATAGCCTGAATAGCTCTTTTATGACCTTCTTTTCATGTTGACATTATTTCCCAAGAGTAGTTAGCTGCTTTAGCTTTACAGAAAGACTTAACATGATTGTCAAGAAAAGGTCCCAAAATGGCAAGAGTTCCAAGAAATGCTATTAAAATTCAAATGCTGTATGATACCCTTGCTATCCTGTTTTAGTTCTACATCTAGGAAGACTAAATCTAACCTCAACTTTAGAGTATGTACTTCTGACTATTAAATTGTAAGACATAACCATTACTATTTGTAATCAGATTGGTAATTTTTCATCAGATTTTTTTGTAGAATCCTCTCACCCACTGCAGCCTATCAGATCCCAAAGCAGAGACACTTCCTGAATTGTTCTGATTTACCAGTAACTCTAATTGAAAAAAAAAAAAGGCAAACAACCTATAGACAGAAAGCCAAGCCCTGATTCACCTTTATAGTAACATTGAGACAGTGGCAATAACTGATCATAGCTCTTAGATTACTTAAAATCGTAAGATTCCAGGAGAACACAATCTGGCTAAGATACTCAGGATTTTTATTTTAAATGTGTATGAAAGAGAAAAGTACTGTACGGTATAGCAGAATATAAAATCTGTTTCTTCTGCTGCTACTTAGTGCATTTAACAAATAAAGCTATTGAGCAATAGCCTTTGCAGTAGCAGTATTAATAAAACAAACCAACACAGTAATTTCCTACTCCACTCCCTCCAGCTCGTTTGAGATGTGTGTATTGGCAGCAGAAAATAAATTACTCTCTCCTTTAAGCAACAGATGTTCTCCAATTTTAGAAGCAAATACTGAGTTAAGGAGAAACAGGACAATCCTGACCCAAACCCAGTTCACAGAAGCTCAGCATGATAGCCAAACAAAACTAGAATCTATAATGCCTTGGTAAGGGTTGTTTTTTTTATAGCAGCTACACTACGCTGCTTTTACATCGGAATTATACTAGTTTTGCTAGAGGAGGTCAATACTCACGATTTCTATGATAAAAGGTAAAGAATTATTTTTCTTGGAACACTATTTGTATTATCAGTTCCAGGACTGTTATCTTCCACTTAACAGCAAACAGGAGATCCTTCAGAACATTTCCAGTGAGGGCCATAAAAAAGGAGTAAAGAACGTACAAACGTACCCAGCCCCAACCTGGCTTCTGCTCTATTTTGGAGTATTAAGCCTAGTTTTAGTTTCGGGAGTTATTAAAAGGAAAATTACTCTTTTTGCACTTAGGAAATAGTGGTACTAACCTGTTGCCACTCTTAATGGCAAATATGAATCTATTTTATTGAAGAAGATACTATGTGATATTTTCCCTTCACTGTTGGACCACATTTTCAAGGTCTCAGCTATTTCAAACAAAAATTAAAAAGATCTGTTATGGTATTGTAGAGCATCTCTGTTATTTAAGTAAACAGGCATTAGTTGCACGAAAGCCCATGCATACGCTTACCTTTAGATAATACAGCAACCCCACTAGCTTTAACAAAATCCCTTCTATAGTTAACATAAATACATCTTCTGTGATCAGGGCTTTGTTATTGCTACTACCTAAACCAGCTCTAGGTCCAGGTGTATCTAGTGCAGCAGTCTACTTTTGATTATTAATATCAGTATCTGAAAAAGGTGAACACTTGGTACATTGTTAAAAAAATGATCTATGCATTAGAAGAAATAAAATCTCATAGGAAAAAGTAGCTTACTTGTTATATACACTTCAGTTTATCAGGTTAGCTTTGTACTTCCATTTTTCATCACGAACAAGTACCATTCTTATGCCTTTGCTGTTAAAAAAAAAACCCACATGAAACAAAAAACTTACTGAACTAGCCCAGTCAGACACTGGGTTTATTTTGGTGAGGTACCCATGCGTCTCCTCTCCCTGAAACTTGCCAAAATCTGTATCTGTTCTGAACATTTGATACCACTGGCAAACAACTATTTAAAACTAATTTCCAAAACGCAGCAGAAGCATATTCTTATTGTAGAACCAGAAGGGCTCCCAGAGAGGTTTCCTTCTAGAACGGTCTTGGGAGACTGAATGGAGAGTGGGTTGGTGTTCAGCACAGGCAGTCAGAGATGAGATGGCAGTAGCTTGCTCTAGAGCAGCTATATTACACTAGTGCAATGAAAACACTGATGAAAAGGCTTCAGCTTTTGTCTGAGAGTGAGTGAAAGCCTCTTCAACAGCACATGGCTCTCAAACCGCAACAGACCCAACTAAGTGTTCAAAATTACAAGGGCGCGCTGCCACCACACGCACTCAACAGCAGCGTCCCGCTCGACAACAAGGCCGCAAATAATAGTCCCACCTAATCGCCTAACAAAGAGAGAAGGCTACGGTACCCTTCACCTTTTGTCTACAGACACTTTCCTACAACACAGACGACACACGAGCTGACCCGTGAAAGGCGGGAGGGAGGGAGGGGTCGAGGGCCGCAGAGCCCCCGCACCGCACCGCGCCGCGCCGCTGCCGGCTGTGAGAGGGCGGCGGGGGCGGGTGTGGCCTTTCCCCGCNGTGTGTGGGCGCTGCCTCAGCTTCGGTGAATGATGGTGAGTGGAGGAGGAGGAGGGACGAAAGGGGGGCATACGTGGTCGGCACAGTGGGAAGTGGGGTGAAGGGGGTGCGCTGGAACGCTGAGCCGTGGGGCGGCTTTGTGCGTGTTTTCCTTGGGTCCTCCCGCGGGGAGCGGAGGTGGGAGTGGGGCATTAACTTCCTCGGCTTGCTCTCAAGGTGAGCAGTGTGGATCCCACAACCGCGGTACCGTTGCCTCGTCGCGCAGTGAGGGGTGCGCCGCAGCCTGGGCTGAACCCCGGAGGGTTACTGTCATTTTCAATACCTCGAAGGTTTGAAAGTCTTAAAGAGGAGGTGAGGGATTAAGGTCAGGGAGGGAGTGCCTTGCCGGGTGCCTTGTGGTGGGGGGAAAGTGTCACCGCTCGCAGCCGTCGGCGCCACGGTTTGGTGAAGACTTCGCGGCGAGAGACGCTTCACACCATCAGCGGCCATTTTGTGGCGGCTCTGCCACATGGCGCCGTGCCTCACCGCCGGGCTCTTGGCGCTCTGCGCATGGCGTGACCGGGCGCTCCGCCGCCGGCTCGGGCTGGGCGCGGGCGGCGCCGGTCGGCTCCGTCTGTCCCCAGCTTGCCGTTAGGGTCTGGCGGGAACCCTTGCCCCGGGCGTCGGCGGCTTTCAAACAGCTTCCACTGCCCTCAGAGGGGCGCCTCTCCTTTCGCCCTCCCCTCGCCCCCACATCCGTTGAGCGCGGGGTCCTCTTCCCCTGCCTCGCCTGGTAGCGAGGCCGTTGGGCCGGTCAGGTGCGAGGCCGTCAAATGGCTGCGGGGCGACGGTTCGAACGGCGGCCCCGCCGGCTCTAACGCGACTGGCCTGGGGGTCCCTGTTTAGGGTTTTTGTTTGGTGTTTTTTTGGGGGTGTGCTTTTTTTTTTTTTACTTGCCAGAAAAAAGAGGCTTCGCGTAGCGTGTCGTGGGCTCCGTGTGGTCAGTGGCGGTTACTGCGTGAACTCGCACGCTGCTCCTTCGCCGTGCGAGCTGGCGTTCCTCCCTCAGCAATATTTTTATTTTTTTTTTATTCGAAAAATGGAATTTGCGACTGTAACGCAGACACTTCGACAGCAACATAAAAGTAGGGTTCGGGGTCTTTTAATAAGTTGAGCCGTAGAAGTCGCAGCCGTTAGCGTGCGAGCGTATGACAGCGGTTGACTGATAGCTCCACCTGCTGCCTGGTGGGAAGACGACATTTTTTCTCCCGGTACTCGGAGCCATGTTCCTTTTAGGTAGTGTGCTGTCATGGTAACCGATCTCTGGGCACAAAAAGTCTGCACAGCCGGACATACATCGGGAGTTTTAAATGTTTAAGTTGAAGAGAAAACGTTTAATACTTATTTTGAACAAAAGAGTGTGTGAGGTCAGGGAAGGACAAGGAGAAGCCTGAGGAATCGGGGACTTGTACTTCTGTGGCCAAAAGAAAAAAGGTTTTCCTCTCCTAGATTTGCATAAGAGTGAGTGATGTTTGTAACCCGCTTTAGTAGCTAGGTATTTCCACTACTTGGCCCTAACGGTAGTCTTTTTCCATGTTATGGGTTTTTTTTTTCCCACCAAAAGTCTTAACTACCCTCATGATTGCTGTAATCAAAAGGTTAATCGAGTTTCCTGGCATCAACTTAAACTTCATGCTTGCTGGAATAATGCAAAGAGCAAACTGTTTAAATTCACCTTGTGATGAGACAAAGGGGGAAAAACCTCTTAATTTCAGTAAGCTGAAAAACTGAGTAAGCCTTAAGTTTCCTGACATCTATTAATCTGATTTCAAAGATACTTAATGAGATGGATAGACAAAAATACCCACTTAGGGTATTTTTGAAGGGTTGGGTCACTTCAGCTGATGCCATAATTTCGGGGTAGCCAATTCATCAACTTCAGGATTCCCCAGATTTTGGAAACTTTAGGTGGTTTAGGCTTTGGACACTTGATTCAGCAGCAGTATGAGTTCTTTGCCCATGCTGTATGCAGAAGTTTAGTCACATAATGCTCCGTTAGGTAGTAAAATAACAACGGCACGTTGTGCTGCTAAAATAACTTGTTTTCAGATAGGGCAGTGCTTTGTTTGACTTGGCAAAAGTTCTGCATTGTAGTACTGAAGACCTGAAAAGTAACTTTGAAAGGAGATTTTGTTTCCTGTCTTCATACTGTAAGACTCTTACAACTGTGCATTTTTCAGCAACAACTCCTTTTCAAGTTCTAAGAAATACATGTATTAACAGATCTAAAATCTTGTATTTGATGCCGATCAACTTACCAGAATGCCTAAGTAGCCTATTCATGCTTTCTTTTAGGTATTCAATGTGTAAAAGCATTAAGTAAGTGTATTTTCATTTAAAATCGTGTTCTGCATCGTTAGTGAGAAACAAATGCTGCACTTCCATGGCAGCCAAGGCCATCTACAACTTGCATACCAGCAGTATCTGTTTGCCTACCCACCTTCTTGTGCTGGTTCTGGCACTTGTTGGGTGCCTCTGCTTGTGAGCTGTTTCCTGTTCTCGGTTGCCAGAGAATTTGCACAGCAAAGTGAATACTTCTCTCTTAGCCTGGTTTGCTGAAAAAGATCCAGAAAGAAAGCAGTAGAAGCCAACAGTTAGGTCAGCTTAAGGTTGCTGTGGAGTTGCAGTCTCAGATTTCAGTTCAAATGCCCTTTAGCTGGGGGTGCAGCCAAAGAAGTGGTCTCCTCTTTGCATTTTGCTTCATTTTTGCCCTAGTTGTGTCCTTATGCTGGCACAAGTGTTTACATAACTGCAGAATGAGCTTGGATCAGAAGTGGATCTGTCTGTACTGCAGAGTTTGGGGTGTTTTTTTTTTTTTTTTTTTTTTCCCCTCCTGTGAAATGTAGACTTGATTTCCTTGTGCAATGATGTTCTGGTACAACAAGAGGGAAGGGGAGAACTACCCATTTGCTGTTTACAGCAGAAATGTTCTGTTACATGGGCTTTACTATTGTGGAACAGTGGAAGTTGCAGTCTTCAACTTCACTTGAGGTTAGCTGGAGTTCTTAGAGGATAAAGGGAAAGGAATGACTTGTAACTTTTAATAAGAATTTGTAATAGGAAGCATAGTTGGTGAGTAAATTGAGCGTAGGCACCAGTATCTGGTGTGATAAAACCAGATTCTGTCTAAGGTACAGCTTCATGAAATAGTTTTGAACTGAACTGATGGCTTAGTGCCTCTCAGAAGAAGAGGCTAAGCCTTCTCCATCATTTCCTCTTCTGCATCCACTGGTCCTGAAGTGGATCCGGTGCTTGTCTGATAGCATAGTAAGCTGATTCAGTTCTGCACGATAGCAGAATACTAATTGGGTGAAAAACTATGCACTTTATGTTAATCTTACTGCCAAATTGAGTTGAGCCAGCTCAATTTGAACTGACAAGCATTAGAACTTGTTAGTACAGAGGATGTGCAGGAAAAGAGAGGGGGCAAGCCCTCTTTGGCTTTTAGTAATGGTGTATTGTTAATCTGGTTCAGTTACACTGAAATCATGTTTGGAGGGCTGAATTCTGGCTTAGGCTTTAATTGCTGGGCAAATCAGTGCCACGTGTATAGTTTGTTTCTTGTAATTTTCTCATTCTCTTACTGGATATCCAGTTTGAATGAGTACTTGTCACTCACAGCTGCAGTTCACGTGTGTATTAAACATGAAAATTGTTATACGAAAAATTGGGTGCTACCTATTGGAAATTACTAGGTTTCAAAATACCAGATAACTTTGATTTAGTCAAAGTTTGGAATATCTGAAGTAGGGATGGTGACATAACATTTGAATTGTAAAGAGTAGCTTATTGGTGTCTCAAAGTGCACTAGCATAGAGGGATGAGTAAAACTGAACTAGTCAGAGTAGTTTATGTTCTTACCAGCCAGGCAAAGCATGACACATAGCTAGAATTTGGAAGTCAAGGGAGGCTAGAGATTGCAGTGCCCATGGTGCTTATATTCTATTTTAGTTCTCATAAATACCTTTGGTAAAACACACTTCAAACCTTACACAGAGTATGGAATGCATCTGTCCTGGTTTGAGGTAAAACAGGACCAATTTTGTTCAGTAACTTTGCTTCTTGGCTAGGCCTCTTCAAACTACTGAAATTAACAGCGTATTGTGCAGACACTGTTCACTCTGAGTGATAAGACCTATGTTTATAGTTGATGCCAAGGCATGGCATGCAGAGAGGCTCTTGCTTATACTTATTGCTATAGCACTCAAGGCCTGCTAACTTGGTTATTTGCCCCATTGGAGGATTGGATGTGGAAAAGCGTAGCAGGGTCCCACCTGTGGGGAGCAGCTGACAGGACAGACAGGTGACCCAAAACTGACCAACAGGGTATTCCATCCCATCTGCCTCATGCTCAGTAAAAAAGCCTGAGGGATCAAAGGGTCAGCTCTCTTCAATGGCCAGTGTCTGAGGAGGACTTTCTTGTCTGTTAGTCTGCCTTTGATCCCAGTCCTGAATCCAGATCTGGAATCCAGTTCATGTCCATCACTAAGTCCAGTCTGGGACTTCCCCAGTGCCAGCTAGTGACATGATTGTCATCCTGGGAGCTTGATACAGTTTTGTATATATTTCATTATTTTCTTTCTATTTTATTATTAATATTTCATTAAAGTAGTTTAGTTCCTTCTAAACTCTTAAGTCTCTTTTTCCCTCCTCTGTCTTTGAAGAGAGGTGGAGGGGAGCATCTGTTGCTCCCCTGGTGGCCAGTTCAGCCCAGACCATGACAGCATCTTTGCCAGCATTGGTAACAAGAAATAGTGCTCTGTTCGTCTGAACAAAATACAGCGCTCCCTAAACAAACGGTAATTCAGTATCTTCCTCTGCAGTGAATGAATCCATAACTACTAGGCTGTGACAAAATGCTTTAGGACCAAAAGGGTGCATCTGAAGCCTGGGTGTGCAAAGCATATCATGTCTGTAGGTGCTTTATAATCTTAACATTCTTTCAAGTTCTTCTGTACATGCAATGCATGCTTAAAATCCTGCTTTGGAAAGCAAGTTTGTAGTCATTTGTATTTCTGTTGTAGTTAAACTGACAAAATGTTTTGTGTTTTCTTTTTTTTTTTCTGAGAAAATGAAGTGTGAATATTCCATTAAGGTCTGATCTCACCCTTCTTACAGCTAACTTGTAGTATAACCCTGTTACCTGTGCTCTAAGGCTGTTTGTAAGTTTACTCAAATCTCAAGTATTTAAAGCTTTTGACCAGGAAGATGATGAAATTTGTTCTGTTGGATAATGAATTTATAGTAAATTGTATCTTTAAATAATTTAATTTCTTGGTTGCATCTGAAAGAAATTTGGTAAAGTTCTGAAATGAATCATTTTGGTGTTCTCACTGTGTGTCTAGTAGTAGCAACACTGCTCATGAAGCTTCATATAATCAGACAGGGATACTTAAAGTAGCCTAGGTTAGGTCTAGATTTAAATTTTTAAAGCTTCTTAGATTAATTGCTCAACTCTTTTCTAATGAATGGTCTATTTGCAGCAAGTACTTCCTTTAACTAATTGGAAAGGTGCTACTGAAATTCATTGGCTGCATCTTCCTATAGATATAGCATGGGACATTCTAGTATTTTAAAGTGTACTATAATAATTTGACTGAAATATGTATTTCTGTTTAAATTTTTCAGTCTGCAAATGTGGAGGCCCAGTGTGCAGGTGTCTCAGAGGATAACACCCGTTTGCCAGCAACCAGTCAAGGATATGTTTTACCAGAAGGAAAAATCATGCCAAACACAGTCTTTGTTGGTGGAATTGATATAAGGGTATTACATACTTTCAATTGCTTAAGATAGCTATAGGGCACTTTGGTGGTAAGGAAATGGGATTTTAACTCCTGGGTTGTTGTTTTTTGTTTGGTGCTTTTTTTTTTTTTTTAATGTGTCTTTACCAATCTTGAGGTATTGTGGTGTCATGAGAGAATTTTGGAACACACGAGTAACTTTAGTTCTTACAATAGTGGAAGATGGGTTTAAAAATGGTACTGGCTGCTTTAAATCAGTTCTGAACAGTCAAATGTATTTGAAGAGGTTTAAGACTTTGTTTCTTTTAGATGAATGAGGCAGATATTCGGACTTTCTTTGAACGATATGGTACTGTGAAAGAAGTGAAAATAATCACTGACAGAACTGGTGTTTCCAAAGGGTGAGTAGAATGAATAGTTGTTTAAAGCTGCTGTTTATGTGGACATCATTTGTCATAGATTATATGAGCAGCTACTTAGCAACACACTTGACATGCTTAAGCCTCAACGTTAGCTGCAGTTTTCTATTGTGAATTAAAACTGTGAAACCTGTAAGTCTAGATTGCCACTAAATTTGTATGATCTTACAAAGAACAGCCTGATTTTTTTCTAACTTCTGTCTCTTCAGAGGAGAGAGGGTTATTGTCACTTAACCAGCAGAAACAAAGCTTGAAACTTGTCTTTCGTAGGACTCCTGATGGCTAGAGTAGTTAACAATCTGGAGAGAGTTCAGGCTGATTAAGAGAAAGGAGTAGATTTTTTTTTCAGGGCAATGGGACTGTACTCTTCTGATACTCGGGGATAAGTTACAGAGAAAACAACCAAACTCGTTTGGGTGAAGAGTGAAACTAAGCAAGTGAACAAAGCTGAAGCAAGGGAAGTTCCCATTGAATATAGAAAAATTCTGAGTTGTCCATGGTGAAACATTTGAATAAGGATGTGTAGGACCTTAGTTTGAGTTCTGGGGAAGCTCTCCTAGTTTGGACATTATTCCTGCTTTGAGAAGGCCTCACCTTCTAGAGGTTCCTTCCAGCCCAATTTTTCCTTAAGATTCTATGAGCAGATCCTAAAAAGTCACATTTTTTTTCTTAGGTATATGTAGTAATGCGTGAGCTGGGAATCTGTGTTATTTCCTCGTATCCCTTGCTAGTTTTCATGGTGAATTCTGATGTGCCATTATCCAGTGTACATTCTGAGTGTTGATGATGAATTGGCATACTCCACTGATGGACACAACTGTTCCTATAATGCTCTGAAATGATCTTCATTTTATAGACTAGATAAACTGGAGGACAGTGAAATAAATTGAAAAACTTCTTCAAGAATCACTTCTCCCACTGGTGTCACTGTTCCTGTAATGCCTGCTTTTATCCAAACCTCTGTAGTAAATACAAAATGTGAATTCAGATCTTAAAATGTAGGGATTTTTTTACTTTCTGAGTTAGTAATATCAACAGTAGTGCTTGTTTTGAGTAGCTGAATTGGAAAAATAGCTGCCTATATCAATTTCATATTCTAGAATCCGGCATTCGGTTCCTTTCATCTGGTGCAGTAGTATATGCTGCTAGTTAGCAGTAAATACATTTTCATGCTGACTTGTAAACTAATGTCCTACATGCTACTTTTGGCATGCAATATAATGTGCCTGCCATATATGCTGTTAACTGGTCATGTTCAAAATAATTTAGCAAACAAATCAAAATCTAGTTACTAATAACATGTTTGTTTTTTTTTTTTTCAGGTATGGATTTGTATCTTTCCTGGAAAATGTGGATGTTCAAAAAATAGTAGAAGTAAGCACTTTGTCTAAATTATTTGAAGAAGTTGATATATGAAGGCTGGAGACATGTTCAGGGGAAACCAAGTCATCTACCCTGTAGAGTAAACTAGGACAAGGAAAATAGGACTGCCCAAAAAGTAAACTTGCTAAAAAATCTCTACTGGTGGTAGAATCTTTGTGTATTTACTTAAGAAACAAAATTAGTTTTAGCCTTGCTGTGCTTGAATGTCTCATGTCAATGTATTTCTGGTCGTTCTCATTAATTTATATGCTTGAAAGGCTTGTGTGTTTTGGCTGCTTGCTTTCTGTATTGGATGATTGTCATAGAATGCTTGTGCTTATCGCAGATACATAGACCTGTCAGCATTATTATCAGGAATAAGAGAGAAAACAGCATTAGTTTTTTTTACTTAAGTCTCATCAGTTGAAGTTCTGTTTCTCTCTTGCAGTATTAGTGCATTTGGATGTTACGCGGAGTGCAAGTATTAAAGTGTTCTTTACTATAAGATGCAGTTACTTGCATGTCGTATGGTTTTCCTGTAGTTCACACAGGAGATAAAGGGGTGGAACTGTTACAGCTCTTCAGTTCAGTATCAAAGAAACTTTAAATTTCAGCACTTACAGCCACATCTGTTACTTGGTTCTGATAGACTTCAGAAGGTCATAAACCACTGACAAAGCTTCCCCCCCCGCCCTTCTCCCCAAACTGAGTGCAATAACTGAAAATAACATGTATTGAAATACTTACTTCTCTGAAGTCTCTGCCTCAGAAAACTCCGATGTCTCTGGAGGATGAACAATCTCTTGTTTGCTTCTGAAGCTCTCAGATAGGGAAGTAGATCTGAAAGACAAATGCAGATAAATGTGCCAGGCACAAACTTAGTGCTCCTGTAATATGTTCAGATGTGTTTGCTGGCTGTCCAGCTCCTTAGGAGGGGAAGAGAACATGTTTGAACAAAGTGGAGAGCATTGGAACTCCAGCAAGGGTTTCTCGATTATCACGAAAAGATTTCAAAAGCTTGCTGTTCTTAAACTCTTATGGTAAGCTGACAAAAATACTGCTGTATTAACAGACTTTATCTGAGAATACTTTTTTTTTAACTATGGGTTACGTTTATTATACTAGATCAGTGTGGAATGCTTGCTCTGAGGCAACAGTCTCTGTAGACACCTCTTGAGTAGCATTGTCATTTGAGCCATGTATATTTCTGATTTCTGTGTGGATTTCTTTGAAACTAAAAGCCCTCAGTGTATCTCTCTTAATATGGAACTCACTGATGTGACTTTGTATATCAGAGGTCTTGGAAAACCCAGAGGTATATGGTGGACTTTCTTTTCAGTGCAGATTTCAGGTGTACAGGCAATACAAATTATTGTGCCTTGTCAGGAAGAAGCATGTCTAGATAGAAATCACTTTACAAAGCAGTTGGCTTTGGGGTGGGGTGGAAAAAGGGGAAGAATGAACATCTGCATTTTAGAGCTCAAGTTGTAAGCTGGGTTCACCTCACTAAACCATTTTAGGCATTATCCGTACTGAGTGGTCACAATGTTTTATGTAAATGAACAAGGTAGAGCCTCTCTATGGTTAGAATCACTCTAGATGTCTGTGTTTATCTGCCTAGGTCTGTAGCTTTGTGCAACCTGAAAGTATTTTTATTCTGATTTAGGTCTGATTCCATTTGTTAACTGCACTCTGGTCCAGAGTGAACCTGTTTGCAGTTCAGAACAGAAGGCTACCCTCTGCTTTGAGGGCAGGCCTGTCTTCTAAGAGCTCTCATTGCTGAGGTGGAAAGGTGATTGCATGGTTCTGGGCACAACAGGATTGCAGGATCAACTGAAAAATAAGCACCTGTCAAACTGGTCAGGGTGTTTCACGTTTCCCCCTCACACGTTTGTTTCTATCAGTATGAGAAGATAATAGATAGGACTTTTTTTTTCTGCTTATTTTTATAATCAGCAATGAAGTTGCTGTTACTTGCTCAAAGCACTTACTTCAGCAGAAATGGGAGAAAAAGCTTTTTGTGATGTATCTGTTAAGATTGCAAACTGTGTATTTTCTGAAGCAGAAAAATCTTTTGTGTTGCATGAGATAGTATTAGAGAATCTAGATAGACAATGTATCTGCATCTGATTTTAATACTTGGTACTAAATTTGTGTTAATTGGGGTAAACCAAATCTTTCACTTTTGATTTGCAAAGCATTTGTAAACCCCAATGTAGCCCTCAACTGTAACAGAGTACCTACTTTAGGTAGTGTCATGTGTGCTCTACACATCTTCATAGGAAGGTAAACATGTTTCTTGTCACCATCTTGGCAGAGAATTTGAGATCAAACCCAGATGTGAATTCTCTTTTGGGAGTTTTGTGTGGAGAAATTCCTTAGCACCTGAATAACCATTAATCTGCTTAAATCTATGTATTAAAATGATTTTCTATACTCCAGACTTCAAATGTAATCTTGTAGAGAACAAAATCTTACAGGCCCTCTTCTACAGTCAGTCCCAACTGGACCTTGAGGCATAAGGTTTCAGCATGCATCTATTGGGAAGTGTTCTAGTCTTAAAACTAAGCAGTTTTGCTGAAGAACACAATTCAACTTCTGCAGGGAGGGAGGGTGCTTCAGATTCTTGTGTGCTTTTGTTATGGCCCCAGATACTGTGCTTGATTGTTGCAAGTCTGAAATCCTGCCTTCTGTGTGAGCTAGCAGAACTTGCTGTGTGAGTTGGGCAGAACTTGCAGAATGCGAAGTGCTTGTATTCCTGGGTTTGGGTGAACATGTGAACCATATTTCAGTTTCACTCTTTCTTGATTAGTCTGTCTGCTGCATAGATGCTTTGGCCGAAAAAAGCTGTGAAATAACAGCGTGTTTGTTGGATGTTCTGAAAGAATGCATGTGAAAATTTCTCTAGAGAGAATACAGTAGCATGCAGGTAAACAGTAGTGCTTAGACAGCCTTCCGTTTCCTTTAATACTAGGTGAACAGCTTCTAACTTGTTACGTGAAGCCTGTTAGGAAGTTTGTGGGAAGGAAGGTAAGTCGTGATATAAATAGGGTTTCAAGGGAACCTAGGCTATGGTAGCTCTACAGTAATATCCTTACTGAGGCAATAATAGTTTGAATCTGTGTGTATAGAACTGGAAGGCTGACAGTCACTAATACATAGTTGCAAACGGCTAGTAGTGCTTGTTGCTATTAAGGCAAGTGATACATAAGAGGTTTGGAGAGTCAGTGAGTAGGCAAAAGGGTGTGCTGAGAGCATTGCAGGAAATTAAAGTTAAAAGGTGCAAGGTGTTGAGGTGGGAGAGGAGAATGGAGGCTGTTGAGCCTGTATGTGAGTTGATGATACTGTGGTGTAGCAGCAGAGTACAGTCTCTTTAAAGTCAAACGAACCACCTACCTCACTGATTCCCCAGCTTACTGAATAACCTGTCTTTCAGTCACAAATCAACTTCCATGGCAAGAAGCTGAAACTGGGGCCAGCGATTAGAAAGCAACAAAACTTATGTAAGTATATATAAACAAATATGTTCATATTACAAGTATATATTACCAATTTGTTTTTACTTAATTATACATCAAAATTCCTGCAAATCCTTCTTATGTGATGGACTATGTATCTTACAATTAAACTTCAGTTCTGAATTTTGTGACCTCACTAGTAGTGTGATGTTGCGCAGTTTTGATAGTAAAACTTAGGTTGGTAGCATAATGCAATACAGTTTAATGTTGAGTTAAATTCAGAAGTCAAAACACTTAAGTTTTTTTTGCAGCTTGAATTCTGATTATTAATGAAATACATGTGAAAATGTCTTAATACTTTATTTTTTCTTTGCTTTAAAACAAGGTTCTTATGTGCATCCCAGACCATTGGTCTTCAATCCTCCTGCACCACAGTTCCATAGTGTATGGGGTAATCAAAATACAGAGACATACATGCAGCCTCCAGCTGTAATGAGCCCAGTAACACAGTATGTTCAGGTAAGGCTGTTCGTGCCACTTATTTTCAGTCATAATTGTGTATTTTTGAAGGTGCAAGCACACACAACTTCAGGAATATGTATCGAGATTCCAGTCTTATCTTACCCGCTTATTGAGGAAAGTAATATGAAAGTAAGAAGCACCCAACTTCAAACCACTTTAAAAGAATGCCAACAACTTTAAAAAAAAAAAAATTCAGTGTTATAATCTCTTTATAAAGCAAAAGACAGGGAAATAATTTTTGTTTTGAGAACGAGAAAACTGTTGAAGGTTAAATGAAGATTTAATTAAATAATAGTTCATAAGTGATCTTGTTACTTGTCACAGATGCACTTCAAAAATCAAATGCATCCAGATACTTAATATACTGCTGCCCTGCTTCAGAATAAACCACAAACTCTAAAAATGTATTTTTTTAAAACAAGTATGGAACCAGAAGTTGGCTCTAGTACTTTTTTTTATAATCCTCCTAGCCAAATAAATTCTTGTTTCTGAACTGCTGTTGTGTCTTTGTAAGAACACTGTGTTACAGCATCAGCTGTTAACAGCTGTGACCGGTACATTATGCCTACAGGAAATCACTTTGTTGGTACTTAGATAAGCATTCTTACTGAGGTGTAGGCAGAGTACTTCTGGCCTTGTTATGAATCCTGTAATGTGAATAGAAGGGTTTCCAAATTATACTCTCTTCCTGTATGAACCCTATATGATACGGCAATACAACAGGGCAATATTAATTTCAAACTGATTCTGTTTTGTATATTTTCTGAAGCAAATGAAGATGAGCATACTGCAGTGACTCACAGAAATATTTTTTTTCTAAGGCAGTTTGATGATAGTAGTGCTCTTGCTGATTCTCTGTTGGGAGAGTGAAATAGTGTAGGAGGAACCGATTCTCTTAAATGCTGGAATATGCCTTTAAATGTTCTCTGAAGAAGCTGAGAAGGTTCCTCAAAATACTTGCAGTGAAGACATGCTGGGAAACTTTTGGAATTGCAATACTTAGCTTGCCTTTGACTTCAAGAAACTAGTTTTCAGGCTGTAGTCCATTGCATCATGGTAGATGCTCTGTTTCAGAAAGTTCATGGGATGAGTTGTATTTCTGATGAAAGGACTTAAAAGATGAGCTACAAGCAGATAGGGGATTTTTAAATATGTAATACACTTAGAATCCTGCTTTCTTCAGATTTTTAGTGCCTGAAGTGTTGAAGCCCCATGGGAAATGTGTAAAGGCTGCTTTTAAATAATGAAGGTAGTCTGAAACAGGAACTGAAATAACAACGTGACTACACACTTCTAAAAATATGCTTCTGGCTTTATAAATACTTTTACAATTATCTTACTTTTATCTTGCTTCAAACTTCCATTTTTAAAAAAAAGCTTTATTTTGCAGACATATCCATACAGTTCACCAGCTTTATTGATACAGCAGCAAGTTCCTGTAGGATATCAGCCAGCCTACAACTATCAGGTATGTAGTTCTTAAGTAGCAGCAGAAAGGGTGTTTGATACCTAGTAAAACTTGAATGGAGTGAACAGTGTTAACTGGACTATGATCTTTCTGTGAATTCTATTTCTCTTCAGCTCCTGCTTCACAGAAATCAAAAATAAAAACAAAATTAGTGATCTTATTATTCTAATGTGATGAAAACTGTTGAATAACTTAGCATACTTTTTTTAGTTTGACTTTTTTTTTAATACACAATAGTAAAACAGCTTCTGAGTTAGCAGAAACTACATGGATCAGTAATACTTTTTTTTTTTTGTGGGAAGGAGCTTTGCATTTGTGCGTGCTACAATGCAGGCAGTTGATGCTAGTTACTTAAAATAATCACTGAGTCTTGCCAGATTATATAAATATGGGATGTATATTAGAGAGGGGATGTGCTCTTGAGCTCTAAAAGTGCCTGGGAAGGCACCTAGCTAATAGTAATTTTGAAATAAGTCAGTAAGTCCTGTTACTGAAACTAAATAGAAGTTTAGTAACTGGAAGTAACTAGAGATTTGAGATTTTTCAGTGTGGCTGTTGTGATTTTCCCTTTATCTTCCTAATATTTAGAAATCTTATTTTTATTTTTTTTAAAATATGAATGATAAGAGGAAGGAGGTAGATGGATTTGTAGATGACCTTGTGCTAAACACTACGTGAGGTACACATGAAAAAGCTGTCTTGCTGGACAGAAGACTGTAAACTACTGTTTAATGAAAAATCCAGACATGAAATTTTATAAATAGTGGCTCTTTAAGAGCAGTTACTTGCCTGTGTTGGAAAAGAATGAATAAAAGCTGTTTTTTGTCCCAATTCTTGTTTCAGGTTCAACCACAATGGCTTGCTGGGGAGCAAAGAAATTATGTTATGCCTCCGGTAAGTCTACAAAGTTGAACTTCTGGAACTTTGTCTTCTCAGTTCGCACACTGTTTTGACAGCTTGACACTTAAAAAAAAAAAAAAAAAAAAAAATNTGTATGTAATCTGGTCTAAGCAAGTCTGTAGCTGCTGACAGAGTAGGCAGTTGTTTAGGATTTCCATGCCGTATGCCATGGTGTTTCTTTAGGAGCTGTCTGGCAGAACAGAACTACCTGTTTTATGACATTACTCCATACATTTTGGTCACAGAATCCTGGAATTTTAACATGAACAGAAGAGGTTTTTCATGAAAAGTTGAAGGAAAAATAAGTGGTGACGTGATGCACAGTCCTGAGTTACAAGAGCTGTATAATATTACTGCTTAGTGCTCCAAATCTTTTAAAAACTTAAAAAGCCTCAAAATACTCTGCTTTGCAAATACTGGTTTGGGTTTTTTTGGCTCCTTCCAACAGCCTTTTTAAATGACTTGCCAGTCTGCTACAGACTGTAGGTGGTGCTGATGGCTTCTAAAGAAATTACTTTTACATGAGTAACATCCACAAGAGGAAAAAATATCGTGTATTTCTTTAACAGTGTTGGAACTCAAACTTGCATCTTGGGCATCGTTGTTCTTTGGGTGTAATCTTGTGTTTATTGAGTATGGTTTCTATTAAGTGTTTAAAAGCTGTAATACTTAATTTTCTTCTGAACAGTATTCTTTTAAGTTAATTCCCAGCAGATGGCTGTAGAAGGTGTGGAAGGTAAATGGGTGAAAAATGAAGAAAATGGAACTCTGTGCATATATACTGCTTCCTGCATGCATCTGATGATTCTGTCTCTAATCATATTAGAACAATACTTTATTCCTGCTTGTTTCCAGTCGTGTGCTAAGCTTTACTTTTAGCTTCTCAGTAGAGAAACGGTGTTTTTTTTTTTTTCATGGGAAGTCTGTATTTCTGTTAGTGAGAATTACCTTTGCTTTAATGGGGAAGAAACAAAAGAGTTCAGAAGTCACTGGAATACTTGGCTTGAAATAATTTTTGTTGAATAACATCCATGAACATGATACAGCTGCAGTATAACACTTAACAATTAAATGGTAGCAAGACAAATAGTTCTAAAATGGCTTGTGCTTTTCTAGACCTTTTTACATTTAAAAAATTAGTATGTTGGCATGAAGGAAGCTTCAAACAAGAAAAACTGGATAGAGGAAAGCAGCTTCTTGGAAGGGCATTAGTAGTAGATGTTTTGCTTCCTCTTCTTCCATTTGATTTTAGTGTTTAATCTCTTGAAGTTCCATGCTGGTTGTCTACAATTCTCAGTGAATGCCTTTATTGCTCAATATGCTTGACAGCAAAAGCCATACATGGAGGAAGTAGGTTGAGGAGCTAAAATCAAGAGTGATTACAGTGGGAGAAAAGACATTTATTAGAATATATACTTTTTGGAAGGAAGTAGAACTGTCTTAATAAAACAGATCAGGATACAGTATTTTCTCCACTCATGAAACTTATCAAAAGTGTGAAGATAAAGCTGGCATAGTTTATGGATAGGTGAGGACCAATGACAACACAACTGTGTGTGTTTTCCCAGTGTTACTGAAAGACCGCAATATTTAAACCATACAGGTTTACACTTCAGTAAGCTATCACTGCACTGAGGATCCAGAACTTATACAGACAGAATGTGTTGTCCCAGAGCCCACGCAGTCGTCTACTAACAGTCCACAAAAGGTAAGTGCTTTCTCAAAACTTTAATGTTTTTTTGTAATAAAACCTATTCCTAGAAATTTGCATATAAGGATTATGTGGCTTGGTGAAGAGGACCTCTGACCAGTATCATAGAAACTAAGGTTATAGCAGCTGGCTAAAGCGGCATCTCAATCCACTGGATGTGATTTCTGTGTACAACTTCAGAAGCCTCGTGTGTTTCCTTGAAACTATTATATTAGTCCTTGTCTATAGTGCTGAGGGCTGTATAAAATGTATGTTCTACTTCATTAAGTACAGTAATATTTTTAAGTGACAAGGCTTTACTTAATCTGCTGAGAATTTCAAGGGGAATTGCAGGTACTAAAAAGCAGGTTAGGTAGCACTACCTGCTGTCTGTCGCAGATTTACTTTAAATTTCCAACATCTGAATTGGTAATGTTTTACTCCCTTCTTCACTTTTTGTGGAAGGTGAGCCCAGTTTGGCCAACAGTAAGCTCTGAATTCAGTTTTCTGAATGAGATTTCATTTTTCAGCTATTGGCCTATTCCACAACTGTATTGGTGTGTCACTGGTCAGAACTATTATGTTGTAACATCTAAGGGTGATAATGAGTTACCAAGATGAAAGACTTAAAAAAAAAAAAAAAGGCAAGACAAAAAGCTCAGGAAACATAAGGTAGTTGAGAGGAATCCTGAATGGGAAGTAAACCCTGTGACATGCTCTCATTGATAGTAGTGGGGTAACTAAGATCATCAGTATTGTTGGAGATGTACCTATAACTGTATTTCAGAAGTCTGTGGACAGGAGCATACAAACAGTAGTATCTTGTCTGTTTAATCCTGAGAACCGTCTGAGGAACACCTTTGTATCACAAGAAGACTATTTTAAGGTATGTAGTGAAAGCAAAATTAAATCCATTAAAACACAACTGACCTTCAATTTGTTCACCTACAGGATACCATAAAGATGAAGGGATTAGTATCTGGAATGCCATTTGAATTTTTTCTATCTTGTACATACTCCAAAATGTATGGGTTTGGCTCTCAGTTGTGTAATGCTGGAAGCAAATGTTGAAATCAGATTCAGTGGATTTAATCAAGACTGCATAAAAAAAAAAATGGAACAGTCAACTCACAGGCACTTAGAGCATAAGACTGGCTAATCACTTCTCAATGACAAATCGCTGAAAGGGCAGTAGGTTACTCCCTAGCTTGGATAGAGGGTGTTGAGTTTGAGCATTGATAGTCTTTACACCAGTTAAGTTCCACTGTGGATGGTGGCTCTTTATACTTTGTGTAAAAATATTTATACTTTAACCAATAAACCGTAGTCCAGGTTGGTAGCTGGTCATCATATTTTTGCTGTATGTGTTCAGTCTTTGTAGAATTGCAGTTTCTGATTACATTCCAAGTGGAGTTTAATTTCTGTTTATTAATGTTGTATTTGACTTGTCTGTCCTTTGAAAAAAGGAAGCAATGTGAACTAGGCACATGTACTTTGAAGCAGGAATACAGCTTCTGTATTCCTGCTGTTTTGGAGGGGGTTGAATAGGGTATAGAATGTCTTGAGGTAATTTTCATGAAACTTCAGTTGCTTTATTCTGGTTATCTAGAAATTTTTTTCCTGTCTCTTCTCCTATCCCATTTCAGGAGAGGAAGGCGCATCACTTCAGAAAAGGAAGAGCAGTACTCAAAAGTGTTTGATCAACAAAGACTTGAAAGTATCTAAATTCATTAACTTAATGTTATACAGTTCAGTTTAGCAATGTATGCAGTATAACCTTTTTCAAAAAGTTGTGTCAAGTTGAAGTTTTGTGTTCCTGTTTTGCCTGTTCCAATACAGTTGTTTATGCTTGAGTAGTTTGAAGTTGTAAGAGTTGACGAGCTTCCAGGTTTTATTAATCACTTGCATGCTTCCCCTGATAACCAGCTGGAATGTTAAAGAGTTTACATGGGAAAAACACTCTTGGTTTGTTTGCATGTGAATTTTCTTCTGAGCTTTAAGATACAGTTTGCATGTTACACTTAGTTTTTCTTAAACCACAATTTAAGTGACTAATACTGACCAGTTACCTCTTACAGTTTAAAAATGGAACCAGTTTTTTGCCCAAGAGGTTGTGTTTTAAAATGGAGCTCTTAATCAGTGGAACAGAAGATGTCAAGTTGTAACTCAGCTGAAGCCCTTTAAGTCCTGGTTGCCTTTAGACTACATAATCAAACGTGGTTATGTTCTTTAATGACAGTTTATGTACCTGCAGTCTTGAGCATCACTACTAGTTTTGGGAAAGTAATTAAGAGAATCCTAAAATTCCTATGTGTAACTTAAGATGCGAGAATGTAATTAGCTGTATTGGCTACTCGGTAGAGTATGCTTTTTTACTTGAAAAATTTTAGCAATACCTGTATGTTAAAATTGTGAGAAAATACTGCATTTAAAATATGCCTTTGTTATGTGATGCAAACTGTTAATCAAAGAATATCTGTAAGCTTATTTTAATAATTATGTAGATTTTAGTCATGTGTTGTGAAATAATTAAAATAAATTTTTATTTTGACTTGGCTTCCCAAACTTCTAGTGACATGGTAATACAATACTTGTTGATTTTAAGCTACCTTGAGAAAGACAGCATAATGAAGAATGTTGAACCTATTGAAGATTATTACTCTATATGAGAATTCCACTTACTAAAACTTAATTTTGTAGTAGTTATTAGCTGCAGTTTTGAAAGAGTAGAACTGAGAAGTGTATTCAGACTTGCATGTATGTTGGGTCCTAGTCTACCTTTCTCCTCTTGTTCCCAACAGCTCATCTCTCCAGACTAAAAGGGAAATTGTGCCTCTTGTTGAGGATGTATATGTGAGTTTGAATAGGATTGCATGTCCTGCTTCAAATTTCTGGAAGATTAAGAAGTAGTAATGGCTGAGAAAGGACTTGACTAGAAGTAGATGTTAGTGAAATGTATAATGACAAGGGAACTGAGTTGGTACCAACCTGCACATTTAAGGGAATATGGCTGCAGCATGAAAAATGTCCATTGACTGCTTCTCAGGAGTGTTCTGGATAAAATTTTATTAAGGTGGGGGAGAGGGTAATAGAAATTATTATAGGTTTTGGACCCACTTTATGGAAATTTTACCAGTGTTCTGATAATGTAAATTGATCTAAAAGGCCAAGCTGATAATTCCTTCTCTGCTCACTTTTCCATGTCACTAAAGATACCGTGTTGTGTTCCCATAATACTAATTTACCATGTTTTTCTCAGACTACTGTTAAAAGATAGTAGCTTGATTATACTTCTGCATTACTAGCTTCTTTAAGTGTTCTTTTTAACTTTACACAGTTAAACTCTAGATTTTTCTTTTCTAAAAAAAAAAATCATTGAGTTTTCTGAATATCAGGAATCTTTCCTTGGCAACTTTAAGTACCTAAACAGCCTGCTCAAGCTGTTAAAGCTGTGATGTCAGTTTATTGATAAAGGTAATTCTTTCTTTGCAAATGCAAATTTCATTTTGGCTTAATGTTCTAGTTGGCTTGATTGCCCCGGGATGTATGTGAGGCTTTATGCTGTAGCTATAAGAAAACATGAAGTGCCTATGTGTAGTTTTCCTTGAAGAGTCTCAATGCCAAAAGAAGATAAAGCAGAAGATATTTACATGGGAGTGCATATTTTATGTTTATTTGACCAAGTGTTACCCATAGAACCATCTGGTGAGCGAGTTGATTGTTCAGTAGGTTTGAAATGGTGATGCTAGATATGAACTGTTCTTGCAAGCATGCTGAGAAGGCTTATCGTGGTGAAATGCATAGCCCAGGCCTTATGAGTGCCATTTATTTTCTCTTCCATTAGATTATGTTGTGCTGCTTTGTTAGCAGTTTCTCACCTGTAGGAAACCAATTCTTTTTATTCCCATCTGGGAATTGTACGTTTTGCGGCATATGCCAGTAAAAGTAACAAGTTATAACTAAGAACATGCATTTTTAATGTTCTTTTGAAGTACCCTATAAGCATAACACAGAAACAGTAGGTAAATCTCTTTTGTGGTATATTCAGAAAGTTGAAACATCTGTTTAATATGGCTGTAGCTGAAGGCTTTTCCAAAAAAGGTGCACAAGTGGAGCTTTTTGCAAATTTGTACCTCTTGTATTACTACATCAAGTGGACGGTGTTACATGTGAACTAGTAGGCTGTAGTGGGGTCTCGCGGGTCTGCCTTTGCTTTTACGTACATTCTGTGTGAGACCCAAAAGCATGCCAGTGTCCTTAAATAGTAAGACAGCTTTTTGTCAGAAGAAACAGTTGTTTGGACAACATAGAAAAATGCAATGCTTGCAGTTGTTTGGTATTACAGAGCTTTGACACTTGTTTTATGGTTCTTGCCTGAAGTGTCCCAGTGAGCTACTTGGTGCTGTGGCCTTTTCATACTTTTTTTTTTTTTTTTACAAGCTTTGCCACTTGACAGAATTCTTGGAATGAGACAGCCAGCCAGATGGTATTGTTGGATCTCCATTAGAATGATTGTCTGGCACAGACACTAATTCCCTGTCAAAACGGAAATATTTTTTTCCTTCTAGGTATTTGTGTGCTAAACCAAGATGCTAAATTCTGTCTTGCATGAAGGTGATCTGGTCTTGGAACACTACAAAGAAAAACAAAATTATTTTCCTTCACTTCTATTTAACAGGGTTTTCTGTTGCATGCCTTAATAGAACAGGTACTTTTAAAGTCCTCTAGTTGGCATACAGCGTACATTCCTTGCAGGAATGACTTGGTAGATCAGTATTTTAGCATAGATGTTGTATAACTGAAAAGCTTTGTCTGCCATTTTCTATGTAGCTGAGAAGGTATAAAAAAAAAAAAAATCCAGGCTGTAAACAGTAAGTATTGGGGCTTCTTCAGATGAAATGTGCATCTCAAGAAAAAGCTTAAGTACGTTCACAACCTAGATGGATTCATACTTTTTCATTCCTACTCTAACATTTGGGGTGAACTTCACTTTAAAAACTTTCACTGTAAATTCTTAAAGAAAGAAGGCACCAGCTGATTTTACAAAGGCCTTTGTATTGCCTCAGTGACTGTCCTGGCTTTAGCTGCTGTGAATAAATTAAAAGTTTTTTTTCTGGTGATGTGAACTTCTGTGTACTTGATGCTCAAGACAAACATGAAAAAGGGTTGTTCATTCTTTTAGCTTAAGTTTGGGAGGCTCTAGTAAGTACAGTAATGAGGACAGGTTTTATGTTTTAAAATGTTACTGTAAAATATGTCAGAGCTGAAAATAAATATCTTTATGCAGTAACTGTTTTAGGACCAGCAGCATAATTAAAATCCCAAAAACTCTCAAAACCTCTGAATATGTCATTCAGTAAAGATGTGATATATTTCTGATGTAGTAGAATATTAGAGGTACTGCTTGTAAGACAGTGCTCTACCTATGGGCATGCAACACTGCTACTCTTTTGGGGGAGTTGTGTTTGTAATCTTGCCCTCTAAGTGTTAACCTGTTCTTACTGGTACTTCCGTAAGTCAGGTGTTGAGGGTTCAGTGGATTGTTGAACTATTGAGGAGGCTGCTTTCCTTTCCCCCTACTCCATTCAAGGTTAAGTCTGGCCTTACCCTTTATATGCTTTCTGTCTTAGATTTAGAGGACTAGTATTTTGCCGAGTGGTGACACTTTTTGTATGGAACAAACTCAACCAAATGTTTTTCCCCTTTATTTTGTGCTGGTTCCGTTAGTACACTATGAATGGGTGTTCAGCTTCTTGTGAAGTCTTCCTAGAGCAATTCAGCACTAGAACCACAAGTTAATAGAGGTTGTTCACTTGCTTCCCTGGGAGAAAATTGGTGCTTAGAACTGTAAAATCATAGAATAGTTTGGGTTGGAAGGGACCTTTAAAGGTCATCTAGTCCAACCCCCCTGCAATGAGCAAGGACATGTTCAGCCAGATCAGGTTCTTCAGAGCCCTATCCAGCCTGACCTTGAATATTTCCAGAGAAAGTGCACCTGCTGCCTCTCTGGGCAACCTGTTCCAGTGTTTCACCACCCTCACTGTAAAAAAAATTTCTTCCTTATATCTAGTCTTAATCTATCCTCTTAGTTTAAAACCATTGCTTCTTGTCCTATTGCAACGGGTTCTACTAAAATGTTTGTCCCCATCTTTCTTATAAGCCCCTTTAAGGACTGAAAGGCTGCTACAACGTTTCTGCAGAGCCTTCTCTTCAGGCTGAACAACTCCAACCCTCTCAGCCTTTTCCCATAGGAGAGGTGCTCCAGCCATCTCATCACTTTGGAGCTCTGAGCACAGGAAAGGCACAAGAACAGGATGCAGTACACCAGATGGGGTCTCACCAGAGTGGAGAAGAGGGGCGGAATCGCCTCCCTTGGTGGGGGGTGGCGGGATAAGGGTTTTTGCCTGTAGCAGTTCATAGGGTCTTAAATAGCTGAGCTGTACAGCCATGCAGTTCTTGCCCTGAGCTAGCTTTAAATTCAGTGTAGAAAGCAGGTCAATGATTAAAACGGGAGTGGCTTCTAGGCATCACTTGTCTCGCTTGTTATGATGCACTTAAAACATGGGAAGGGCATCCTACATGCACATGATGGAATAATGTTTTGGGAACATGCTTGTAATTGGGATAGGCATACGCTTTCACCTCTGGCTTTCAGGAGGTTATTAAGGCAGCTAATACAATATGCATTTGTCAGGGGCTGTGTAACTAAACTGTAGAATCATTTGCGTTTGAAAGGGCCTTTAAGATCAAGTCCAACTATAAACTAAATACTGCTAAGTCCACCACTAAACCGTGTCCTGAAGCGCCACAACTATGTGTCTTTCTGGCAACTCCACCACTTCCCTGGGCAGCTTGTTCCAATGCTTGACAACCCTTTCAAGTGAAGAAATTTTTTATTAATATCTGATCTAAACCTCCCCTGGTGCAACTTGGGGGCATTTCCTCTTGTGCCATTGGTTCTTACTTGGGAGAAGAGACCAACCCTCACCTTGCTATAACCTCTTCCAGGTAGAGTAGATAAGGCCTCCCCTCAGCCTCCTTTTCTCTGGACTAAACAACCACAATTCCCTCAGCTGCTCCCCGTAAGACTTGTTCTCCAGCCCTCACCAGCTTTGTTGCCATTCTTTGGACATACTCGAGCACCTCAATGTGGTACTCATACGGAGGGGCCCAAAACTGGACACAGTATTTGAGGCGTGGCATCCCCAGGGCTGAGGAGGTGGGGGCGATCACTTCCCTAGTTCTGCTAACCACACTTCCTGATACAGGCTGGGATGCTGTTGGCTGCGTTGGCCACCTGGGTGCACTGCTGGCTTGTATTCAGCTGGCTGTTGACCGGCACCCCCAGGTTGTTTTCTGCTGGGCAGCTTTCCAGCCACTCTTCCCCAAGCCTGTAGTGCTGCATGGGGTTGTTGTGACACAAGTGCAGGACCCAGCACTTGGCCTTCCTGAAGTTTATACCATTAGCCTCAGCCCATGGATCCAGCCTGTCCAGATCCCTCTGTAGAGTCATCCTACCCTGAAGCAGGTTGACACTCCCACCTCACTTGGTGTCATCTGCAAACTTGCTGAGGGTACACTGGATCCCCTCACCCAGGTAATTGATGAAGATATTAAAGAGAACCAGCCCCAGTACCAAGCCCTGGGAAACGCCACTTGTGACCGGACACCAACTGGCCGTGCAGGCAGTTTTTTACCCAGCAAAGACTACAGCTGTCCAAGCCATAAGCAGCCACTTTTTCTGGGAGGACACTGTGGGAAACAGTGTTAAAGGCTTTACTTGTGTCCAAGTAAACAACATCCACAGCCTTTCCCTCATTCACTGTGTGGGTCATCTTGTCATAGAAGATGAACAGGTTTGTCAAGCAGGACCTACCTTTCATAAACCCATGCTGGCCCCATGTCTGGGGCCTGCTGTGTGATGGTGCTCAAGATAGTGTTTTCCACAACCTTCCCAGGCACCAAGATCAGAGTGACAGGGCTGTAGTACCCCAGATCCTCCTACTGGCCCTTCTTGTAGGTGGGCATCATATTTGCTAACCTCCAGTCAACTGGGATGTCCCCAGTTAGCCAGGACTGCTGATAAATTATGGGAAGCAGCTTGGCGAGCACTTCCACCAGCTCCTTCAGTACCCTTGGGTAGATCCTATCTGGCCCCGTAGACTTGTGTGTGTCTAGGTGCTGGAACAGGTTACTCACCATTTCCCCATGGATTATGGGGGCTTCATTCTGCTCCCTGTTCCTGTCTTCAAGCTCAGGGGGCTGGGTACCTGGAGAACAACTGGTATTACTATTTAAGGCTAAGGCAATGAAGGTACTAAGGATTTCCACCTTTTTGTCATCTTTTGTCACTATGTTTGCCTCCCAAGTCCAATAAAGGATGGAGAATCTACTGATTCTCCTTAGTCTTCTTTCTGTTGGTAATGTATTTATAGAAATGTTTTTTATTGTTTTTTACAGCAGTAGCCAGATTAAGTTCTAGTTGGACTTTGGCCCTTCTAATTTTCTCCCTGCAAAGCTTTGTGACATACGCTGTAAGTATCTTCCTTTCTCTTACGCACCTGCTAGGGTGGAAATCTCTGAAGGTAGTATTTTTAATAACTGGGAGAAAACCCTCTTCAGACTTAGCAGGATTCATAGGACAAAGCGCTTCACTGAGCAGCTGCCCAGTGGTTTGCAGGTAGGTGTCGTCTGCTACAGATGGTTCTTTCACTGTAGCCATTAGAGGGCTGTCGTGTTCAGTGCTACGTAAAAAGATCATGTGGTTTGGTGTTAAACACCAATTAAGCTAAAAGCATTGTCATTCAAGGTGTGTGTGTGTGTATATATATATAAGTATATAGACAAAACCTTACATTATGAATAAGATTTCCCTCACCGTCCCTGAAGTTATTTTGAGCAAATATGCAGGACTGGTTTGCATATGATACCAGAGTAAAAAATTTTTAAATAGGAAAAAGAAGTAGGTCTCTTCCTTTTTGTTAGATGTCTCACTTGTGCAGATAAAAGTTACTGTCACATCACTAAATGTTAGGAATGCTAATTGAGGTTGTTTGCTTAGTGCTCCTCATTCTACTTTCACTAGAATGGAGATCTTTATGCATATTTAAGCAACTTACTTGCTAAATCTCTTCTAAGGAAAAACGTTGCAGCAACAGATCTTTATTGATAAGACACTTACTGTAAATGCTGGACTTCATCTGTTTTTGATAGGGAGATAAGTCAGTGTGGTCTTTCTATTTGAAAGTTACAGTAGCTTTTGTAAAACTTAACTTGTCAGTTGTGCTTATTTCCTGACTTAGGAGACAGCCAGACACAGAAATATTTGTTTGCATAGGTGGCCTGTGGTAGTTTTGTTAATTACAAGTGCAATTCTGTTAACAGGTTGTAAAACCAGATTTTTCAAAGTAAAAGGATTGATAGTGGTGGGGGTTCAGAAATGGTATTTTAGTACTGTGCTGCCCATTAGTAAATTGTGAAGTCTGTGCTGATGAGCTTTGTTTTGCTGTGGTTTCTAAGGAAATGGTGCACAGCAGGTAAGAATGCTAGGCTGCTGGAAGATGGGGAGCTGCTGTGCTGTGTGACAGTTCCCACCAAAGCATGCTTTCTAACACTGAGATGGTACTAAACACATCTACTGCAGTGAAGGAAGCCTGAATACAGATTTTTGACTTCTCTTGCTACATGTAACTTGATTGTATTTGTTCAGCTTTTAATAAGTCTTCTAGGCAATTAAGTCCATGTGGGAATATCTGCAAGAGATTCAGGAGGCTTGAGCCTGGGGAGTCAGTGGATTGAAATAGAAGATAATCCTGGAGTTGGCACCTTGGCAAATCCTTGTATGTCCAGGCAAAGAACATTTTCTAGGTTCCTGTGTAAAGTCAGGGCCACAGCAGAAACATTTCGTGTCTTGGCATAGCTCAGCAAGTGTCTGGGTTGAGCCTGGGGGATGGACATGACAGGCAGGCACATCTGCTTCTGAAAGGTGCCTTATTTGTGCTTTTTCAAATTATTAAGGAGGTCCTAAACTCAGACCAGCACTAACTACAAGCAGAGCACCTTTGCCAAGTGAGGTAGGGTTACTACGTGACCAGGAGATTGTATGCATTCTTCAAAATAAGCTAAGCTTTAAAACTGTTCTTTCAAACAGCACTCTCAAGTAAATGAAACTGAAATATTTTTTTCATTATAAGCCGTGACTTCTGTCTCTTCTCCTAAACTCTTTGATCAATTTTTGAGAAACTATGCCTGAATATAACAGAGCCCAGTATGGTGACTAAGGTGGGCACAGCTGAAGGTGTAGGAATTCTTACAGACTAAAGGTGCATGAGGAGTTCACTGTTTTTGTAGTATTTCTTGTTCACATTATGCTTTGTAATATTTCAGTGTGGTCAGTCTGGATGGATATTAAAAATCTTAGTCCAAGGTCTCTTTTATAACCATCTAGGTTCTATTTCGTATGTTAATCTTCACACTGTGGTAGACCCAGCTGTGCAGTCCCATCTTCTACATAGAATTGTACCAGTTGCCATGACAGCGTATAGCTACCTACTGGTGACAGAATAATAGGCATGTGACTTCTTTGATAACTGTCACAATGTAATTTAGTCATCAGCCAGCAGGTGGGGCATTAAGCTAACAAAAACCTACAAAATACTATAATTTAAAAAACATTTCTTTTGGGGAACACTACAGTCTGTCTTTTTTACAATAAAAGCTGTCCATCGCAGCATGTAACAGTAATTTTGTAGGCAAATTAATTTCTGTATTAAAAAATGCAATGAAAACACTTCATAGTTTACCAAAGGTCATGTTACAACGCGTGATGGGTTTGGCAGAAAGGCAGGGTTTGTTAGCTGGTTTGACACTGATTCTGAGTATATTGTTAGGACAGAGGTGGGCACTCCACAGGGAAGCAGGACAGGGAAGTTTACACCACTGATGTATTCCATAGCTGAGAAATTCCTGTCAGCTTATTCATAACTCTTTTCAGTTCCTGTCTTCATTTGTGCAGTATTTGCAAATAAAATCCTTAAATTAACTTGACAGTATTTCAAAGGTATCTAAGTCCAAAAAGGCTTTGGTCCTCCTTTCTGTTTTCCAGTAAGTCTAGTTTATTCTACAATCCCAAGAATTTGAGAAATACAGAATAGTAAAAAGAAAAGCCTGTAGTGATAAAGTCATGGTTTCAAACCAGGGCAGATACTTAAATCTCAGTATATTATGAATGTATTTATTTAGCCGCCTTCTCTGTTCCCTTTTTTCCACAGGTAATACTAAAATGAGTAAGAACATGGAATACTTCTTTAAACTGGATACTCATTCTGGATCTCTCCGTTGTTGTAAACGGGAACACAGTAATTAGGAATGGATGGGAACTCAGCTACGTGGTTTACCTTTGCTACCAGTGCTTAGTGTTACCTGCTGTTTCTAATGTTTCCTAGGACCAGGTCCTTCTAGGTTAGTTGGAGGAGAGGAGGGGGTTATCTAGCAGAAGTTGTGGATAACTTGATTTTCAGTTGCTGTGTCTGCTTTCTCTAGGCAATTAGGAGGTCTCTGAAATGTTTGCTTTCTTGGGTGACATTTTCGAATGTAAATGATACTTTATGACAAGACGTTATGAAACCAACAGTGAACAGACTAAAAAAAAAAGTTAGTGTTGACTTATGTATTTGCTTATCTTGTTGTTATAGAAGCACCAATGAAGAAGCAAAAAAATAATAAAGTATTATTTTGCTGAGTTCCTACATTTGGTGATGACCCTTAAACAATCTTAGCTAAGAACTACTGTTCTTGTCCAGATCAAGGTTTGTAGGTCATTCAGTGTTGTAGGTTATTATTGGAAACCTGTCGGTAAATGGAAAAGTAAAAAGGCAAGAAAATAGATTAAGAACATGCTCGGCTTCTAGTAGCTTGTGCCTCAGGATTTCTGAGCTAGAGGTTGTCTTTGATCATTCCTTTTGGTATAAACTGAATGGAGTAGCAAGGCAGGCTGTACTAGCGTATTTAGCCACAATGTCATAGAATGCAGTTATAAATACAAGGAATTCTATTTGCTGCATGAGTGCAATATGTTTTCATCCTTGCCTTTACAGACTAAGTAAATAACAATTTGTAACAAAGCTGTTACTTAAAAAAAATAATCAAGCCATGAAGCGATCTTCTTTCGTAGACTATTAGGATTATTTAACAGATTTTCTGCCATACTTGGTGTTCTGAAAATAATTTAAATTCTACATAAAAAAAACCCAACCCTGTGATGGAACTGCTTAAGAAGGCGGCAGTAGTAGGTAATACTATGTATTGATGCTTAGAGCTCTCTAGAAGTACTCAGTATTTGTTGTGAATATGGTAGTTTCCATGGCTGGTTAGGCAGCATGTATACAGCAAAAAATATCCTATATGCAGAATTAGAAGCAGCTTCTGAGGCCACAGGTTGTGTCCAACAAGCTAAATTAGGGATGTTCTGGTGTATATGATAAAGTATTGTCTGAATGAGATTCTCGTAACAAATGTAGGGGGTGTACACAGCTAATGATGACTCTGACTGCGTCCTGAAGCTTTGAGATCTTGGTGACAGATTCTGCTACAGCTACTAGAGTGGTCTCTTAATCCAAGTGGCAGGGGTCTGTGCTTTGGCAGTAGACGATGTATTATCTCAAACCAACTTGTTTAGCTTGTAATGTGCAGCTTCAGAAATGATAAAATTCACGTTTCTGTGTCTGTTCCCTCACATATGTATGAGCTAAGGGTGAAACAGGATTATATTGTAGTACTGTTAATTATTTTGGAAAGAATGCTTTGCAACTGGAAAAGCAGAAATCTCAAACCTAATTGGAGACAGAATTCTGTCTTAGTTTAAGCATAGGAGTGGTTAAGAGGACTGTTGGCTGAAGGGCACTTGGCTAGAATGTGGGAAACAGACAGGATCTTTGTCTTGCCTTATTCAAGAGCAAAGTTCAATTTTCCTTTGGTCTGAATTAAATAACATGGAGACTAAAACTTCAGTCTCTTTGACCTGTTAGGAAAGTTATGTTTCAAAATTTGATTTTTGTGATATTTAATTTTAAGAGTCTTATTACCTGCTCTTTCATCCTGTGTGCTGTTTTTCATACCTAGTGATACAAAAAAGGCAGAGCTAGTGGGGAAAATGGAGTTGCTATGACTAATCACAAATGCCACTACTGTTTTACTGTATTTGTTACCTGTGACAACAAGGATATACTGTAAATATACATACTTAGCTGTAAGGTCAAGGATGAAACTTAGTGTTTTTTATTTTTCAAATACTGTTCCCCAAGTGCATTGCATAGCAGCATAAGATTTCTAAGGACTTGCAGCAGGTTTTGTACCTTAACCATCCCAAAAAACTAAAAAGGCGCAGAAAATACCAGCTTTTGCTGTTATAGTAAGTTAGTCAACTAAAATCTTTGTTTACTAGTATAAGTGTACATATGACATCTGACAACCTTATGTTTTGTTTTATCTGTATGGAAATGCTAATGAGTACGGAGTCCACATTTACTTTGTTCTAGCTCGAGTCACTTTGTTAATTTGTCATGTGTTCAAGCAGCTTCCCTTCAACACTGTTGTCTTTCTGCCTCTGGTGTCACAGATTATAAAGTTCTTATTCTGAAATCGCTTTCATAATGGAACTGCCTAGATCAGTATGGTTTTATAGTTTTCAAAACTATAGCTCATCCATTCATGGTTTTCTCTTGACAACTGAGTCTCTTTGGAGAAGGCTAGTCCTGTTCTGAACTGATACTTCTAGTTAGATGTGGTATAGAAAGTGCTTTTCAATAATTCTTTATGCTGCTGCTTAGGAGTCTGGGTTAGGTCCTCTACTAGTATACTCATGAACCAGTGGTCCTTGTCCATATTCTCTCTTGACAAGCTTTATCTTATTAGCTGTACTTGATCCAGTTATGCAACAAAGATATTTGAAAAGCGTCTTGCACATTTTATAGTGGAGGGTAAAGCACACTGTTTGAAGACTTTTACATCTGGGTACTTCAAAGATAACTTAGGTAGTTCACGCCAGTGTGATACTTCTTGTGTATAAAACCTATTAATACACTCAGAATACACAGTTCATGTACAACTTGTTTGAGATCCTAAGTTTGGGAAAAGGATTAATTCATTACAACTTACTGTCTCATTCAGGAAGCGTTGTGCCACTTCAGTGATTTTCTTGGGGGGAGTTTGTTTTTGTTGTTGTTTTTAAACTAGCTTGGAGATGCATCTACTGCATACATGCAAGTTTAGTTTCCTATATTCAGCAATGATTTCCTTATGTGTGGTAGGGGTAAGTTAGTTTTCGCCTGCAGATCAGGGATCTGTAAATATTATTTCTGCTGAGCAGGTGAATTTCTAGTTATCGGAGGAAGGGCTGTGCATTTTTTACTGTGGTGCAGCATGTACAGAATTATGCCTCATACTTGCTGATAAAGATCTTGACTTTAAAAGAGGATTTCCAAAGTTCGTGTATTTATCTTTGGGTTCTCTTTTGACACAAATTGATAAATAATTGCTTGAGACTCTTCAGCCTTTGATCCTGATTGTATTACATGTGCAGATACTTCCAAGGGTGCTGAATATTAGGGTGTATTCACAGACCGCCTAGACTCAAGGCATTTTGCCTCAGTTATTATCTATCAGTGTGACATTATATACCTTGTACTGAATGCGTTGGATGTCTGTGCAGCTGTACAACCTCCTTCCTAAGTCTGAGATGTCATCAAAGCTTGCTTGAATATATCAAGAATACTGCATTTCTGAGATAGTAATTCTAGGGTAAACCAGATTCTACATACTGGAGTCTCTTGTCATGTGGTGTTTTTCATTTTCTTGTACTATTGTTCCCTGGGAACTAGAGTTGGATCTCGGTTCTGTGTTTCCACTAACACTGCTACAGCTCTGATCTATTTCTGACTAAGAAGCCTTAAGTGTCTTCAGTTAACTTGCAGACAAGTTCCTGATCTCAAAAAAAAAAAAAAGTGAAATTGACTAGAATTTGATGTAGTTCTCTCTTAGCAGAGCTCAGAGTGAGGCCTGAGGGCCATGCAAAGGATCACAACTGCCATGGAATGCATTTTTTCAAGGGTCGTAACACTCTTTCCTGTTAAACTAGTAAAGTGACTTTTGAATTGAGAGAACTGTTCCTTGACTAAAAGTCTTAGGTTGTGATACTGCTTTTAACTTAACAAACTGGATCTACTTGGATGATACAGATTCTCCTGTAAGTTCTTATCCCAAGCTGCTGTTGATTCTCCCTTTCCACTACCCAGAAATATTTTTTTCTGTAGGTTGGGAAACGGTACTTACCAAATGTACTGATTTACAGATTGTTGCATTAAGTATTGAATTTCCTGTGATTGTATTTATGTAGCGTTTATTCACGTGGAAATGAAGTAAACTCTTCCTACAAGTTATTACCAATAGGGCTAGAATCAAGTGCTCGTGACTGTAGGATGCAGTGACCCAGTCTAGTCTTTTCCCTGGTCCAGGCACTGTTCATGCCATTGGAACAGCTGGGCTGCTGCAAGTTTGTGGAATAGTTTTTCTGGGGTGTAGCTTACTTATCCATCTACTATAAAGGTAATAGACTGTTTAATACTTAGTAAAAATTTCATGAATCTTTTTGCATTATTTAAAGTGCTTGATTGTCCAGTCTTTATTCATATTAGTGAAATTTATTCAAATGAGAGTCTTAGTTGACCTCATTAGTACATTTGGGCACCAGCTATCTGATATGTGGAGATCTAAAACAAAAATTTCTGAGAATTACTCTCTTATATGTGATTTAGCCTAATGCAATCGAGAAATTGAAAAACACATTACAGAATCACAGAATAATAGGGGTTGGGAGGGACCTGTGGACATCATCTAGTCCAACCCCCCTGCCAAAGCAGGTTCACCTAGAGCAGGTTGGACAGGAACGCATCCGGGCGGGTTTTGAATATCTCCAGAGATGGAGACTTCACAGCCTCTCTGGGTGGCCTGTTCCAGTGCTCTGCCACCCTCAAAGTCAAGAAGTTTTTCCTCATGTTGAGAGGGAATTTCCTGTGTTCCAGTTCGTGCCCATTGCCTCTTGTCCTGTTGCTGGGCACCACTGAAAATAGTCTGGCCCCATCCTCTTGACACCTACCCTTTAGATATTTATAAGTATTGATGAGATCCTCTCTGTCTTCTGTTTTCCAGGCTAAACAGACCCAGGTCTGTCAGCCTTTCCTCATAAGGGAGATGCTCTGGTCCCTTGATCATCTTCATAGCCCTCTGCTGGACTTTCTCCAGAAGTTCCTTGTCTTTCTTGAACTGGGGAGCCCAAAACTGGACACAGTACTCCAGATGCGGCCTCACCAGGGCAGAGTACAGGGGGAGTACTGCTGGCCACGCTCTTTATAATGCACCCCAGGATACCATTGGCCTTCTTGGCCACAAGGGCATATTGCTGGCTCATGTTCAACTTGGTTGTCCACTAGAACTCCCAGGTTCCCCTCTGCAGAGCTGCTTTCTGGCAGGTGAATCCCTAACCTGAACTGGTGCCTGGGGTTACTCCTCACTAGGTGCAGGACCCTATGCTTGCCCTTGTTGAACTGCATTAGGTTCCTCTCCGCTCAACTCTCTAGCCTGTCCAGGTCTCGCTGAATCGCAGCACAGTCTTCTGGTGTGTCAGCCACTCCTCCCATTGTTTTGTGTCATCAGCCAGCTGGCTGAGGGTATACTCTGTCCCCTCATCCAGGTCGTTGATGAATATGTTGAATAAGACTGGACCCAGTACTGACCCCTGGTGAACACCACTAGTTACAGGCCTCCAACTAGACTCTGCGGTGCTGATGACAACCCTCTAAAGTCTGCCATTCAGCCAGTTCTCAATCCACCTCACTGTCCACTCAGCCTTGCTGAAGTCGAGGTAGGTGATGTCCAGTCCTCTCTGTTCATCTACCTAGCCAGTCATGCCATCATAGAAGGCTATCAGATTGGTCAAGCATGATTTCCCGTTGGTGAATCCATGTTGGTCACTCCCAATAACCTTCTTCTCATTTACATGCTTAGGGCTGACATCCAGAATGAGCTATTCTGTCACCTTTCAGGGATCAAGGTGAGGCTGACTGGCCTGTAGTTTCCTGGGTCCTCCTTCTTGCCCTTTTTGAAGACTAGAGTGACATTGCTTTTCCTCCAGTCCTCAGGCACCCCTCCTGTTCCCATGATCTTTCAAAGACAATGGAGAGTGGTGTTGCAATAACATCTGCCAGCTCCGTCAGCACTCGTCGGTGCATCCCCATCAGGGCCCATGGAGTTGGGGGTGTTGAGTTTGCCTAAATGATCTCTAACCCAATCATCCTCAACCAAGGGAGTCTTCTTTTCTCCAGGTTCTCTCTCTTACCACCAGAGTCTGGGGTTCCTGAGGACCAGCCTTAGCAGTAAAGACTGAAGGAAAGAAGGCATTCAGTAACTCCACCTTCTTTCCATCACCAGCGCACCCACCCCATTCAGCAGGTGGCCCACGTTTTTCCTAGTCTTCCTTTTGCTACTGATGTACTTGAAGCCTTTCTTATTGTCCTTGACATCCTCTGCCAGATTTATTTCCAGGTAGGCCTTAGCCTTCCTTGTTCCATCCCTGCATACTTTGATAACATTCCTATATTCCTAACAAGCAGCCAGTCGCTTTTTCCATATTCTGTACACTTCCTTCTTTCATTTGAGGTTTTTCCAGAAGCTCCTTGCTCATCCATGCAGGTCTCCTGCCTCCTTTGCTTGATTTCTTACTCACAGGGATGCACACCGATCTTAAGCTTGGAGGAAGTGGTGCTCTCTTGGACCCCTGTACCTTCTAGAGCCTTAACCCATGGGATTCCTCCAAGTAGGTCTTTGAAGAGGCCAAAGTCAGCTTTTCTGAAGGTCCAGGGTTGTAATTCTGCTTTTTGTGCTGCTTCTTCCATGCACCATCTCATGGTCACTGCAGCCAAGGCTACCCGCAACCTTCGAAACCTTCACATCCCCAACTAGTCCTTTGATATAACCGACCACTGATTTGTTATAGTGCTCTATTAGAATGTTTAAGAAACAGAAATACATCTGAATAGATATCTAACTCCTTACTGATGGTACTGAGTAGTGTTTGGTCTGGCTATCCAAAGAAAGGAAAAAGCAGATATTCTAGCTCCTTCAGAAATTTAGTGTTTCTTGTTAACATTGCCTTACTCAACCTTCTGCACTGGTTTATTACTAGCTGACCTTTTATATAGGGTTTTCATTTGCAGGTTTTTTAAGCACCTTACAGAAATTAATAACTATCCATTTTTTTTTTTTTTTTTTCTTCTGAGAACAGAGATGCAAGAGAAACAGCTTGGGAGATGCCATCTGAAACAGGTCATGGCTCCTCTAATGCTTGGTTAGATTGGCCATTCTGACAGGGAAAATTTCGCCCCTGTTTTGCTCACCTAGATCAAGAGCTGCTCTAGTGCTGACTTGATGTCGCAGTAAGTCTCGCTCTCTGGCTAACAGTATTTTATGTGCAGCCACCTTGCAGCCAAGTGATCCATGGCTGGATGGCTGCACTGAAAAGAGCTGCAGTCAACAGCTTGATGTCCAAGTGACGAGTGGTGGTCCTTAGAGGTCAGTACTGGGACTGGTGCTGTCTAACATCTTTGGTGGTGGTGACATGGACAGTGGGACTGGGTGCACCCTCAGCAAGTTTGCCAACGACACCAAGCTGTGTGGTGCGGTCGACATGCTGGAGGGAAGGGATGCCATCCAGAGGGACTTTGACAAGCTTGAGAGGTGGGCCCATGTGAACCTCATGAAGTTCAACAAGGCCAAGTGCAAGGTCCTGCACCTGGGTCAGGGCAATTCCAAGCACAAATGCAAGCTGGGTGGAGAATGGATTGAGAGCAGCCCTGAAGAGAAGGACTTGGGGGTGTTGGTTGATGGGAAGCTCAACAAGAGTCGGCAATGTGTGCTCGCAGCCAGAAAGCCAACTGCATCCTGGACTGCGTCAACAGAAGCGTGGCCAGCAGGTCGAGCAGAGTGGCAGAATCCCCTCCCTCCACTCTGGTGAGATCCCACCTGGAGTACTGCATCCAGCTTTGGAGCCCCCAACATAAGAAAGACATGGACCTGTTGGATCGAGTCCAGAGGAGGGCCATGAAGATGATTAGAGGGCTGGAGCACCTCTCCTTTGAAGACAGGCTGAGAGAGTTGGGGTTATTCAGCCTGGAGAAGAGAAGGCTCCAGGGACACCTTATAGAGGCCTTCCAGGGGCTTACAAGAAAGATGGGTAGGGACTCTCTCAGGGAGTGTAGTGACAGGACGAGGGGTAATGGTTTTAAACTGAAAGAGGGCAGATTTAGATTAGATATAAGGAAAAAATTTTTCACTGTGAGCATGGTGAGACACTGGAACAGGTTGCCCAGAGAGGTGGTAGATGCCCCATCCCTGGAAGTATTCAAGGACAGGTTGGATGGGGTGTTGAGCAACCTGGTCTAGTTGGAGGTGTCCGTGCCTGTAGCAGAGGAGTTGGAAGCAGATGATCTTTAAGGTCCCTTCCAACTCTAACCATTCTATGTTTTTATGACATATGTCTCCTGTTTCTGAAGGTTCTACAGCTTTCATTTAACAGAAATGATACAGATTTCACATTCTCATTTAATGAATAATTTTGGTCAAATGTGTACTGAAAGATTCAAGAAGGATGAAATAAATAAGGATGAATTAAATAGATCGTCAGTAATTACATAGCCACAGTGTTCCTCTTACTCCTACAGAGGCATATCCTATCAGATACTGATCAAGTCAAAACTACCTGCACATAATGTTATAGACCTATGTGCAGTCTTGAAAAATCTATGGCCATAATTGTATTTTAAGTTTCCAAATGATAGAAACCAGCTTTCAGAAAGAGCTTCCAAAATAGAAAATTGATCCTTAATTATACCTAGCCTCTGCAGCTCCCTAGTAGTTGCCTACAGATGGGTAATAGAGGTCAGATTGCGCCCTGCTGCTGGGGCAGAAGGGGTTATACCACCGTCATAACCAGCAACAGGGACTGATACAATTCTCTCTTTAGCTGCAGTATGGACATGACATCTCCATAGCTTTCTATTCTGTTTTGGTTCTTTCTGTGATTCGGAGGTAGGTTTTCCTGTTATTTCTGAGAAGCTGTGGCCTAGTTCTCAGTAACACCTGATGAAATGAGCAAGATACACTAAATGACTTGTCTATCTTAAATGGATTCTTGTTTTTCTTATTTTGGCTTTTCTTTCATATTTTGTCTTGTTAATAGATACCTCAGTAGATATTAAACATGTTTTTGCAGAGTGGTAGGTAAATAATAAAGTATTTTTCTTTACTGATTTTTGTATCTATTTCTGATTAACTGAAGTTTAATCAGAAGTAACTTAAGTTTTGCCGAATCCCGTTCAGTGGGATGTTGCAGGTATCTTGCTTTTTGATAAAGAGGAAGCAAATTTTGTTCTAAACTAACTTTAAATATTTTTTTCATACTGCTATGAAAACTGGAAAAATGGGTTGTGATAAACTTGAATGCTGGAGTCTGACTCTGTAATGGAAATACAGTAACTGGCAGTATACCGAATTTCATACAAAAGAAAGAAATGGCTTACACTTACGTGGATCTTTCCAATTAGTTGTTCAAATAAGGCTTGGAGTAACCAAGCAAGGGGTTATCTAGTGGCATAACCAGAAACACCTTGCATGAGGGAGATTCCATGCGTGTGACTTCTCACTGTTTTTCACAATGTGTAGTCTCTCTGCCTATGCCAAAATAAGTGCAGATATTTGGCAAAGCAGAATTCTTCAATGTCCTACCAGTAGCAATTTACACCTTGCCTTACCCCGCTATACCCAGGACTACAAAGTGCAAATGGAAAATGTGATCACTTCTGCTTGAACAACACTGTCAACACAGGAGGTTGTAGAGCTCTGCACTGATAAATATGTGGGTTTACAAGAGAAATTACACCAGCTAGAAACAAATAAAATGTATCAAAGAACTTTTTAACTCCTGAGGTAAACTAATATTTCCTAATGGAGTGTCTAGGGGCAACATCTTACTGTTGATTAAAGCAATAAGGTCCTTCAGTTGTTTATAGTTAAATGGTTGTTAGAGCAGTATTTTACTGCAAAACACAAGTGACTTGGTAATTAAACAGTAGTTTATTGTTCTGAGGGGGTGTGTGTGCATATATGTGCATTTTTACAGATATATGTATAAAGAACAACTGAAATATCTAGGATGCTTGTTTGGGTTTTTCAAGTTCATCAGATTTCTTATGGGAAGAATGTTCCCTTTTCTTAGACTACCACATGAAATACCTATTACAGTCAGAATAAGTTCTAGATAATATCTTATCAAATCAAATCTGTACCAAAATCGTTCTGAAAGAGGCAAATAATATAAAAATATAGGAACAATGCATATTTTTTAAAGAATATATGAACACTAGCAAGCCAGAGTGGAACGCTGGAATTCTCACAGTGGTAAATTGTATGCTATGCCTCAACTTACATGCCTTGATACTAGGCACTTGAACCATCTTTGTTTTCTTGAATTTCAATGTAGACATACCTGAATAGGTGATAGTAGAGGTATCCTGTCCTGGTAATTAATCTGCTGTTTCTATAATATACTTTTGTGGTTGGAGAAAAACACCTTCGCGTCAAAAATGCTATGGAACAGAATTTTAATTCAGATTTGTCTGTATTAAAAAGTGCAGAAATGTCTCAATGGGTTGTATATTTAGCAACACTGGAGTAGCGGAATCCCAGGTTGAAACTGGTGCATCAAAACACCTGACCTGATAGCTTTAAGTTTGCAGACATGTCTGGTAGTTTCTGACTGTGAAGTGGGTAGTGGAAAGATGTTTCGTGGTGCCTGGGTCTGTGCCATGTGATGCACTGTAAACATTGATTTGAAGCACTTTTCATCTGTATAGGACTGCTACTTCACAGCAATCTGTCGTCATCCAGGAATGTTGTTTTCTTAGTGGTGATGTCCCTTTCTGTATCTGAGAAGATGTTACACTAGGCAAAAGTCTTCAATGTTGTCACACATCCTTTCAATTCAACCCCTGAGGTGTAGATCTGCAAATCCTATGGTGCCAGCAAGGTCTGGTGCCCAGGATGCTCCTTCTGGAGCCATCTATGACCTGATGTGTTTATAATACAGGGAGGGCTGCACTTTCACTTCTTCCCTAAGCTCTTAGCAATCTTTCCCCATATGCTTTAACAGTAGTATCAGAAAAACAGCTCAATTACATGGCACCCTGATGTGACTGCATGCTGCTTTCTCACACAGTCGGAAAGCCAGAGGAACTAATGAGCAGAGGAAAAATGGTGAAGGATGAGGAAAGAGGAAAAACTGTGTAAATAATTAAAAGAAATGGAGAGGAAAACACCAAAACACAGAAGCAAACAGAAAAAGGAGATGGGGGTGAAGTTCCCACACAAAATACATTGCTAGTGTTTGCTTCATAGTTGAGCACTGGTAAAGAAGTAACCTCATTTCCCCACTTTGAATGTTTTGATGTTAAGCTTTTGGCCACTACTAGCTAATGCTGATAGTTGTACTTCAAGAGGACTTGAATGTGGACACAGGCGGCTCTGGGCAAAATTTCTTGTTTCCTGATGGCACTCAAGGGGAAAAGTGGAGGGAGTGCTTTCAAATAGATTTAATCCATCACAATACCAGCCTTAAATACAGAAATACTCTGCAGTTAGGAAGGATCTGAGGTGCTAATGTAGTGTTTGTTTGTGTATTTTTACATAATTTAATTTGGTTTACGTACCTACACAGTAGGGAGAAAGATTCTTAAGTGGACAAAGTGTAACAAATGTAGTTGTGTCTGCTGAAGCAAGGGCTTCAAGCAGTTCAGTAACAATCAAGGGTGTTTTAGGAGTTGCTGAACAGGTTTCTGGCCTAAGAGGAGGAACTACAATGAAAGTGGCAAGCAAAGTTCCAGACATGGTCCACAAGCATGACATTTGGGTTGGATACACGTTTTTCTGGAGAGACAGGAAAGATGAGGGTGGAGGGTTGCCTCCTCTGTAAAAAGAGCAGCTGGAATGGAGCTCTTCAATGGATGACAGGCTGCTTGAGAATGGTAAGGATCAAAGGAGAGGCTACTGAGGGTGGTATGTTGGTGGACTGCAGACCAGCTGCTCATTATGAAGGTTGATTAAATCTTTAGCAACATCTATGGGTCACAGATCCTGATGCCTGGAGAGGAATTGATCTCCCTGACAGTTTGGAAGGGTAAGACAGTGGGATGCAAGCAACCCAGCAGATTTCAGGAAGCTTTCTTGGTAGAGATACTGAATGGACCAACCAGGGTTGTTACACAAATGGATGTCCACTAACAAGGAAGAATTGTTTAGGAATGTGATAGTATCAACCCTGGCTGATCATACAGGGGAGCTCAAGATCATGAAGAAGTGAGGAAGGCGAGTCCTTGGACTTCAGAGAGCAAACTTTGGCCTAGTTGGGGAACTGGTAAATGGGATGCCATGGGAGGCAGCTCTGAAAGGTGAAGGGAGCATAGGAAAGCTGGCAGGTTTTTAAGGGGAGCCTTTTCCCTATGCAAAAGTGGCACAACCAAATAGGAAAACAAGTTGATGAATTGGGACACCAGCTAGGCTGAATGGGGAACACCTGACTGAACTTCCTTGCAAAACTTATCATGGCGAACATGTTATGTTCAAGAACAGGTTATGGCAAAGGAAATGTTGCCGAGGCTCGTAGGGATGGTGTTGAGGGACACAAGCGCTTGTGGAATCTCGTGTTGCTCTCCAAAACTATGTTAACAGTAAGAGGCTGAAGAAGGAACATGTAGACCTGATGTTGAATGTGAGCACAGGTAAAGCTAATGTACTCAGAGCTGCCTGTGCCTCAGTTGTCCTGACCCGTGTGCTTGGAGGCAAGGTTCAAGCAACTGAAGAACTACCAGCAATGGATGAGGATCAAGACAGGGATTCCTTCTGAGAACTTGACCTGTACAAATCTGAGACCAGCTGGGCTGTGTCTGAGGCTGCTGGGGAGAGCTGGCTGATGCTGTGAGAGCAATGTCTGTACTTTTAGAGTGGGGTGAGGAGAGTCCACAAAAACTAAAGCAAGGCAGATGTTGCACTCTTTTTCAGAAAAGGCTAGAGGGACAATTTGGGGAACCATGAGGAAATCGGTCCCTGGGAAAATCGAGTCCCCTTGGAACAGACTTGTTTTTGTGTATTTCATGTGTCCAGAAAGGGTGCCATCATGCCTCACCGTTTGCTTTCTGTGATAAAATGGCTGCATTTGTAGGCATGGGGATGGTGGTGGATGCCATGGCAACTTTAGTAAGGTGCTTGGCACTGGCTCCTGTGCTATTTTTGTATATGCTGAGGATTCTGTATTCTGGGTGGGTGGGCAGCTAGGTGGGTAAAAAGCTCATTTCGTGGTTGGGCTCAGGCAATTGCAGTTTAATGGGTCGCGCTTTGCCTGTTGTATTTAACATCTTTCTCAAGGAGCTGGAGGAGATGATGGGATCTGCTGTTGCCATGTTTGTACATGACCCCACCCTCGGGGTGCAGCTCACAAGCTTCAGGGCTGGGCTGCTGTCCAGAAGGACCTGGGCAGGCTTAAGAAACAAGCCAGCATGAACTTTTTGGAAATTTAAGAGGGACCAACATCCTGCCTGCGGGGAGGGAGGGCACCCTGCACACATCCTGACTGGGGACTGCCTGTCTGGGTGGCAGCTCTGTTGCAAAGGCTGTGGGGATGTTGGGAGGCAGTAAGCTGACCATAGCCAACAAAGATAACAACAGCATGCCAGCGGCTTGGAAAAAGTTGATTATTTTCTTCTGTTTGGCACTCATTAGGGCTCTTCTAGATCACATAGTGTGTACAGGTGTGTCATCTTCCCCATCTCAATCCTGCGACAAGAAGGTTGTTGACAAGCGGGGACCACCTCAGTGGAGGGCCGCCAAGGCCAGGGCTGGAGCACCTGTCCTGCAAGGAGAGGCTGAAGGAGCTGAGCTTGTTTAACCTGGAGAAGGGAGGGCTTGCCACCATCTGAGGGAGGAGGAGAGAACAGGCATATTGAAAGGAGAAGGTCAGGTTCTGCGTATAATAAGGCGGCCGGTTCTCCTGCCGTGAGCCCTG